>NW_011627046.1:2368475-2727974 GCF_000204515.1 Acromyrmex echinatior | reverse complement strand
TATATATATATATATATATATATATTCATGTGCTGCTATAGAGACTCAAATTCATGTATTCATATTATTCATTACATATTTTATTTTACCTTGCGCCATATAGCTTTGAACGTAGGTTAACAATATTAACTTTCGTTTGCGCTCATAGAACATGTTTTGAAAATATCGCCACGTACTTCGGATACAGCTCGATGATCGTCGACGATATGAACAAACAAGTCACGCCAGCAACATGGTGGCACCATACCTCGCTCGAGAATAAAGTGCAGTATGATTCGAGCTATCTACATAAAGATCCTCACGAAGCCTCGATTTTGCGCGATCGCCTCGAGGTTATATATATATATATATATATACGATGTCAATCTCTGCGTAACTTGCAGTCACATAGTGCTACGATCAAGATCGCGCGAGGGCGGTTGCACGTGTCACCGCGAAGCGAGTAAACCGAATCAGAATATTTCGCCATGCGTCGAAGACGAGTCTTATCGAGATCGTTTATCGAGTTTTCCCTACTACGAAAGCCCGTCTTCGCGAACGCGATCTTTTTCCGTGCTAGCTGCACCTTCCCGGAAGGGGAAGAGGAAGCACGAACGAATGGAGCGTGTACCGTCGATCGGCATCGTCGTCGTCGACGTCGTCAATAACCGAAGGCAATTCCCATACGACATCCGGGCGACATATTGGGATGAGACTCTCGTTGACTTGTTTGCATTTACCTCTGTTGTATCGCGGATGCATCGGACTGGCAATGAAAGGGAAAAAGAGTGCTTGGCGATGCCGCGTCAGTCAAGTATAAAAGCTACTGCTATTGTTGCTGCTTCATTTCCTCCCTTTTTTTCCTTTCTCGTCATCGACTTTATTCCGCTTATTATAGTTGGCCAAGGTTAAGGTAAGGAGGCGAAGCCTCTCATGCAAAAGTACAATATTATACTCATAATTAATTAAAACTGATGTCTATAAAAGTGATTCATTTTAAGCTTAATAGGCGAATATTTTGAAAATATGGCATTTTATTAAAAAATATTCCAAATAAAAAACTGTATGGCGACTTTTCCTTTCTATATCATATAATTTCATATCGCGTAGTATAATATATTTTCCTTTACGAAATTAAAAAACACATTGTATATAAATATTTATTTTTTTAAACATTAAAAAGGTAAATAAGACTATTAAAATAGACTATTAAATGAATAAATCAAATACGTCGTAAGGCTGAGGTTTACTTGCATTCTATACTTCAAAGGATGTTTCAGAATTTAAATGTAGTTTTTATAACTATAGTTGAGGTTAACGCTTAATTTTAATCATAAGCGTTTTAAATTATAATTTTGCAACGTCAAAACTTGAAGTTTTTAATTCACATTAAAGTCTTGCATTTCATAAAAAAGCGTTAAATACAGTCGAGGCTGAATATTAATACCTAAGAATAATTCATGTAAATGTTAAGAATAATTTCATATAAATTTGAAATACATCTTTCAATATAAACTACGTGCCGATTACTATCACAAATTGAAATAATAATCTCTAATTAATTAAATTAAACATCGATTTGGTCGATAATAATACTGCTACCTTAATAACAGAATTATTGGCACAATATGGACCAAATATTGGTTCGATAAATCTCTAATGTTTAACCAAAGTATCCGCCAGTAAATTATTACTAGGATAGTATTTTAAAATACCATAAAGAACTTATTGCAAAAAATGTTACTTCAGGATTCGAATTTATATAGAATTTGTTGAATATCTCTAGGTGGAATTTTTTTTTATTTTAAATGTATTATATTTTATATATGACATGTATATTTTATATAATATTCATATGTAATAAATATTAAAAACGGTTGTGTGTTTAATTCTCGTATTAATCGTTCTCGTAAATAAAGTTATTCTCTTTAAAGATTTCTTTAAGCCACGTTTACGACAACCTCAGCTATCAAACTGGAAAATATGCATATCGTTCACATGTCGGTTTTTCTGTTTACAGTGCCACCGACGAAGCCGATAATCTATGATGCGAAGAGACGAGACATGAGTAAACTCCTCGAGGCTTACCCGGAGGGAGCTGACCTGTTCCTGGTCTGCGAGGTGCATGGAGGTAAATGTCAACCTTAATGTTAACATAACTTTATGTACACTTTTAATAGTTGCTTTATGAATGGTTCGAAAGAAGCATTTGCATATTAATGTTTAATTTTAATCATAAACATTCATATTATAATTTTGCAACATCAAAACTAGAAGTTTTAAATTTACAATAAGGTATGCACTCGGTTTTATTATACTTGAGAAGCTTATCACAAAGCTTTGTAGCTACATATAAATTATCTAGAGTACAGGGTATATACACGATGAATATCTGATATTTTGAAATTATGAAAAATAGAAACGAACAAAGATACATATCTCTGGATATTTTTATTCTAAAAAATTACTAAAAAAGTTTTTCTACAAAAAGTCACTATATTTTTACATGAACACCTTTAATAGTACGAAGGATTATTGAACCGAAATTCTATTTCACGTTAAATGCACTGCAGCATATCATTAGTTATATTGATATGGCGGTCATAATTCTATTGCGTAAAATGACGCTTGGCACCTTAGTGGAATAAACTACGCTGAGGAAAAAAGTTGTTGATTGAAAAAAAATATTAGTTGATTCGACTAAATGCGACACTGTCAAGTAAATATTTGTTAAAATTCAAACAAATACCATGTTTTAAATTACACGTGAGTTTGTTGACATAACTCACGTGTATTTGACCTAAATACTAAATACTTCAACTAAAAAATTACTACGAATTCTAAATGCATTTTGTCAAGTTAATTGCGTTTTTCATTGACAGAACTCTGGTGCGCACTCGGTGCACATTAAAGCTATTGTATACAATAATCTGAATGTAAAAGTATCTGAATGATATGTCAATTAATAAACTACCCAATGTATATTTTATCAAATAATATATATTTTTACCACAATAAAAATATATCGAGGATTTTGTGGTTTAATTCGTTTCTATATTTTTATTCAACGTACATCTTTACGTCGATTTGCATACAACGGCTTTAATATGAACTGAGTGTGCATTAGTTCTGCCAGTGAAAAACTAACTTTTTTCTCAGTGTACCTGAAAAAGTGGTACGTACAATATTTGGCGTGTAAGCTCTAATGAGAAGCTTTGTCTTATTAAAATACGTTATTGGGATGCAGGTGTGCAATTTACGAAAAGATAAACAGTTTTAACATGTCCAGATAATTATCCAGAGCGCTCAATGTCGGTTCATTAAAGAAAAATGATCCGATAATCATGTTCCCTCTTAGAAACTTACAATCGCCAAATGTTAGCTGTAACTTTTCCTTGTCGTAGTTTGTCTCACCAAACGTGAATATTTTATGCGATTAAATTGTCATCGTCATTGACACATAACTAATGAGATGCTGTAATGCACTTGATGCATTTCACTACGTGAAATAACGGCTCAAAATCCATTACCTATACTAAAAATCCTCATGTATAACAGATTGGTAATTTTTAAAGTAAAAAACTTTAATTATTCTTTAGAAAATAAATACATGTGTTTTTTTTTATTTCGCATAATTCCAAAGTATTAGAGATTTATCGTGTACACTCTGGTACACTGTACACATAATTTGAGATTCCAAGGAAAAGGAAGATACATAATAATCAATTTATGCTCTTCAATTACATATAATTAAAAAAAGCGTATTATGTCAGCTTTGCATGACTGAACATAACTTATACCGATCAAAAAGTGTTCAGAGTCAGATTCCGATTTGCATTGCCTCCGTGAATTCGCGGACAAACGATCACTGCGCGGGAATTGCTCGAGAGAACGACGAGAGGCGCAAATGTACGTCGTGCGTACCGAAAAATCCCATTTTGTCGAAGAACCGTATTCACTGGCGCGAGGCCAATTCCATTTAGAGTCCTCTACACAACGCACTCGAGGAAAACGCCGCGAGTTGGTGCGGCAGCAGGAGATGGGCCGCGAGACCGGGAAGAGCAGAGGAGAACTTAAAAGAGTCGCTTTTTCCTGGTAGGCACCAAAATGATGCTGAAACGACTTGTCGCGCGGCGGCCGAATCCATTCTGGACTTACGCCAATTTCGATCCCCGTAACTGCCACCGTTCCGATGCACTCGCCAGAAATCGTGCGCTCGCTTCCGTCGTCGTCGGAAATAAATTATCGCGATCGCGCCCGAAACCTTTACCCGTGGTGACTATGTCTTTAACCCTGTCAGGATTGAGTCCGTATAAAAGAAACTTTAGAAATAACTTTTTATTTACGTTGATTGTACTTTCAGGATTGTACTTATATTTAGAAATTTCTTTTAAATTCTGGGTAGAAAATAGTTTTGAGTTCTGAACCGGTGTTGGTTGTCATCAATGCGCATAGTTTTGTTCTAAAAGTATTTATTTTTTGACAGAACAACTACTTTATAAAGATTTCAAAATGATAACTTTTAGTGCGAAAGCTCACAGATTAAATTCCGGTATACTGAAAATATATCACGTGAAAATGTGAGAGCATCATATTTTACTTTTCGCCTTCTCGATAAAAATCTGTAGATGACGAAGTAAGAATACTTTTTATTTCTTTCTGTATTAACGTCTTACGGAAATGGTAAATGTAGGAAGAGATGAGAAGTTTGGTATCCAAGAAAAATCAAGAAGGAGAAGAGGAGGCGGAAGTGAACTCGCAGTTCGCCGCGTTGTTGTGTAATCAACTTCTTGAAAAGTCGCCAAATTCGATTCAGGAATTTATACGCGAGCACCTAGCTTCTCCAACAATACACAGCATCTTTATCTACGAACGTATTTTCAAAAGCATCTGATAAATTATTTAATTATTACTTATATCACTTGTAAACACAAAATATTAAAGAATAAAACAGGATGAATCTCATTCTAAATGTATTATGATAATGTATTATGATAGTATTATAATAGTATTATGAGCCACTCTTTCTCAAGATTAGCTCAATTTTCACTCTTTAGATTCCATTCAAAAGAATTTTATAATACAAGAGAGTGGGTATTAATAATTTTGGGTCAAAGTTATCCCGATTTCGTGTCAAAATTATCCATTTTACGACATGAAAAAATAAATCGTAACCTTTTATGATTAGATTTTATATTATATTGTGAATTTGTTGTTAGACAATGAAAATGATAGTTCTCTCGATAAAAATACGAAACAGTCGATGAAGCCGACGAAGCCGACGATCAAGCCGGATCCGAAGGCTGAAAAGGAGGCGAGTAGACAATGAAAAGCACGTTGGCAGAAGATTAACGTATAGTTGACTTCGTCGCCCCTGCCGGGCGCGATGAATCCGTTGGATTCGTGCCAATCTTCCCGTCGACATTGCCGAGCCACTATTTCCAGTTTAACACGAGCCTCGACCTGCCTCGACGTCGTCCGTCCTCTCGCACAGTTCCATCGCGGGATTACGGATTGTTTCGAACTAAGTTTCATTTCCCGAGAATTCCCTACGCGAACTGGCTACCGCATCACGTCGGCAAACGTATATTGCTCTTCGCTCTCGCTTCGATATCATTGAATTTCAAAACGGCGGATAAATAATTAATCGCGCGCTTCAACATTGGCTGCTGAAATACTTATTAGGCTTCTGCAATCGCGGGGCGATGTGATAACATAATTTATAAAAAAGTAAACCGTTACAACAGAAAGAACAGTTTTAAAATATCTAAAAATTTTATTAAATACAGATCTGAAAATAATTTCGTCGGATTATCAAAAGTAATTATGTAAGAAACTTAAGCAATGTTGAAAAAAGTTTTCGATATTTCAGCAAAATCGTTCTTTCGGTATATTTCTCAAGAAAAATCATTCTTGGAGAGTGAAATTATCGAGAGCCAATAAATCTCATTTCCTTCCGAATATCAATTTTTTATTTTCAATTGTAACAATTTCTTTATGGACAGAATATTTTTATTGAAATGAAAAAAAATTTAACTAGGTACGCTAAGCTAGATTGTTAGAACTTTAGTAGTCTAAAAAAACTTTTTATAACACTCATCAGGCTTCAGTTTTTTACATAATTATTTTTATGACCCAACAAAATTATTTTCAAACCTGTATTTGCCTAAATTTTTTAATATTTCAGAAAAATGATTTTTTCCGTATTCCATTTTCAATCTTTTACATGTGATTTTTGTCTTGAGATTATAATGTAGCGTACTATATCGAAACTGACAAAATATATATAGCCTCGATATAAAATAACTCGATGAATCGGCGATTTCAGATATTTTTCAGGAATTTTAAGAATCAACGATTGCATTCGTATTTGACACTTCGCACAGCATGACAATGATTTGAAATTATTGCACGTTCTAGGTCGTTCTCGTCTTTCTATCTCGCTCTTTTTATTGTTGCGCTTCTATTGTTGCGTTTTCATGTGCTTCTTATTTATTATTACGTTTCTATTGTTGCGCCTGGTTGAGGATTCCCAGGACTTTGTGCGGTTCATCCAGCTTTCGTCACGAAACGTTTTTTCATCGTTAAAATGGAGGAGAATTTTCTCAGCATATTGTGTTCAGTCTCACAATCTTAACTGAAATACCTTCAGATATTAACGGTGGATATATTGTACCTATTGTAGAAAAATATTTTGCCTATTATATTTTATTTATCTGCTGATGACTTTTATGGCTATCTCTACGCAAGAGCGAGAAGATTTTTGAAATTACTGAGATAGCATCATGTTCAAAATCGAGATATAACACATCATAAAGACATCTTTTAGACATTATATCGTGAGACGTCTTAACTTTAATGAGCTTTCAACAACAGGGCGTTAATGATAAATTAAAAATTAAAAGCAAGTTGTAAGCAAATCAATAGTGTTACAAGACAATAATAAGTTAGTAATCAGTGACTGTATGGAGAAGACTGATGGTTAAATTCTACTTTTTACGATTAAAATTACGTTGTGAAATTAAAAGGCAATGTATATTTGCAATCTTTATTGAAGATACTAGAACTGACTGGCATAATCTGAAAACTGAACAATTTAATATAACTTATGGATGCAAGTTTTTAAAATTGATGACTTATAAATGACTTATCATTAGTATGATGATTTACTATAGAAAAATGTCTTAAGTTTTCTACAATAAGTCATTATTTTGAATTTTAATCTTAAGTCGTAAAAAATTGTCCAAATCATAATCGATTATTATTGGTCAATTTCTTATGATTTAAGACTTAAAGTTTGGTGTATTATCATTAGAAAGCCTATTATGTGTCAACTTTATTGGACATATTTAATATCTTGGTAAAAGTCTTCCGTGTTAAAAAGCGTTGGTTGGCATATATTTAACCGATGTAACATCATTTCCTGGTCGCCGCAACGCGACGAGTTTTTACTGTCGTTGCAATTTCACCTTTCGCCGCGTTTCGGCGCCGAGCGGAAGTGCGCTTCTCAGGACAGGTGATTTGTCACACGGAAGCGAAACGAGCTCGCCTCGTCCGACTTGCCGCTGGAGTTTTTCGCACCCGCGTACAGGTAGCTGATGACTTCGGGGCGGAAAGCTCGTGACGAAATGCGAGATGTGACAGAAAAGGAAGAGGGAGGCAAAGTAGTAAGAAGGTTCGCTGTTGCGGCAACGTTAAACGGAAGACGCGACGAGCGAACTTTCAGCGCGCATTTGTACTCCCGTCTTTTTCCTCGCACGTTTCTCTTACTCTCGTTTCGTCTCTGCGATAGGGAAACTCGTTCATCTGATCTCTTCGAGAACAGCTGATTGCTCGTATTTCTCATTCGCCGAAAAATACAGAGCGCCACTTGTTTGCACGACTTTTCCGCTCGTTGCTCCCTTGCGAACTTCGTCGTACTCTCTTGATTTTTAGCGTTCTTCTATTGCTTCTTTTTATAACATCCGCACTTAGGAACGTAATCAATTATCTTCTCTCGTCGTTAAACGTTTTTATAATATCGAAACACGAGCTTGAATAAAAGACGCAATTTAAACAAATACGAAATCACAACATTGGTGGAAGGAGGCTACGACAGCCATTATTCTTCTCTTGTGTTAATATAGTTTTAAATAAAACATTTTATGAATTATACATTAATTAAATAATATTTAAATAATATTTTTTCAATGTAATAATTTAAATCATAATTTTAGTTTTTGATCTTAAAATTTCGCTTGCCACGAGCCAATGGTCCCCCTTAACAAATTTGTATGCGCCAATGAGTAACAACGTCATTGGTATAATAAATAAATAAATAACAAATTTAGAGTCAAACAAAATATATGTGCATCTGCACGTTTTGAAGCATTTGTACAAATATTTATTCGGTCAGGTGCTGTAGACTTTCACGAGTTTATTTTCCTCTTTCGCGTCAATGAGCACGATAATTACACGTACCTTTTTGCAGACACTGCGAAAATCTCTTTCGCTCTAAACCCGCAAAACGAAAAGCCTCCGGATATAGTATGTGTATAAATTGTCGCACATTTAACACCTGCGTCGTAAAATATAATAAATTCACGCCAATTTCATAATGCAGCGTTCGCTGCCGCTGCGACAGTCTACGCACATTAAACGAAGGAAAAAAAGACCGAAAAGAGGATCCCCGCAGAGAAATGCGAATATTTTTGCGGCTTAATTCAAGGTTCTGCGGTATACGTCGAGCAGGAATCGTTGATCAGTATATGAAAGAAAATAAAGCACGTATCTCGTGGGGAATACTGAAACTGAAATTGTCATCTCAGAGAATATAACTCGTGCGCGAATAATAACTGTTCGATTCCTCTAGTTATTAATTTTTCATGTTTCAGAAAATAAACACTTTCAGTCAACATTAATAAAACGATATCACATTTATTCTTGGAAAAAATTTCCAAGAATTTTTGTCGATTGCGACATTTGTTGATTATCTATTTATATAAATTATTTCAAGGATTTTATTTTAAAAATCTAAATTTTTTGACGACATAAACAGAAAGAATGAATTTTGCTAAGTATCTAAAAATTTAGTTAGATATAAAGATCTGAAAATAATTCTGTTAAATCATTAAAATAATTATGTAGAGGACTCAAGCAATGCTACAAAAAAATGTGTACATTCAAATAAACATCCAATAATTATTTTAATAGTTATAATTAGTTTAAAGTTTTTTTTCAGATTTGTAGCTGGTTAAATTTTTAGATATTTTAGCAAAATTGTTCTTTCTGTGTAAAAAAAGTGGTTACAAAAATAGTAATTATAATAATAATAATATCGTTTAGAAGTGACAGCAGAAATATTGAAATCTAATAATAATGCTCATTTATGGCGACAAACAATTTCATAAGGAAATATAACGACGCAAGTGGTACATAATTCTGGCATTAATACGCAGAACATATAATTCAGTTTTAACGATCGCCATCGATTTAACCATGGCTCGGTGAGTTCTTCGAGCTGTTCACCTGGCTCGGTAATCGCAGTTTATTCGCGGCACACGATTTAGCACAGCTACTCTACGAGTTCGGCGCAGCCGGTTTATCGAGCTAGCAACGTCAGCGAGAAATAAAGACCCTATTAATGCGAAGCGGGATTAGGGTAGCTCGCCCAAGTGCAGCTTCCCATTGCTCGCATCCTACAGCTCATGGTCGAATTTTCGGATAACGATTCGAGACACCGTTTTCGCCGTCAGACTTGTGCTTAGGCGAATATTACTCGCAGTTTCAAATTGTTACTTAGTTGCCCCTGAGGATGTCTTCCCGGAAACCAAACTGGAACGTATGATTGACCTGGAGTATTCACACATGAATTCAAAATAGTAAAATGCAATATTTTATATCTCTTTATTACCGTTTAAACATTAAAACATGTATGATAAAATCGTGTAGTGCATAGACGTACCACTAGAATATAATTTAATTATTTTTGATATTATGGGAGGAATGAATAATTTCCCTGAAAATAAAAATGCAACTAAATATATATACAGATCTGAAAATAATTTTGTTAGATTATTAAAGTAATTATATAGAAAATTCAAACATAATGAACAATACTGCAAAAAATTTTGATATTTTAGCAATCAGTTTGAGCGTCTTATAGGAATTTGGTTGGACTATCAAATAATCGTGTATACACAATTATTGGTAGTCCATTAAAATTATTTTTTAATTTGTATCTAACTAAATTTTTCAATACTTAAACAGAACCGTTCTTTTTGTATGATTCGAGCTATTATACTATAATATAATTTTATTATTTCCAATGAAATCAGTCTTGTGGATATAAATTTTTTGGGTAATTTAATTTATTCTTTCTTTTATAAATCTCTTTTTTGAATATATTTATACGTTACGCAATAGCTCACTGCGTATTGGTTTTATTAAATGAAATTTTGCACGTTATCAACGTGCAAAAGCACATGAATTCATTTCACATGAATGTCTTCAGTACCAGATACAATGCGGCAATTTTAGTGCGCCGGGTGGCTATGTTTGTAATGTCCTGTACTGACGTAAATCGCCTTCCGTCTTCCTTAATGTCACTATCCTTAGACGCCAACAAGGAACTACTACAAAAAGGGGATTGTCGCTTGTTACGTTTGCGAAGAGAAATGTATCTGAGAAGACAAGATACAAAAACACTGCAAAGCTCGTGTTTGAGAGAATGAAAACGTCACGTTTTTTGAATGTTACGAAAACATATTTTTTTCAGAAATTAATGATATTATTCAACTTGCATTTTTTAATTCACAAGTTTTTTTTAGACAGATATGAATGTAGAATATCTATTTCTTTGGATAATTAATATATTATTAGTATTATATGACAATAATATAATTAATGACAATATTATTAACTTTTAGTACACTTGATAATTTTTTTACTACACCATTAATAATTCATAATGTCAAATTACACCCAATTTAAGTTATAATCATTTCTGTAGGTCGCTAATTGCTCTTACTCAAAATGACAAAATGCATTATTGGATATTAAAAGAGTAATGATAACTCAATTTTTGAATTAAATAATATTTTGTTATTTTTAACTTCCATGATGTGTCAAAATATAAATCAATCCATTTCTGCGATTAATTTCAGTATAAACAATATTAACGTATAAATTTAGTAAATATATAATGAACTAATTTTAAGTGAAATTTAATACATTTTCTTGAGTTTAAATTATTTAATTCTATTTTAATTAAATTAACAACATATTGAATATATTCAGTGGACCTATAGAAATGATTAAAAATAACTTAATTGTGTGATTTGATATTATGAATTTAATAGAAAAATTAAACAGTGGAGTTAAACATTGTAACTCAAGAAATATATTTTTTACTCAAATTTAATTTATTATTTATTAAATGCATACGTTAGTATAGACGTTATTTATTTTGAAACTAAACACAGAAATGGAATGGATTGATTTACGTTTTGACATATATGGAAGTTAAAATAACAAAATGTTATTTTTTAAAAAGGTTGGATAACCATTGGTTCTTTGATATCTAACAGTATACGTATAATATAATAGATTGTTCGTGTCCTGGTTTCATTTTCATCACTTTTACAAGTATATAAAAATGATTAAGTAATTATATATATATTTAACATCCTTAGAAAGTATTTATAAAGTTGTGTATTAAAAAAAAAGGAAAGAAAAGAGATCATTATTATTAATTTAGTCAGGTGCACTTCTACTAAGGAAAAGTTCTAAAGAAAATAAATACACAGGACACGAATGACCCAATTGTGTGTACTAAGGATTAATATATGTATAAGACTGCTTTTCTTTTAAGAAACACAGAAGAAACAAGTGTCGTTGTATCTTTGTTATTCATTGAATGCTGCATAGAACAAACATTTGTGTCGACTATGTCTTTTACAAGGAAAGCAGCCGTAGTTATAATTTCATTGATGTACAATGTTACTGACATAACTACAGACATATCTACTCTTTTGGGCGAGACTGATAATTAATGACTGACGCCCCGTTTCCTTGTGCTTGTCATCGATGCAACCGGATGACTCGGGCGAAGCGAAGCCGCACTTCCGTTTTGCACAATGCGTTTCCGACACTTCAACTGGGCCGAATGCGGCACTTTACGCGCAACAAGCAACTCGCCTACGGAGATCGCGAGAGTGGTTTGCAACGCGAATCCGAGTCGAAACACAAAACGTGGCGGACAGCTCGAAAGGATGGCCGAAGCAGGATAAAATCCGACATGACACGCTTCTGTTTACCGTATATACGCTGGGCTGCATATGCAAAGCGAAACTTTCCACCCACTTTGTACAGGGCGTTTCATAAGCACTGGCGTGCAGTGTCACGCCGTTTTTCGCCAGAGTGCAAAGAGCGGGTGAAATGTATCATTCGACACGTGTCGTTAGACATTGGAAACTACATTTTTGTCGCTCTTTCAATTCTAAACTTTGTTGTCCGATGCACGTGTTGTGTTGAGCGCATTCTCGCATTATATGAATCTTTCGGGATTGTAATACAGACAACAAAAGCATCCTTCAACTAACTGTAGAACATTTATGTCATTATTTTAATAACAAATCGATTAATTATGTTTTAAATTAATAATTAATTAATGTTACAGAAAAGTTAAATTGTCATTTTACATTATACTTCCAAATTTTCTTTTATTTAATTTTTGTTTAATTTTGAAAGAACCTGTATTAGAAGGTTCTCGCTCAACTCACGAGAGGATAGCAGCGATGGGCTTTAATTTACTTTATTGTGACATAAAATACTGTAAAATGCATGTGTACCGTCCCTTACGAGCTGACCTCGTCGACCTCGTGGCGTCTCGTCGAAGCATTATACGTTGCAAGAGAAAATTCTCCGATTTATCCAAAGACACTTGTTTATCACATTTTAAAACGAGCTAATTTATGAAATTGGTCAAGGGATTATCATCGCAGAGAGAATGTAAAATTATAAAGTTTTTTACATTAATGTTTCTTATATATATTTTGGCAAAGATCATGCTGTGTTAAATGTGAAATTAACGTTTGCTGTATACAATATTGTGAGAATTAACATGGAGAAAGTCAATAATACCGATTTTACCGTGAAGTTTAACAACTTCTCTAAAAGTTTTTGTCTCTTGATTGAAGTAAGTTTTGAAGCAAAATAATTTATTGTTACATTTGCGAAATTATTTTCCTCTCCAAACAAAAATGCGAAACGACGAAACTTTGTAAATAAATCGAGCATTAATATTTTCTATTTTACGCGCGTCCTTGTGAGTAGCAAAGTTTGCGGTAATTCAGGCTTCGTTGGATTTGTACCTTTCATATTTGCGATTCTTAGCGGTAATGCTTCTTTCATTTCGCTTTGAGGTTTGCAAATGGCTGGGGCCAGGAAATCCGCGCAGTGTATCTTGCAGAAATTCAAACTACATAACGCATTGACTGTAATTCCTAATATCAACAGAACTTTGGGTCAGAGTATTCCCTGGAGAACTACTGCGCAACGATGCTCGGAGATTTGCATTGTGCAAACGCTCTCTCTAAAAAGGAAACTTCATGTCCGATCAACATATATGGATATCTTCTAACATTATATTTATTTCGTCACATTTATATATAGCTAATCCAGTTGCACTTGTAAGTTTTGAACGTTTAATTACTCTTCAAATTTCTTAGAGTAAAGTCTCATTCCAAAAAAGGAGTGAGATTTCTTTTTTTTTCTGGAATGAATCTCAATCTAATAGAGTTAAGATCTGCCACTTTTATTCAAGAATGCAAATTTTTCATTCTTTCTCAATAGTGGCAGTATTTTAACTTTTTTGAAGTGGAGATTTTACTCCAAGAAATTTAAAGAGTACATAGACATTATTAATGATGAATTAATTTTTCTACATTTTATATATTTTTATCACACACATTGAAAGAAACGTATTTAATATTTGTGATTATAATTTTGTAGTAATATAATTATGGTTAGGAGTTCTATTTTTATAATTATTAGTGTTATAATAATAATTATTTTATAGTAAATAGTTTTATCAAAAAAGTATATTAACACTGAGAATAACTGTAAATCATAGTCAAATTATGATAATTGCAACTATTTTTTCTTTCAAATGCATTATAACACATTTTACTTCTCCCTCATAATTTGACTAACTCCAATAGCAAATATTAGTAATATTAATAAAACTGAAATTTAACTTCCTGATTGATTGTTACCAAATTCTCATCGGATTTAAGAGCTGTTTGACTTTCCAAATGTAAATTACATGACTCACATAGATTTTTACTATTCTCCCTTGAGGGAAATTTTCATTTGCAAATCTTCCACGCGAGCTGCAACGGGTTGTTTTAAAACTCAATTTGCAAAAACAATCAGTCGCAATCGCCTTAAGTAAATAAAAGCTTCACGGAAATGCTTTCAATGTAAAAATACTGATTCTTTCATTCTTGCGCTATGTAAAATAAAAAAAACCTCGTCGCGTATCGTCGCGTGAAGTTCAACCCCCGAGTTTCTTCCCCAATCACGATGCTCTTGTACTCGTCCGCGGTCGTCGTTGATTCAACGCGACCGTTGGAAATAATTGACCCCACTCTGCTCGTATTTCGAGCATTCGCTGTAGCGTAAAGGCCTCGCGTTTAAAACTGGCTTTGCTGCAGGTATATTCTTCGAAAAGCGCTGGTGAAACACCACGACGCGCTGGCCGCTCATTCTGCCGCGTATTGTTACCACACAATACACGGTGTATTTTCACCGGTGTGTTTCCAACGTGCCATGGCCACTGTCCGGCTGCCTGCATTGTCGGTGCCGGGCGTTGCATCGAACGTAATTTTACAGCGTCACGGAGCGAAATGTTTGTTTTAACACGACCTAGCAGCCGTAACGCTACGTTTTTCCGTCCATCCCTCACTTCTCATCTCGCGGTGAAACGACGTTTTTATTCCCTCCCATGTATTTCGCGGGCACGTCTCGCGCATCCCGATTATGCCCTCGCCTTTACACGACCGCGAAAGGCGTGCAAGCTTTACACATGCTAATAATGGAGGGAAAAAACGTTGATTTGTCGAACAAGAGAGTTCGTTGAACTCGGGAGTTTGTCTCTTGGATGAATGAATACTCGATTGCATCCTATATTTGCGATATATCGATTAGTTCAATTGGTATTTTGAATGGTATAATCTAATATTGGAGAAAAATGTAAAGTAATATGCGTTAGAATTCTAGTAAATTTTATGAAATTGACGGGTCCATGTTGGGACAGGCGCCCATTTCTACAAAATTTATTTTATTTTGTTTTCTGATAAATTAGCGTGCGTCGTATAGCCCTATTGTAAAGTATTTTTTTACATTTTATAAAACAAATCAAAGTTGTTTGTGCTTACAGTTTTGAGAATAATATGAATTAGCTGTAAGGTAAATAATTAATCATTTGAATAGATTTACTATAATTATTGTAATGTATTTTTTATTTTACAGTTCCAATTTTTTTTTTCAATCAAGTAAAATTTGTCATAAGTTCGACAAAAACAACCACAATATTTTTACTAGTCTTGTAAGGTAAAAATGATTCAATTATTTTTCTTCGTGTTCTGTTAAATTTAAATTTATTTAGTTTATTACAGGATTACTTTTTTATCGGTTTTAATTTGATTGGTTTTAATTTGATACACCTTTTCCCACGTAATAACGATGATACAATTCACAATAATGCGCATTTATTCTCATAACTTTTGTATGATTATTGCTCCTATTTGTTTCATCGCGATATTCACGGTATCGCGCGAGTTGTTCAGCAGAAAAGTTATCGGGGTTGAAACTCGTAAAACGATGAGGCAACGCCCGGGAAACAGATATTCGCGCCGCGAAAGTATCTGCGCAAATATACTCAGAACCGTTGTTTTACGTTTCTTAATGAGAATGAGCGAAAGCGATCCTGGAGATGCATTTACACGGTTACAGTATTTAAAACGCCGTAACGTCATAAAAATACGCTGCGACAAGGTACGATACGGTAATGAGTTTAGTTCGCGACGACTTTTAATACAAGGTTTTCTGAGTGCGCGCGATTCAGCACAGAAGTCGTAATAGCCGTAATAACCTGCGCCACTTTATTATTCGGCACGCATAAATGTAATTTAAAGCAGTCAAATAAAAAGAGCACTCATAGATATACGCATTCTATAACGAAAATATTAAAACAAAAGTAAAAATAATAAATGTCCAGCGGTCATTAGAAATAATGAAAAATTCATTTGACTTTATCTGCGAAAAACTTTATTCGCGAGGAGATCTCAGTTTTCATTAACTTATTCATTAAGCTATTAGCGTTCGATATTCTTTCTCGAGAGAGAACTTATGATCACTTACTGTACACGCTACGTTTCATATATTATATCTGTGAGAGATTCGTTCTAAAGCGAGTTCACTGGGAAACGCAAGGAAACGGATGGGCAAAAGCCCTCCGAGGTACCACCGACGGAATATATATTTGTATCCTGTGGGGCGACAGGAAATTATTCCACGGGGAACAATAGGAGCGGTGGTCTCGATGGCGGAATTAATTATGGTGTAGGACTTAATGAACGCGCTTATTATCGCCCTCTTTTTGAAACGGGGTTATCTCGCGACGAGATAATGCGGAAGTGTCGTCGCGACAGGAAGGAAGTCGCGAAAACGTACGATATTATTCTCGAATATGAATTACGATGACAATTTCTTTGCGAAACTCGTCGAGCACGTATGTATATCAGTGCTTTTAAAATCGAAATTTCTCCGTCATTTCAAAGATTTTTCCGCAGGTGAAATTTTTGTTTTTATTTTGAATTTTCTATTTAATATTTTGCAAAATTGATAAATTGTAATTCATATAAAAAGTTATACACATTTAATTATTCATGTAAAAGTAAAATAAAATTCATATAAAAGACAGATTATAATTTATATAAATCAAAACAATGAAAATGTAATATATACAAAAGGAACTTATAAAAAAGAAAATTATGAATTGACACATTGAGAAATATCTTTTGAAATTATCACTTTTTTATTGACATCTCGATACATATGTACTGCTTATTATTGTACGTATTAATTAAAAGCTTTCCTCGGGTCATTCAGCTCGCAATAGACGCATTTCCTGAACGCGCAGAGTAGCTTCGACGACGGGGAGTCTGTTCATTTCCTGGTTATTGTTTAATAAACGTGTACTCCGTGGAAATTAATGCGATTTCAGTGCATTGTGCTCGGGAAATTAACGCGATTGTAGATAATACGTATTCCGCCATAACGCGCATGTAGGATTACCTGTTTGTTTCTTTTTGTACTTCCGGCATTCGTTTGTTATGCTCATTTGTACTCTGTATTTGATAAATTATTTTAAGCTTCAACTATTCTATGCTATCGTAAAGCTTGTCTCGCAAAATACGCAAATCCGTGTCATCCGCGCATTAAGAACAGTGAGAGGACAAACATTTACAGTTGTTCCAGCGCTGCAGGTAAACGTAGAATAAACTGCATCAGCAGTTCTGCGTCACATACGAATTCAAATTCTTGATGTGACACAAATAACAATTTTATGCAAGTGTCTTGGTTTAGAACAACTATTGTTTTTTTAATTTTACGGACTGTTTTTACACGCATTGATAATTTGTTATACACGGAAAGAAATTATATTGTATTAACAACATTAAATCTAATTGGAAATAATCCTGTTATTTCGATAACAATATTAACGAAACAAATACTTGTGTTATTAAAACAACAGCATGATGTATTAAATAAAACTTCAAATTAAACTTCTTATAAAATAGAGAATTTTTTCGAAATTGAATATAAAAATAAAAACAGTCATCTGCCATAGCGCTATAGTTTTGGCTAAATCGAGGAAATTTAATCGCAAACATTTTTTATCTTTGTTCAAATAATTTGTAACTGAAAAATAACTATGCAAGTTGAAGAGATTTCGTCTCAAAGTATAAGAGATCTAGGAAAATCAATAAAATTTTAAACGCATAATAAATTTTGACATTATATATATTGGACATTGATTGCGCAAATTTCAATCTTTGGATTATTAATGTAGAGCTCTAATTGAGAGCAAATAGCTATTCCTAATTATTACGTTCTAACTATCAATATCAATGATCATGGCTTTCGACAAGATGTGTACGTGATGTACGGACGTCTCTTTGATTGGATAGATATCCAATCATGTAGACAGCTAGGATAGGCAGTCTGTCTGTGAACTAGATAGATAGATGGTTCATCTAGAATAACTGTTGATTAGGCAACGGGTATGTCTGTTATACCGAAGCTCTCAATAGTACATAGCCTTGTTTGTTTGGGCAATAGTACTATTTGCTACAAGGCGTCTTCGATATCAAGAACACTATTTAATATTAAAATTCTAAAATTTTGTAGCTTTATATTTACTTCTTTAATATTTTAAAATTAGTCTCTTTTAAAAACCTATATAAAATCTTTATATAAAATTTAAAAAAAGATTAACATTTGTAACTATTAGGTGTTGGAATTAATTCGTAGCGTTTTACAAGTGATGGGAAGTACTTTCATTAATGTATTTTTTAATGCTCATGTGAAATAAATAACATTCTTTCATTAAAAAACGCTACGAATTAATTCCAACACCTAATACATAAAAAGTTTTTGTCGGAAATTTTATATATAAATATTTTTTATTATAATAGTAATTTTATTATAATAGAATAATTTAGAATATTTTTTATTAGTAGGAAAAACTGTTGAAAAAATATTTTATTAAAATATTTCATACTTTTATAAAATTAATATTTTACGTGTATCACGATTTTATATTAAAATTACAAAATTTATCTCGAATATTCATAAAATTGTATCAAATACAATATAATCAGTTTCAGATGGTTTTATTGTCGGAATTGATTTGTATAGTTATATTGTCGATTCAGGTTTACCATTGCCATTCGCAAGTATTCTCTCTTGGCAGACAATTCTCTATGTCTCTGTCTGATAGTTTACTAGTTTCCTTACATCCCAAGACGATAACGTGTACCTTACTAATTAGCCAGTAGTAAACCAGTGACGTGCGGCGCCTTCGATACATTTCCACGAGCGCGTATTTACCTCAGTAGCGCGCACTTTCGTCATAATTAGTCGTAACAGTCAGCGGCGGTGAGCCACAGGTAGCGGTCTCTCGAGAATGCGAGACGTGAAGTACCTCTGTACCGTTGTTTTGCCGAATGAGACCCGTCCATCGTTGTGATTGACGGCGACATCCACGTCGCGGCTCTTGGGACGTGTCATTCGAATTATCCCCACTATCGACTCACTTATTGGCAGAGAAATAATGACAGACGTCGTCCCGCCAGTATACGATCCGAATCTTTTTCAATTTCGAATTGACCGTTACAGTTGTATATGACGAGTTTGTCGAATATTGAGCTGTACTAATTGAAGTTTGATAAGGAACTTTAACAAATCTTGAAAGGTTTTGAAGGCTTTTGAACGAATTCATATACTTATCTTTAGCAGCTAATTATATAATGAAAATAGAGGAAATATTTAACTTTTTCTCTCTATTAGATGTCCTCAATGTGTACAATTAAAAGAGTTATTTTGGAGTGCGATCGAATAATTATATATGCGTTTTAGCAATATGAGATATTTATATGTATAGAGATTATATTTAGAAATTAGAGATATTAAATTATTAGGAATATATAGATTACATTTCCTAGAATTTCTTATAGAATATTTTTTTATTCAAACTTTAAGAAATTATATTTATTAAAATTTTTGTTTATTAATTTTATGCAATACTACTGCACTGTGTGTTAAATGATCTTTGAATTAATTTCTTAAATTAAATAATATTTTATTTGTAAGTTTCAATTGTATCAAAATTTAGAACATTTAATTTAGAACATGTGATTAGCATGTGAAACATAAATCAACCATGGGCTAATTAACTCTCTGTAATTGAATTGCTTAGGTTCAAAGTAAATAGAGCATTGATATTAACGTATGCATTTATTATTAAATACATACATTAATAAGTTTAATCAAGTTTAATATATTTTTGGAGTTAAATTATTTAATTTTATTATTTCAGTTAAATTAACGACATAGAATAGGAACAGTGGTGACCTAAGAATGATTAAAAATAACTCAAATTAAGTAATAATTTGACATTTAATCAGTGAATTTAACAATGTGATTTTATTTACAATTATTACACTTGAAACTATTACTTTTAATTACTCAGGACATCTTTATTTTAGTTCTTTATATAATATGTTCCATACATTTTGCCGATTACGTTCGCTGTAATCTCGTTACTACATTTTGGATAATTAAATCTCAGATAATCTGCAATTTTAGCACAACACCACACATTGTTTCGCTTACGCTCTTCTAACTATAGTTTCATTTTATCTGCGTAGGTAAACCTAGACCGCAAGTCTCGTGGTATTTGGAATCGCAAATCATCCATGCATCTACCGAGGTTCGAGAGACGCAAGGGCCAGGCGGCGAGACCAACGTCGTAACCATCAGCAACGTGACTGTGAAAGCTCTCACGAGGAGGCATCATCACGCCAAGCTGTCCTGCCGAGCGAATAACACTCAATTAGCGTCGCCACCCACCACCACCGTTGTCATAGAGCTTAACAGTGAGTGCGCTCATTCCAATTAACGTTAATTGCACGCGACGCAGCATGATACCGCGTCGACCTTTGCTCTTCTCTGGAATAAATTTTTTTGCAAGATACACAACCTAATCAGGCTACAGGCGCTTGCTTCTTTATTTGCGAGATGGAGAAAATGAGAAAGATAAACTTAAACGTGAAGGAAATAATTAGTTACGATAAAAATAAATATTTTTAATTGACTGTGTCCATAGCGACAAAGAGCTCTCTCCACCCTGTCTGTCCATAAAAATAGCCCGAATTTCTATAGCGCATCAAAGCTTCGTTCGAACGCAGTTTACGCGACACAAAAGAAAACTGTGGTTTTCATGCGTAGAGGTTCTTTATTCGCCTGTAAAATAACGACTGCGAATCACTCGCTCGCATGCTCGACTATTACGTAAAAAAAAAAAAAAAGGCATCGAATATTTTCTCGGGGAATGTCTCGAATTTTCCGAATAGCCGCGGAACAAGTTATCCGCGTTATGAATATGCAAAAGACCGTCAATTTCGACGCTGCGCGATACTTTCGATTCCTGTTTCTCTCTACCTTCCTACCCCGTTTCATGTATGTATCAGTATCAATATTTTCTCGCTGTGAAAGAGGGCAGAACGAATATTTAACCGGCGCGTGATCCGATTTGTCTGGCTGTGATCTTTTTTTTTTTTTACTCGACTCGAAAATGAAAGCGGACTCTCGACGAAACGAAATTGAAACATTTTTCATCGATTACAAGGGTAGGAGGGCGACAGTGAGAATTTCAACGAGAAGAAGGGGACGAGGGGGTTAACAGCGCTGGGGTTTCGTACCCTCCCGTCGAAAAGCAATCAACCCCACGATGCCATTAATAACGCCACTTCCGGAATCACTCTGAAACGCGACGAATCGCATGGCGCCGGGTAACATGCCGCGGTCGCGACAGCGTTCGATTAATCTCCATGACAAACAGAGGTAGGAAAGAAATATATGTATCCCTCTTCTTTTATTTTCCTTTAACCCAGAAACAACGATGGTGACTGAGGAAAATTGCAATTCGAGCGATTTTCTTTGGCCGCAAGATCGACCCGGGGCGAATAATTTGTTTGCAATTATTTCAAAACGTAGAGGAGTCGTAATGAAAAGTCCTTTTGCCTGCGAGATTGTAATACATCGCTATAATTACATGCGAAAGCCATTCGTACCGGTGACTTGATGGTGGATGTGGAAATTGCTATCAAGCTTTATGCTCTTATACATTTACGCGTATTTAGCGTCGATCTTTGTGCTAACGATATTATTAAAATATTATTTTTCGAAAAAGATATTATTAATATTATTTTGTGTATTAATATTTATTTTTCGAAATTTTTTTTAAATTTACGAATTTTTTTAAATAAGTCGAATATTATGCACGCACATTTTTATTTTTTAATAGTATTCTTCAGATATTACTAAGATATTTTCCGATTTGAAAGTTTCGAAAATTAAGAATATTGTAAAAAGAGATCTAACCCGGTTATTGGAAAAATACGATTCGAGTGTTACGTTTCCATTCGGCAATGCAACGAACGTACACGAGTATCTGATAGCGTGTACCTGGCTTATCAGATTTCACCTGGACTCTACCGCGTTTCGCAAAAATAGATTTTTTTTAAAAAACCGAACGACGCACGAAATGAAAAATTCTTCAATTTTCTCATCGACTAATTGACCATCAACAGTTCGTCAAAGGACAACCGGAGGGTCATTTTAATTGATCGGCGCGAAATAATTCCTGTCGAATTTGACGATTGAAAATGAACGGCGGTTCAGGCACAAACAGATTGCAGCCATTCACGTGTGATATCACACTCGTTCCTGAAAATTTAAAACTGCCGCTCAGACCGAATTATTGCTCATCCTCTATGTGCATATACCGAAATAATTTGATACGTTCTTCGCGTATTCAATGCTCTATAAATTATTAGTCTTCATTCAATTTTAAAACGATTTTTTTATGTCAAAGTTTAAATTGAGACTTTGAAATAATTAAAAAATTATTTAATATTTCAGTGAGCGTTTTAAATTAATCTATACAGAAAGATCGATTTTGCTGAAATATCTACAAATTTGCTGATTTGAAAATAATTTTGTTGAAGCATAAAAATATTTGTATAGGAAACTCAAGACACGATGAGAAAAAGTTTCTATATTTTACAATATGAGCGTCCTACAATTATTTTCAAATTTGTATCTAATTAAATGTTTTTTATACTTTAGCGAAATCGTTTTTGTATATATAATGAGATTGTCTATTAGGTTGACAAGCTATAATGAATTGTTCACGAATATAATTCATAATGCAATTCTTAATTCTTATTGTCAATCGACCTGCTCTCTTTTTTTCTCTTTTCTTCGCAACCTTCACGATCAGGAATAGCTGCTTTATATTTCCGTATAATACATATTTTTAGATTTTATCTAATATATCCTTCCGCGTCATCCTGATAATAGTTGCGCGAGGATGGAAAATTAATATTCATAATTGTATAAGCAGCATGGTGGCTCATCGGCACAGCCGAGATTCATCCGACAAGAAACTTACGCACCAAACAAACAAGTTTAAATTAAATCGCCGGAAGCTGCCAGCTTCGAGCCGGAGAATACGGGAATCCGAGGAAGAAGGCTTGCCATAAATTGCCTTAGAGGCTACTTACGTGTGACGTAAAATGTTCGAGTGTAAACCAGAATCGTGCACTATCGATTGTGGAATATTTGAATATTTCAAATATTCTCGTTTTTTTAATGCTGATAGCTTTAAGCGTTTTGCTTTTACCTTCCATAACTAAAAATATATTTCTTATGAGATATTCTGTTTTTTTTTCCTTATTCGAAGCCATCGATAATTGTTCAAAGAACGTTAATGAGGATTATTATTAATGTCATACATTTTAAATATTGAAATTCTGTAACAAGTGGATTGTTATCGATTGGTCATTATTTCAAGCGTTCTAGAATTATAAGAACAAATTATATAAAGAAATAAAAGATAGAACATGAAATAATTTTTAAAAATTGATTTTAAATAATCCAATTATACACGATTTCAATGAGAATACTAACGGAATTGAACGGACTTTATAGCTTATAATTAAAAATCATATATTTCATTTTCAATCTATTATCTTTTTCAATATTTATACAATAATATTAAATAATGCATAATAAGTAATATTAATGACATTTATTTTTAAATGTCGAAATTGAAAGATTGTAATTCTTTTCTAATATCATGGAAGCGTGATAAACCTCACGGTATAAAATATATACGACATTATCCAGAAATCATTAAATACTATTTTACGAGATCGGCGACGTAATCGAATGTAAATATCGAACTTCGCCGCACTTCTGAAACGATTTCAACCGACGTAGTACTCGGGCGAGAGCTTCGTTTTTTCTTTTTTTTTTTTTAAAGAAGATTACGTGTTAAAAATTCATTTCGCAACTTCGCAACGTCTCGATTTCTTGCTAATTGGAAGCGCACGAAGAGTCGCTGTCTACATAATCGCATCTACATGAACCTCAATTCCTGTACGATCGCACGAAGGTCTAACGAGTCATCGGAGGATCGGTTGAAAGTCGATCGGCTTGTGAAAACGATTTCCGCGACTGTCGACAATGTGAAGTCGACGAATACTCGACAGCGTTCGAGTGGTCGGAAGTGGATTGCATTCGGAATCGCGCAATGTATCCCATTAATTTTTCATGCTACCACCGGGACCGCCGCCCCGCGCCGTGTCCCGAAATGAAGTTCATCGTATGTATGCGAACGCTTCGCGGGTGGAACATCGTCGTTAATAATTATTCGATAGCTCCGTGTAATGGAAATGGCGAAATTGGAATAGAATACGATACGCTCGTATAGTACTTGTGCTGACAAGAAAAAACGCAGTGACACGAGAAACAAATCAAATTCGTAACGAGCGCTTAAAAACTTATTTATAGAAATGGAAGTTGGGATATCCGATAACCACTCAATGTACAATTCCTTAATGGTTGCTAATTTAAAAATGGTATTAATTATTATATAACTTATATATGCATGTTTACTTCTTTCTCAATTAGAGTATCAGTTTCTTGTTTAAATCGTTTATTTAATATCGGTTCAATTTAGATACTTACGAGAGAGACATTATCGGATTCGATTTATACAATTTTGTGTTGTTTTCAAATAAAGAATGGACGATATGTGCGGCTCGAAAGAAAGGAGAATACTGAGTTCTTAACAGAATTCACCGCGTTGAGAGAAAATATTGTATATTTTTCCATATAATATCTCAAAACGGCACACATACACACACCACTTTGAATTTTTATTATTTTTAGCAATGCAGTCTTTCCTGCCCTCATGTCGCCGTTTATCTTGTGATGTATTTTCTTGCAGGATCAGCAGAATCTCATAGTGTTACTGCTGATTCTTTCAATCATCATAGAATCGATGGAATAATGCATAAAAATGCACATGAAATGTAGTGACAGACATATGGTCATAAACTAAAGTTCATTCAGTTCTTTTTATTTGAAATCATGTAGGTATATTAATTAAATTATTATTATTTAAATGAATTTTTTAAAGTTATATTTTAGTTATGTTTTAAAGTTATGTTTTAAAATTATGTATCTCTTACGTCATTGTGATTTATTTTTTATTTAATTCCAGAACGCTTAAAATTATATTTGATATATTTGGGAAGAATTGTAAAAGATTTAATGAAACCATTTACGCGAATTTATTAATGTTTTGAATTTGCAATAGATGTAGAATATAAATGAATTCGAAAAATAAATGACAAATAAATAATAACACAATAAAGCTCTGAATAAATCAGTATAATTGAAACAGTTGAACTGATAAATATTGATAAATCAATACAATGGTACGCCGTTGATATCAAAAGAAAAAAATGTTATGGCAAGAAAATGATATTATTACTCGCAACAATATTGCCGTTAATATGTTTTATTTATTATGATAGTTTTAGATCGCTGTACTTTATTTCACAACGAGGTTGCAAATCGGCACTTCGCAACAGGAACAAAGGCGAGACGATCGTTTCGCAAACTTGTTCAACTTTTAATGACTCATTCTGCAGAGGCATTTGATTCCAAACAGAACGTAGCTTACACGAGTTCGAGAAGAATAATCAAGTTAGGTAACAAGCCGAAGAATCTTCGGCCTTCTCCCATCGGGGAGGCATTCCGCCAACACGGAAATTCCATTCGGCAAAAATCCCCTTCGTCGCGCCTCCCTTGATCGGCGTCCTTCGTTAATTAGTAAGAAAATTAATGAAGCCGCCTCTGCGAGCGCAAACTTCGCGCGCGCGAGACTCATTAGTCTTTTATAACTGCGAGCATTAACGAAAGTAGATGCACTCCTTGATAGTCAGACGATTACGTGTCTACTAGTAGTAACGACCTAACGAGCCAGACGTTAAAAGAAATTCCTAATTAAGGTTGAATCTGCGTATAGTCGTTGCTTTTCTCGTTTAGGTCAACCGTGACGATGATATTTATATTATAAAGAATTTTATTACATAGAATTATGAATAATTAAAGGAATATTTAAAAAAAAGTGTTTAATATTTGTGATTAATTTCATAGTATAATAAAATAATTATAATTACTCTCCATTTTTATAATTATTAGTACAATTTTAGTAATAATGATATTTATATTTCCACAAAAAGAATATATAGTTAACACCGAAAATGATTTTAAATTATAGTTAAATTATAATTAAATTGCCACATTTTTTTCTTTCGGTGAGTGAGAAGAAACGGTATATTTGTGCGTACAACATTCAGTGATTTTTGACAAGCCGAAAATTAATTTTTCATTTTTTTGAAATTTTAATTGAAATGTAATCACGGAATTGTTTAATAGGAAGGATTCTAGCTAAATTATGAAAATGAATATTATTGAAATAACACATTGTAAATAGCGAATTACGTTTTATAATTAATTTTAAGTGGGATTTAACAAAATTTTAATTGCTAATCATCGAATTATTTAAATTTAAAAATTGCACAAACGAGAAGACTTTTTTCTAGTAAATTTAATTCTTCACAAATGAGAAGAATTAAATTTACTAGGAGATCTCTTCCTAATTTTTATCATTTTCAAGAGAAAAGCGTCTGAAAATGAAGCAGGAAACAAAGCGTAGTTCACAATTTGACTGTCGGTCTGAATGTCCTTTATCAGGCCAGGTCGGACCCGTACATTTTACGGACGCTATCAATTCGTGGGGCGGATGTTCTCGACGAGCTCACGATACAAAGTACTTTCGTAACGAAGCTGAGCGAGCTCCGAGCAGATTTTAGCGACAAAACGAGAGAATCCGCGGAGTCGCAAACGGCGTAACGACTCTCGGAAAGTACTCTCTCGCTGGCAGCGCTACGGAAGAAGGGTTTAGCTCACTCCGGAGACGAGTGAACTTCAGAAATGTTACTTCTGGTACCTTGATAACTCAATCCGTGGGGAGCTAATAATTCTCTCCCTTCCGACACGAACTGTTCCCTCAATGTTGCGATATGAAGTCTTCCCATTTGACAATGATTTCGCTCAAAAAAATTAGACAAAATTTCAAAGTTCCATTTTGAATATAAATCGTGCGCGAAAAGTCTTTTAATAATAATTGAAAATTAAATTTAAAAAATAATGACACATCCTTTTTCCAATGTTTTTGAATGAATTTTTATTTAATAAAAAAAAAAATTCTTCAATTTTCACTTAGTTAAGATAAAAAAAAAACAAAAATATTAGGTAAAATATAATATAAATTGATTTTAAAAAATCTGTGATTGGCACAAAATATATATTTTACAGTAATTGAAAGGCATATACATGAAATGTGGTTAATATACACACGTATCTTCTTGCTTGCGAATAGTAGGAGAATTACTTTAGTGATTTGTTTCCACCGAGCTTGAATTCTTCGCCTCCGGAATTAATTAGTTTACCCAGAGACTCCTAGCAAGTGTTATTCCACTGCACGCCTCGTACATTTCCCTGTATTTTCCGAGCCGTACATCGTCGCCTCGTTTACAGGCTTTCGCTAAAACTGGAGCGAGAATAGACCGCGAAGAACGGTTCTTCTCTCCTTTGTTTTGTCACCCCCCCTTCTCATTCCAACGAGACTCTAATGATATGAGCTCACGACGACTTTGCCAAATTATGGCAATAATATTACTTAGAATCGCATATTGCGGATCTCGGCGAAATTTCACTTAAGCCGACGATTCGCGAGATCGGCGCGTACGAACCTATTATAGACGTGCGACTCCTCTAATGTTCAGTCGTTCCTGAAACAACCGACTTTTATCTACGAACGAGCCGCTTAACGAGCTGACTTTTCCTACCGCACCTACACACTTTAATTCCGCCAATTTAACTTTCTTCTTTACCTCCTTTCACACGACCTATTTTAAGATTAACATTGAAGTCGAAGTAATTTCGATATATTATGTTCAATTTGTCATCAGTATAGAACTATTTATTTCACACTGATTATCACATATACAGAAATATAAAATATATTTTAAATTGTCTTATTTTTGTGAAGTTCTTAATTTTGCTCGTGAAAACCGCATCTATGTAATTTGAAATAAATCAGAATGTATTCATATATTGTTTAAAATCTGCAAAAATTCGTAATCAGATCAAACACGAAACAAATTTAATCCTCTGCTGGCAATGTTGGACTTTAAAGGTATAGTCAGTTTTTTTATTATAAATTCTGGTAGATGAATTTAAATCCATAAAAAATAAATAAAATACAATCCAACATCTGTGTTAAAGTTTTCATAAGAATTTTTTTTAGATTTTTACAGTTCGAAACAATAAAAAATCTACGCTGAAGGTTGAAAGGTTGCGAACAAACAGTAAAAATTTCATTGTCATGAAAATTTTATCATATAAAATTCTTTATTCTTACAAAAATTTATTTTAAATGTAAGATAAATCGATTTCCTCTTCACTGATTAGTCACTGAGAAAGCTGAAATAGGATTGAACTGTCTTAAAAGAGTTAGCTAACTTTTTTCTTCGAGTAAAGTATAAAGTTTCAGACGCGCAAAAATCAACTTTAGAATAATTTTTAAATTGATCACTACCTAATCTTTGTCGTAAACTTAACAGAATTAAGGAATTAAGGAATCTCCTTCTATTTTAATACATAAAATTTGCAACGTTTACATTAAATTTAATTGTATCGATATTTTTATTAACTTTTATTTTCTAATGTTGTTTCTTACTGTCTCGTATTTCCTAAGTTTTTGAAAATTTATTAATTAATTTCTATTTTAGATCTTTCAAAGCATTTTCTTGCGAATCTCTTAAGTCTTAAGCATCGCACTTAGGCGTTATTGTCGCAGTGTCCAACAGATAAAATGGCACGCCTTCTCGAACTCTCATTTTAGAAGTCATACGATAAACGCGCGAACAACTCGCGCGTCTTGAACGAAGCGCGCCTTATTGAACCGCTTCGTAATTCGATTAAAGCCACTCCATGCGCGAGTAATAATAGCTGCTCATTAAATTCCCTCGAAGAGGCGACGAAAGTCTTTGAGTTTGCGCTTCCATTTGAAAAGACGTTTGGGAATACAAATTTGCAAAAAGGAACTCACGAAAATAGAATAGAAAAAGAAGAGTATGCAAAGACAAATCAAAGGAAATAGTTTAATTTTCTAAAGAACTTTATTAATAGCAAAATGCAAAATACACATATTCATTTATAGTACAAAATATACAATAGAATATAAAAATTTTTTATAGTCACACATAAATGTAAAACTTGATAGTAGAAAGTTATATAATATCGGCACTTGTACTTCTCAAAGGTGTAGATAACTGAATTAGTAGTTAAGATATTGAATGAATGATGCCATTACTTGCACATACAGCATTAATTACTATTGACAGTATAATATATATTAATAATAATATTGAGTACCTCAAAGTAGATTTAGAACTTATCTAAAATAAATACTATTATTACTTTTTAGAATTATTGAATTTTTGAAGTATTTTCGGCAATAAATCCAATTTTAAATTCCATTAAGGGTATCATTATCTTTTAACTGACTTTAAATTAATTTTTCTGTAAATTATAGGTTAAAAATTTTTTTAAATTAGATACTACGTATTGATATCAGTGATATAAAATAGTTCGCATGCGTGCGAATGAATGTTTCTTTGGAATTATAAGATCAGCTTTTTAAGTCAACTACGTTGACTTAAAAAGAGATAACTAAGTTGGAAGGCAGTGGGATGTATGGGATGTAGAAGAAAGTAAAATGATGAAAGGCAGATGTCTCCGCTCGTCTAAGGAAAAGTACTAAAAGCCTCGTCGAATTCTTCCCGCCTGCACACCTGACGACATGAATTTTGATTTGCAAATGAAATCCCAACTTCATCGGGAGTTTCGCGCCCGGTAGTTCTCTCTCGGCCGCCTTTGTTTTCGGCAGCTTTTCATAGCGAGCACCAATTATACGGACCATTCTCTCATCCCGATTCCTTTCATCTCGGTCCGTCTTCCATCCCATTCCATTTTTTTTTCTCGATCTATCCGCCTTCCTCTTCGTCGTCGACATCGATCTGCATTTTCTTTTTTCCTATTAGTCGGAAACTTCCGCGGAGAATGTCGGACAGAAAAGGAGCCCGGCATGAAATTCGCAAGCGAACTGAATTCTAATTATCCCGGCGTTTCTTTCGCGCGTACTCCGCGTTCCTTCTTCCCTTTTTTTGCTTTGCGTTCGCTGGACCGCGTCCTTCGTTATGCGCTACCGCACGTTGCAAAAAGCGTATTCTGAAAAGAGACGGAAGTGGAGAGACCGAGTGGAAATCAGAAAAGCGAGCGTCCATGCAGAGTCGCGCTTATGACCTGTACGTGATTGCCATTGAAATGCCTTTCTTGTTGTGCACAAGGAATTATTTTGTATTAAATTGAATTATTGATAGAGAGAAATTCTATTTATGTCAACAATAAAAAGCAGTGTAAATGAAAGTATATTATTAAAAGAGAACAAAAAGTACATTATCAAGAGAGAGAGAGAGAGAGAAAGTTAATGTTATTCATAAATTTGAATGAACAAACAAGAAGATAAAAACTGTTTTAATCTAGTTTTTAAAGTTTAAGATTATTACACGAAACTTTTTCTTGGCTACAAATTCTTTGATTGAAATTTCAAACAAAAATATAATACAATTAAGCGGCGAAGGCCATATTCACTTAATTGTATTATATTTTTGTTTAAAATTTAATCTTCCATACAATATTTAATCCTAGCTATACATTCTCTCCATGCAATTTGCTAAATCGAAATTTTTAGTGTTTCTGAACTTTTCTTTTTCTTTAAATCTATATATCCTAAAGTTTTTTAATTTTATCGACTTTTACATATTATGGACTTATTCCTTAATCAATTTTCCATCGATTGAAACAAAGATTAATTGAAATTTTCATTTTTACGGAAGTTACGGTAACAAATATGGATCCTAGAAACTCGTGTGTGTATATCAAGAATACAAAGAAAAGAATGTATAGCTTAGATTAATATGTACTTCGTTGTAAATAATCTAAATCTTTTTTGAAAAATTTACGATGAACTAATCAGTTTCATGCATGAAAATGAACGTTTTATTGAATAGTATTTTTTTTTAAATAGTTTTGTTTTGTCTACATATTTTTGACACTAATTTCGACGATATCGAGTAAATTCATAAAAACTTACAGTGAAACCGCTCAAGGTGGAGATATTGGGGAAGGAGGTGATCCTATCGGCAGGGAAGACATATGACGTGAAATGTCAGAGCACCGGTTCGAGGCCGCCGGCGGTCCTGACCTGGTGGAAATCCTCGAAGCAGCTGAAGGGACAGAAGAAAAACGTGAGTGATGCCAAGATCTTTCTTTCCTTCTTGCGTTTACGCGATGCAAAAACGTGCCGCTTCGAGTTTAATTGCATCTTGTCTATTTAACCGCTGTTTCGAGTTACGAGAAACGTTTTCTCGATTACACAAATCCACTCTGCTTTATTACGTCGGCTAATCTGGTTACCCTAATGAAATGAACCACTTCATTTAAACACGAATGTTTTCACAACGACGTGGCGAACGAATTATCGCGGGCGATGAAAGTGTTGTTTTAGAGCATTGTTGATTCAATTGGGGAACACCATTATCTTGCACCATAGATCTTGATTGGAATGCGTATTTTTGTAACAACTATTTTATTTTGTTTTCCTTGTTACTTTATGTAACGAACACACGCGATTCGTTTTATCAACATGTTACTTTAAACACACAGAGGCGTTCATGATGAAAGAACGCGCGAAGCGAAGGGAGATTGCTATTGCTATTTTTTTCCATTAAAAAAGGATTGTTATTTCAGAGTATTGTTAATTTACTTGGAGGCTATTATTATTTTATTTCGTATAACTCAGATTCCAATCAAAATCTTAATTTTCGCGAGTGCTATTTCAGTCCTCGTCCTCCGTATTACTTTTATATAACTATCGCGTCACGATTTATTCTATCAACGTCTCGAAATTGAAATCTTCGATTCGTCGCCATTGCCATCGCCACCGCAATCGCCGCACGAACGGATCGGAAATCGTAGAGTTTCTCTCCCTCTTTCTCTCTCTTTCTCTCTCTCTCTCTCTCTCTCTCTCTCTCTCTCTCTCTCTCTCTCTCTCTCTCTCTGTCGATTGCGATAACACACATCCTTTTGCAATATCAATCACGAGAGCTCGTTCATGGCGCCTGTAAAATCAACGTGGCGCGAAAAATCCGTCTCCCCTGTGATTAAAGGAAGAATAATAGGAAAAGGGAGTTCGAAATAACGCAGGAAATAATGACGTCGGCGGAAGACGATGTCGCGCGCCAGGCGGTCTGTCTTCTCACAAACGACAGAGAACTGCTTCCGGCGGATCGATCTTTCGTTGCGCACTTCGCCCGCAGCGAAGTAAAAATAAAAATGACAGTGTCTCGATACACGAAATACTGCTAGAAGCCCTTCGCCCGCGACATAAATGGGGAACTCGTGGAAATAAATTTACCTTTATCTCGCGCAATTTCTCCATGGATAGTCCGTCCTTCTTCTATCCTTGCATCCAGTTTTCTTACATTTTCTTTCTTCCTTTTTTTTTCTTTCTTTCTTCCTTTCTTCCCGTTTTGAAAACCCCTTCGTTAATTAAAACATATAAGATGAAATGAAATTTGTTGTCTTTATATTTATATTAAAAGCGTCTTTATATTAATAATTATAATGTATTAGGTTGAGACAAAAGTTCATAGCGTTATAAACTTTAAACTTCAAGCAACTGTAAAAATGAACGAAATTAAAATTAACAAAGTATGTTTCAAAGTTTAAAATTTCTACTTTCGAAAGATCACTGTCTCTTGAATTTTTGTAAGTTTGGTCATTTTTATATATAAAAAATTATGAGCTGAACAAAATGGGAAATTTTCTTCTTACTTTGTAGGCTCGTCACGTACTCAAAAAAAATCTTGTGAAAACTTTCGACTTTATAACGTTAAAGCTTCTTTAAAAAAAGTTTCTTTACAAAATCGTTTTTAAAAATGTTAAAAAAAATTCCTATAAAATTTTTTTTAACTGATATCTATAATATTTTTTAATTAAGTTATCTCGGATTAAATAAAAGAAACGTTTTGACTTTGATTTCTCATAAATTCATTGAAAAACATCGCAATTAAAAAAACATCGCTCTATTGAATGGTATAATTGATAATTAAAAAAAACGCGTAGATCTGATACAAATAAAATAGTGGTACGAATTTTTGTTTCAATCTAATATTATATAAGCATTTCGTCTTTATTTAAATATTTGAACAAGTAAGGTGGGAGTACATATGAAAAATGCATTCGAACGACACTGAAAATATATAGTTAGAATAGAAAACAAATTAATTTATAAGTGTAAGTACGAGAAACAATTTGTCACGTATAATTATGGCATTAATTAGGAATTTGTTTATTCTTGCTATTTCGTCCATTTGCATTATTTTGTACGTCGTCGTAATTTTATTTTATGTGCATTACGAGACGATGTAAGAAAGGAATAAACCGGACTTTATTTTTCTAAGTCGTTTGCCTTGTCGTAAGAAACGCTAACAGCGATTTTCCAACGTCGTCGAAGCGATCTTGCGCGAGAATGCGGAAAGAAACGGGGTCATTGCGGCTCTTTGCTCGAAGGTGGATCAGCTAGCAAGCTCGTAAGATCAGAAGCGTGTAACGAATCCAATAACAAAAAGCCCATTCAACTTTTATATGACGCTACTGGAAAGATTAGGCCTCTCGTTTACCATTATACCAACAAAATTCGCCGTTCCTTCCTTTTACTGGCGGAAAGACGATGTCTACATAAATAGATTTCCGATGGAATCATGATGGAATGGAGAATCTGACGAGATTGTTTCTTCGGAACGATTAAGTAGGGGAGATTGAATCCGTCTCTTCTTCACTATATATTTATCCACCCCGTGATAATTTGGAATTGCACCTCGAGGCTACAAGCCTGTATCATTTACGTCAGCGATTCTCAGTCGATCGTTCGTGAAAGCTTTTCCGGAAATTTATAATTAAAAGTTCTCTAACAATGTTTGCTTCAATCAAAACTTTTTCTCGTAAATTCTGTACGTGATAATTGAAATAATCTTATACGACTTGTTTTTTAATAGTTTAAAGGATGCTTAAATATACCTGTATTTTATTATTTGCATCTTAAATTCGTGTTTACAAACGTGCGAAACGTTGAATTTGTAACTCATTAATTTTTAATACTAAATGATACGTAAATTAATGATGTAACGAACGAACGACATTGAAACAAAAATTATTTTTAATGAACTGAAATGTTATAATATTGTTTGTTTGATAAAAAAGTGACATAACTGAAAAATTATCATTTTCTAAATGACAGGAAATTAGTTTTAAAAGTGTATTTTTTTTGTCGAAAAAACGATACATTTGTAACTCTCAATTTATTGCTACAGAAGACAAAGAAATCGTTTGTTCTCAACCCTTGATCTCAAATTTACAATGATTATATATTTATAGAAAAAAGATATTTACATTTATATTTAGGCACATCAGTGCTAACATTTCGAGAAACTTGGAGTTATGCCTTATTTTTCCTTAAAAATTCCTTAAAATGTTCTCCCAGTTAAAAAATTTAAAAATGTTCTCCTGAAAAGTTGCTGATTTTGACATGTGTCACTTTTCTACATCAACATCTGATTTTCATGAGAAATATAATATTATCGGTCGCGATATATTATTGCGATAATACACCGAAACAAAATAACTACGGGAAATCGGGGCGGCCAACAGTTTCGTTAGCACTTACTCCACAGTCTTGTAATAATAACACGTTGCGGGCGACAACGGGAAATAATCGATTTCCATTAATAAGAGACATCGTAAGCTACTTACCAAGCAAGTATAGCGAAGGATACGCGCTGTAGGTTTTTACGTCGCAAATTGAATCCAAAAGTTTTGCTTGCTAAAACCACGGCGAATTTCAAACTGTTAAGGAACAACATGATGTTCGGTCGGAAAATGATCTCCGTGGCGCAGCGCGGTAATATCCCGCTCGGACCGTCCGATAATTAATTGGATCAGAGGAACCGTCCGCCCGATAATTACGATAAATCCTTCCATAAGATATATAATATTACCTCGCACAGTGGTGATTATTTCCGGAATACTTTTCTCTCTTCTTTTCATTACACGTCCCAACGTTTTGACATTAGGCTTCTTCTTTGTAACTGAACTTGCACGGTTCATCTTTTCTCCTTTTCTCTTTACATTGAAGGAAAGAGAGAAAAGATGAACTATACAAGAAGTTCAACTAAAAGGAATAGGCCTATTACGAGCTTGGCAATAGTACCACAATTGCGAAATCATGACGTGCAGATTTCTGTAGATGTCTACTATGTATTAAAAGAAACCATCTCTGAGGAGAAAATGAAAAGAATTTTTCATTTCAGTAACGCGCGCGCGTTCTAAATTGTTTTCGCGTTAAAGAGCCGCAAATTTCGCTGAAATAAAGTCAGTCGGTGTTCTCTCAAATTCCCGTTATTGATTTTACATTGTCACGCGTTCGCACAGCTAAGGCAGGATCGAGAATCGTGAGAAATGCGTTGGACACCGACTGCGTCGGAGAAAAATTTCCGCATAAAGAGGAATGGCTCTGGAAAAAAATACCTACTCGACGATGCGGCAGGCGTGGTAGCGTGCCAACGACAGAGCGGATCGTAATTCTCGACGTGTTCTGTCTTACGTATTATCGTGGAGATCGTTTTTCGCGTTGGTTGGCATAACTTCAAGCCACTCTCGGGGGATCGGAATAAAAATCTATACCGATTTGCTTCCCTTTGAAGGGAGAATTTAATCCGATGCGGCTGGAGCTAGCAAGTGCGAGTCGATCAATGGATTGATCGTGGACAAAGAATCCTGCATCATGCATGAAATGCATATTTCATTTGTTCGTTGCATACGTTATGGAATAAACGTTAATATGCTATTATCATTATTGTTTCGAAATATATTATTCAGTATATTATATTTTTATTATCGAAATACCTGTTTAATATATTATTAATCTGATTTTATTAATATTGAAATGTAATACGTATGTGCCAAATGCACAGAACATCAAAACGTTTTCTTTACGTTTGATCGAAATCGAGATAAACTTCAACAAAGCCATGATATCTCTCTGAAGTACTGAAACATGGATAGTAGCAATTCCATTCGGTCGCAATTCACTCGTACGATCCCGCACTAATTTCAGGTTCAATTACTTCCGAAAGACGTATGTTCGTCCATGCGCGTCGAAGGGCTTCACGAATGAAAAAGCACTAAAAGTTTCTTGTTAAAAGAGATTAAGCACCGAAAACGTAGTATAAGAAGACCACCATTTGTCTAATTATACATTGTTAGCACCACATGAATCGTGTTTGACAATTTTTCCAATATTTGATTGAATATTTTTAATCTTCCTCGCTTTTTTCATTCATAAATATTCGAATTACTCGATGCCTGAGCTCGCTTCATGTATAATGTTCACGCGTTGAATTCTATACGTGGCAGATCGTAATTTCGATAGTAATTTTTACTGCAAAAGATATTCTTGTGTAAGGATTCAAAGAACTGTGCGCGTTCGAACATTCCTTTATAACATTCATTTCGAACTCGTTGTTCTTTAAAGCATCCCTTAAAGGAGATCATTCCAGATATCAGATAACAGTCGGCGAAATCCTCGGGGGATGAAACAAAGGCGAATAATCGCAGAGAATATTTCTTGTATGTTGGCCAGAGCGAGGCACGAAAGATATCGGCTGTCTTCTTATAAATCCAGTTTGTCTTCCCTCTCATCGTTAGGACAGGTAAAGCCCTAACGTATTTGATTCTTTTTCGCGGAATATGTTATAGCAAAAAAATATCTCATGCAGATATTCTTTCTGCAATTTAGCGGATGAGTGAACTCCGCGCATTTCCGAGAATCAATAAATGATTACTTTACCTCGACGTGTAATTGACAACAATTATATCTATAGACATCGGATTTTTTATACAAATAAAAGATTAAAATATACAAATATACAAAATATGCAAATATACACAATATGCACAAATAAATACGCACTTTTTAAATGATTTTCAATAAGGGACTTTCATTTTTTACTTTCTAATCTTTCTAAAAAATATGCAATTATGCATAAGAATCCAATGTCTGATTAATTTATATCTAATAACTTTTTACGATGTTTTAAATTTAATCCTAAAATGCTATCGATACATAAATTTTAAGTGAGCGATGTTAACGAGCACTAAACTATTCTTCATTGAATTACATACCTATTATATATATATATCACCTAGTCATTTCAAAATTGAATTTAATGTGTGCTTTTGTTTCGTTTTAAGTTAATAATTGCTTATTTGTGTTTATGAAATCTCTAAATTATAAATATTTGTCGTTCAAAGTTTAAAGTATAAAAAAATGTTACATTAATTAAAAACAGCCTATTTTGTTATACATAAAATTTACATGTCAATAGCAATACTATCACTCAATAGCGATGGCATTCTAGGATTAAGTGATGACATTTGTTTAATATGAAAGATAGTGTTCAGATTGCAAGCAACAAGATTTTTTTTTTTTTTTTTTTTTGAGAGAATCTTCACCGTTCTCCGTTCTTTATTTTCCTAAGATAATATAAGAAAAAGTCTCATTGAAAATATAAGAAACATCTTTATAACAAAATACTCGTAGGAATTTTCTATCTTAGAAGGGTTGGATTTTCCGTACGCGAGCCGAAACGTATTTTCTTCTCGATTTCGTCGACAGAAAAACGAAGAGTATATTTACGCAGACGAACGATGAACCGAGAGATCTTTTATGAAGACTTCTACTAGAAGCCTTCAGAGAGTGATAGAATGTATACAGAATACTCCACACGTATTCTGCAAACCTGCAACTATCACTGTTTGATGAATTCAAAGTTGATTTTTGCTTGGAAGTTGCAGCGGAAACTCATCATTTCCAAGACTTTTTTCCTCGATTAAATCTCGTTTTTTAATCATTTTGTGATAAAATTTTATTTAAAATTTGATAAAGTCTATAAATTAGAATCGAATTTGAAAAAAATTTGCTTAACGTTTTAATACAGTTCCTCCAGGCTAGCTTTTAATACTTAAATTGGAGGATAATACAATATATCAGCATGTTCTGTTCAAACTAAATTAATTAAAACGAGAATGTTATTTCAATGTAGAATAGTCGATGTACCGATCTCGTGTAAAAAAAAAGAGTCGACCCGGTCTTACTTTAATGAAATCAGCACGAAAACTCATGAACGCGAGCATTCGCATAACAGAATCGAGTCTGTTAATTCCGAGAACGGATTCGAGACAAAGCGACTACATGTACAATTGTGGCATTGATTAGATATTTGTGTGCTTTTAATTTATTTCCGTTAAAAGAGCATTATGATTACGGAAAAATTTTACCGATTGTTGTAATTTTTAGTAATTTAGTTGCCTTTTGTTCGAATATTGTTTCAAAACAATCTGGAAATTAATTAAAATTGTTCGATAAAAAACTCAATAATGAAAGCTGCACGTGGTAAAAACATAATCTACTTAGGTATAATTAAATTTTACAGATAATGTTTTTTTCTCATTCACTATTGAATAATATGACTATCATTATTTTATAATTTTTTAATATCTATTATAAAAAATATTTATAAAAAATACAGAAAAAGTTTATACCGCATACAAATTAATTACGAAAATCGATAGAGAAATTAACGCATGTTGCAAAAATGGACAGATGGTTTCAAAATTATTTCATCAAAATTTGTTATCTTTCAGATTTCGATAATGTGATAAAATTATTGACACGGAAGATACTCGGTATCCTAAAGCAGGATATCGCGAATGTCCGTGAATCTATCGAAACATTTTGACGTTTTACCGGGTGATTGCATCGAAAAGCCACGACCGTGTTGTCGAAACAAATAAATCATCGGCCATATCAAAATCTTGTCGGCGCGATGAATGCCGCGTTCCGACCGGGAAAATTTTCATTAAACTGCCGGTCGTTAAATAACTCCGCGAATATTGCTGAAAGAAAATATGTATATAAAAAAGAAGAGGCAGACGTATGTATACGCGCAGGGAGATGCATGAGCGACCGGTCGTGATAATTTATCGGCGCGTCGATGCACCGGTGCGACTGAATTAATAGTTTCATGGGGGTGACAGACAGCTTGATAATAATTTATCGGCGCGTCCATGTAATTGCAATCGCGAGCCATCTGGGAGCGTTGGATTGATCGGTATCGGTGTCATCAATAATCGTCGCCGACGAATGTATAATGATGCTCGAGGAAGTGTAGCCTCGAAAATCGGCCCGCATGAATTGCGTGTGGCATTTGTGTGCGTTTGCTAAACATGTTTGTCAACACGCGTCCGATCACTGGTTGGGACAACCGTGTGTTTTGGGTAATTAATGACGGCGAATGGGGATCACGATTGGCTATAGAAATATTTGTCCACATCGCGTCCACACCCCCTCCTCCAAATTTAATTGTGATTAGATGTGCGATGAATGTTGCTGATGTCGTTGCAATCAATTTCGAATATACATAGGATTTGGTTAATTCAGGAATCATTTTTTGTGAACCTTTGTCGAAAATACCGTGGAAAATAAACTCGAGAAGAAAAATACACTGTTATATTCATAATATTTAATTATATTTAATTTGAATTATTTTTAATTATTTCTATAGGTTGTCACTGCTCAATATGTCGTTAATTTAACTAATAAAACAGTGGATTTAAATAATTTAATTCAAGAAAATGCATTAAATTTGATTCGAGTTTATTATTTATTAAATGCATCGTTAATATGAATATTGTTTACTTTGAAACCAATCACAGAAATGGATTGATTTACATTTTGGCATACATGGAATTAAAAATAACAAAATATTGTTTAACTCTGTTTAAAGGCTTGAATTACCACATGCTCTTTTGATATCTAATAGTGTGATAGTGTACGTTGCGCGTGAGAATTGATATCAATTTATCGTTTATGTATAGAATAATTCTTAGATGTTTCACAACACAGTATTGATAAAATCTGATCTAGTCTTCATCTACATTCTATGGAATGAATCTTTCTTATAATCTTACTTTAATTTGACTCGGATCTCATTAAAATATCGCATTCGCCAAGCGCGAACTTGCCTTATTAGAGACTGTTATGGAAAGACGCGTTATAGAAAGGAAACATGAAATTCTTTGCTCGTTAATCGATTATTGGAAAAGCGTACAAAGAGGATATTCCATTAATCGAGGCACTCTTGCGCGACCAAACGACTCTCGCGGGAGATGCTGGATCGATCCGAATAAAATGGATAAACATGGAGTTGCGCTCTACCCCCCCCCCCCCTTTTTCCTCTTTCTCTCTCTCTCTCTCTCTCTCGCTTTCTCTCTCTCTCTCTCTCTCCCTCTCTCTCTCTCTCTCTCGCTTTCTCTCTCTCTCTCTCTCTTCGAGGTTGATAGCCCAGCACTAGCGCACCGTTTTAAGGGAATTGCTCTGTGTTTAATCAGACATCGCCGGTTCTCTCGGGTTAAGGCATCGCCGTCGTCTTGATGGCGATGGCGACGTCACCTAATTCGTGGAATCCATTAGGCTAGGGAAAGGGCCCTCGCGGGCAGCCACCCCTGCGCGTGTTTGGCCATCCACGAGAGAAATGGTGGCAACGAGAGTAACAGCGATAGCGCGACAATAATAGCCGACGCCTCGATGCAGCATCCTGACGCATGCCAGCACTTAAGAGAAAACAACAAATCTAATAAAGAAAGTAGAAGTTAATAAAAATCGATTTATATTATATTGACATATGAAACATTACAGTATTCGCTACTGATTAAATTTCATAAAATATGTGATATGTTATAATCATATATCAAACACAATAAGCGCCGATTATTTTACGACTTTTATTTCGTATATTTGTTCGATCGTGATCGAAAAAAGATCTTAACTTATATATAAATAAAATATATAAATAATTTTATTATATATCGTAAATTACAAAATTGATTCTCTTTTATTGGATATATCTACATGTTTATTTGAGATTGATAATTATACAATATATATTTTTATCTATCTCTTTTTTAACAATGTAATAATATTGTATTGCAATGTAAAAATTAAGAATCAATTTCTTAAGAATCTTAAAAAATTAGTTAAGAATCAATTTTGTCTTATATATAAAATATACGACAATGAATAATATCTTTTCCGTGACAAGGTATAATCTTATCGCGTTACTTATGCTATCAGTGAATATAAATTTACCTTAAAACGTTTCTCACGCCTACAAGCATACACTCGGGTCCTATGTAAATTAACTTGCTCGGGGATAAACGTGACACATATCTGTTAAATATGCTAGGATAGAAAAAGGCCCTTTGCAGCTACGTCATAAAAAATGTACAATATGAAAGATCGGGGGTTTCTAGAAGTCAGATATTTTCCTATCTTCCTTATTTGCCAACTTCCTTGACGAATATTTAATGCGTCATAATTTTCCATTTCTGAAAATATAATATTTATGGCGATTAGTCCGTGAATTAAAATTTCATCGAACCGCGCTTGAAATAGATCTGAAGAATACTTTTGAATTTCAAAGATTATTTAAAGTATTGAAGAGAAGAGATAGCTGAAAAAGTTACTTACATGGAAGTCGTTACCAGTCGTTAACTTTAAACGAATGTAAGCTGAGGGTGGAACTCGGTTTAACATTGAAGCAGCTGCAAACGACTTATGTAATCGCGTTTGTAGGTTACATCTTGCAAAGTAAAAAGACGCCTTAAAATAAATTCCGGCATACATCTCGTTACGTGAAAGCCTCCACCGAGCAAATGAATTTACGTAAACTCCAGTACCTTCATCTTTTTTATTCGCTGTTGAAACATTACTGGACCATAAGACGGTCTTTCCGCTCGTCCGAGATACATTGCTGGATTAAGGAATAGTAATACATAACAGCATGGACAGTACACAAAATATGACGATCTCTCAGCCATATTATTTTTACGGAATGCTGAATATGAGCGCATAATGTGAGAAAAACATGGGATGTTCCATATAATCCGTCTCAAACTTCCCTTAATTATATTTGGAATATTTCGGATATACTGTTTTTATTTAGCTATAGAGAAGATTATAAACTATTAATGTGACGATGTTCTGTCGTATAAAAGTTTGCTTATTAATCTTTAAGTGGATAAATGGAATGCCACAACACTGCAGCTTTCTTTTAAAATCTTATTTTAGAAAAGGAAAATAAAAAGTATTGCTCAAAGTATTGCCTAAAAGTCTTAAAATTCATTATTTTTACATATTCATGCATCTCATGGGGATATAACTATGATAAATTTAAGTAATGTAATATACTAGAGAGAAAGATCAATTTTGCTGAAGTATTTAAAAATTTAGCTTATAGATACAAATCTGAAAATAATTTTATTGCACCATCAAAATAATTATGTAGGAATCTCAAGTATAATAAACAATGCTGTAAAAAGTTTGGACATTTTAGCAATTAGCTTGAGTGTCCTACATAATTATTTTGTGCAATTTAAGTGACTGCATAGGTAGTACATAAATTTACATAATATTATTTAAGTACTTAAGATCCAGCTTGATCGTTAAAGGTTTTCTTTCCCTTCTTGTTAAAATTATTTTAATTTAACAAAATTATTTTTAGATTTATATTTAGAAATATATAAAGTATCTAAAGTTTTAGAATTTTGACCCATCTATCAACTTGCGTCTTCTTAAACCTATTTAAAGACTAAAACTAATTTCTGAAAATTGCAAGAAATAAGTAGGAAAAATGAAAACGACATCAGGAGAAATATAAAAATATATCTATCTGTATAAAATTTAATTATTATATAAACATTTATTGAAGGTATATTTATAATATAAGAAATTGAAATTATTCAGATTCGGATTCAATTCCAAACAGGACCAATTTTCTCCCTAATAATTTCCAGCAGATGGGCATCTCGGACATTAATTTGTCACAGTTCCGCGCGTTATTTAGTCGACGAATTTTATCACCGCGAGTTATTAGACTCACAGTTTTATCACGAGCCGCGTCGCTCGCCGACGGAAATATGCCGCGCGGTATCTCGCACGACGAGAAATATGCGTCACGAAACGAAAGTTCCATTTACGCGCGCGCGGCACGCAGTGAATTATTATTTTTCGACCGGCCGGAAATTTCTCATTGTCAGCGTTTCACAGCCGCTTTCGGAATGTCGTCAGTCTCGTCATTCGACTTGACAACAAAAAATGCAAAATCCAATATTCCTTGCAATTTTTGTTGCACTTTTTCAGTCCACGTTCATATTTGCAAAAAATTGTTTTCTCTCTTTTTTCACTCGATCCATTAACGATGTTGTGGATATACGAAAGCACTACTCGATGTGTCGTGCACACATACATACATATTTGATAGGAGTAAAAATATTGTCATTATGATGTTTTTCAGTTATGTTTCTGTTCATTTCGACAAAATACCAGATTATTACATATTGATCACATTTTTCATTCAATAATTTGGATTTATTTGATTTCTAATACAGTTCATAACTCGATAAATTCCATGAATTCCAATAGTATGCTCCTCATTTATTCGCGAGAAGCGCAAAACCGTTTGTTTCGATCGTACAATTTTACGCGACAATGATGACGATCATGAGAAATTAATCGGCCGCATAAATAATTTCAGTACTGCGTTATTATACATGGAATTTGCTCGTGATTTGTCGCGCAAAGAGCGAGAGGAATTTATCAGAAATACAATTATCGTAATAGTACACCGCATCATGATATGCGAACAGATTCGAAAAATTCTTCGAGACAAGTGCAATAAAAATAATATGATATATACGGGCTATGGCGAGATATTGTAGCAATAAAATAATGACAGTGTGCGCGCACGTTTACGCGCGAAAAACGAATGAAAAACCTCATCTCTCTTGAAAACTCAACGCTTTTGGATGTATCAAAAATCGCTCGCGAACAAGAGGCGAAATACCCGTTTTACAATTAAAAGCTCATTCCGCGCGTAGCTTATTTGACAAGGAAAGTACGTGGAATGAAAGCGAGCGTCGTTTCAGTATCTGGCATGAAAGCGAGCGCCGTGCGATTTGCGCACAGTAAAATTTATTACACGAGCTTTTTGTTAAAAGTTTTCCAGCAAGCATATCTAATTGCGAATACTTGAATTGCGGAAACGAATTATGTTAAGTGATAGTAACTTAAATCAAATGGCATTTATATGAAGGAAACGATTCTTTCTTTCGTTTTTTAGGTTCAAAGAGATGAGGTTCCGAGAATGCTTATTTGATCGATTTATTTTTTTTACATGCATGCTGAATGCACTTGTTCAGATCTGAAAAAAATCTCTTTGATCTTTCGACAATTTTGTATCAATAATGTAAGATTACGAATCAGAGACTTTTCAAAGAAAGGTAGAAATATTTCTTTTTTTTGATGTGTGCTAATTAATTTATTCAAAAATATTTCAATATACACACGGAAAGAACGATTTTGTTAAAATTGGTATCTCTTTTAGCTATAGATATCTATTTATTGTAAATGTACAGATTCGAAAAGAATTTTATTGAACTGTCAAGATAATTATGTATCCTCTAAATTTTTTGAAATCTCACTTAAAACAAATTCAAATACTGTCATTATTAAAAAAGTGAAAAATGTGCATTCTTAAATAAGAGTGGTAGATTCTTTTTTGGAATGAGATTTTACACATTTGGAGTGACATTCACTCCAAAAAAGGAATGAGATTTCTTTTTTTTAGAATTAATCTCATTCCAACAAAGAGTGAAAATCTGCCTCAATTTTTATTCGAAAGTGCAAATTTTTCATTCTTTTTCAATAGTGGCAATACTTTTAACTCTTTTGGAGTTAGATTTCACTTCAAGAAATTTGCTGAAACTACACGTTCCATAACTTCCTCTAAAGATGCCATCGAATATTACAACATCTGTCAAGTGTTCCCGTTTCTTTTAAGTTAGATTGATTATTATATGACGTTTCAGGACAAAATTCCAACAATTAATAATTTTTACACAAGTTATTAGGTGTTGGAATTAATTCGTAGCGTTTTACAAGTGATGGGAAGTACTTTCATTAATGTATTTTTTAATGCTCATGTGAAATAAATAACATTCTTTCATTAAAAAACGCTACGAATTAATTCCAACACCTAATAGAATATTCAATCTCTAAAATGAAATGTGTCGACCTGATAATTTTGGGCATTTTTGACAATAGCTGACATGTTCCGCTCGAGTTCCATACAAATAAATTATTATCAAAGATTGTTCCGCCTAATAAATATTTTAACAATAGCTACTAGCACGTCACTTAGCGGAAATGTGTCGTATTATACCGATTATTTTCAGTACTTCTGGTAATAGTTCTGAGTTGTTTCGATCGAGTTCTACGAATAAATTATTATCGATAAATAATTAACACAACATATTTCCAAAATTAAACAAGCGTATTAAATCTTTCGTTTCCTACAATAATTTAATTGCTTAAATAAGAGTAATGAAAAGCAATAAATAAGAGTAATGAAAGGGAAGTTTTCTCGTTACGATCTTACCACGCTTTTAACTCTACAGAACGCTATCAATACGTAAATTTTACGTATTAGTGAGCGAATCCATTGAGCGCTATATCTTCAATGATCATTAGAAGGTTCAATTTGCAATGCTAAAAACTAGAACAAGCGAAAAGAAGAGCTTTTAAAAATTCTATCTGCATGTATTAATTTGCACTTCCCGATGCATTATAACAGACAGCGTGATTTTCATTTTTATATTATTTTCAGTTTTGTATTATTATTTTGTTATAATTATTATTGTATTGTGTAGTATTATTCTATATTTTATTTAAATTTTACAAGAAGACACACATCTAACTTACATACTCCATATCATTTAAAGATTGAATATAATATAAAATTATCGTATCATCACTCATTCTTTCTTTCCTTTTAAGGTAAAAATTTATTTATTCGTGTTTAAGTTATTACATTTACATTTATATTTTTAGTAAATATAAATGTAAACAAATATTTTCATTAAAATTTTTATGTTAATTAATTAAAAGTAGCCTATTTCCTCACACGTAAAAAATATGTTTTTTTTAAATAAAATTTTTTGATAAAATTGATATCGATACTGTATTTCTCAATAGCGATAGAATTCTAAAATTCTGCTCCATGCGAGGCGATGGGCGACTTTTCCACTGGCAACATCAACTACTAAATTTTATCATAGTCCACCACTATGGCACTAAGCCGCATTTACGTGCTTCAACGTTTGTGGTTGTTTGTGACAGCAATAAGCTGAAAGGCTTTCGATGCCAGCAGCTATCTATCTCATCTGATTCGCTCCAAGAGATATTACCCCTATTGCTTCGGTCAGAAGATGAGCGAAACTCGCTGATGTGCACACGTGCTATTCTATGTCATTCGCTTTTAGCAGCAGATGGAGACCAAGAAAAAAGAATACAACATAAAGAAACGATATGGATTTATTTCACTTCTTGGAAGCTCCCGTGCGAATAGAATGAGCGACGAACATTCACCTTGCGAATAAAATGCGCATTCCTTTATACTAAGATAGAAAATACGAGAATATAATCATCTCTATATGGCATCTATTTTTGTAAAAGAGAAATGTGATAGAGATATCGTCTTAAAGATACTGAGATTTCCGAAAGCACGAGAGACACTCCTATTCGCGTCGCATTATTGGAATTTTGCCACAATTTTTTTAGCCTGAGAGCTTTCAATTTACGAATTCTTCGTTGACCTTAATGAATATTTTAATTCTTTTTTTCCGGTCGATAGTAGATGGTAATTTTATTTATACAGAGAGCTGCCGGTCTACAATGGAATTTCATTTGCTTTTTAAGCCGGCTAACTAGCGGATGACTCCATGACGGTAGAACATCGTTAACCGCGTGATACCGCACAAATGTATTTAACATGTGCGGCGTAAAGCCTTGTGGAAACCTTTCTTGCTCGAGGGACGAATATACCTGGTAACTGAAGACACAAGCGAGTTTCCGAGCGAGCAGATCCGTGCTGTGGTTTTGTCTGTACACAAATGTCGGTGTGTGTACACATTCGCGCCGTGTATATGTACATGAAAAGATGGAAGGGCTCTCTGTCTCTATAGCTCTTCCTTTCGCTCGTGTCTCCATCACGAAGGTAAGAAGAAGTTAATCCCAGCCCTTTCACGGGGATCGTAACAGTGGCGTTGCACAAAGGGGTGGAATGCACTACGCAAATTGCGTCTTACCTAGAACGTAACGTACAATTACGTTTTGCAAATGGATGGGATATCCTGTCAAAAGTTCCAGTTTATTTTCTTAGGCATATAAATGATAATGATTTTAATGAATAAGTGGAATTAATGAATTTGTCTATAAATGAAGTCTTATTTTATTCAAATTTATGTAGACACATGCATGTCTTAATTTCTTTGACACGCATAAAATAAAATTGTCAATTGGAAACGAAATTAACAATAAAGGAATGTACATATTATTAATTATAAAACTTTGTTTAAACAATTATAAGTGGAAATTAGACTAATAAGAATAAATCAAGTAATAGAAAGAATCCTATTTTCGATTGAATTTAATATTTATATGCAAATATGAATATTATTAAGTACCAACATCCGCTTCGACCGAAAATAAGATTCTTTTTATTGTCGTATATTTAATTTATTTGATTTCAAAATTCATTATAAATACTTGTAGACTGATTTGATGTTTAAACAAATGTAATTTTATTCTTATGTTTGCTTATTTTTTAAATTATTTTTATATCTATTATTTTATGTATTATTATACGTTATATGTGTATTATCTAAATAGCCAATTTGAAAGTCGCCTCTAATTAAACGCATAATCTTACCAGAATGCATGGGATGCACAGCAGCGTAATCTAACCATGCAAATCAGAATTTCGAAAATTCCACACCGCTGGTTAAGATATTGTCGGAATTTTCGCCAGTAAACTCCGGTTGAAATTTTTTTGAATTTCGAGAACGGTGGTCGGTACACAGCCGAGATCAGCCACCTGCTCGTCGGGGATTTGATTTTAATTTTTCCCGGAGCTCACCGAGTCATGCTTTCTTTTTTTTTACTCTCGTTTTTATTCTTCCGCTATTATTTTCGACCAGCTTGCGCGGGAAACAGTAAGCGTGACATCAACGTAAGAGAAGTAGGTAAAAAAGCGAAGAAAAAGACAAGAAAAGAACGTAGGGAAACGGAAAATATCAAGAGAGTTGGAATTTGATGTGCAGGGCGGTGCGACAAGAAAACGACGGGTTGTTATACGCGTACACCCACACACATATTATACACACACGAAGCTGTACACATGGTCCGCATCCACGCATATTTTCCATCCGCGAATCTACATGAGTAACGGTACCGAAATTTTAGGCGGCGTCGCCATAAATTCTGCGAGAGAGCGCGTTCTCGGGAGAATGCGTTCCTCGGGATACAGCACCGTGTATCTCGTTTTTCGTTCGACCCGGCCGCTGATTCGAGCTTCCATCCAGCCGATAGGATATTTGAAATTGAGATGCGGCGTTTCAAAAAACGCTGAGATACTTTACGACGCGCTCTGCACTTTTGTCATTCTTTTCTCGCGATGAGACAGTAATTAGGTACAACAATATCGATTTCGTTGTATCGAAAATTTTTTTTTTTTAAATAAAATAATAGTTTCGTGTATAAAACACTCGTAACGGTTGTCAACTTTATAACCAAATTTTTTGAAGCTTTTATCGATGATTTATTGAAGCCTTAATCTCAAAGTTCAAGAAATAGAGAAGTAATACGCAGGAAAATTTTTCTCTGCGTGCAGTAATGACAAAACTTCCGCGATTATTAAAAATTTATAAGTAATCAATTTTCGCTCACAGAGCACATTGTTTGCATTTATTTCTGTTAATCGCATTGGTTTTGCAATTCGGGATACATTTAAATTAATACATAACAGTAGGTAATGGTCTAATTTAAATATATAATTTAATGCTTTCTAATTTACCGAATTGTGTATAATATAATTATGTAAGATTAATGTACGCTGCATAAGATTAATTACGAAATTGCTTTTACATAATGACAATAGTAATATCGAGGATATAATGTGCTTTAATAATAATATCATTAATAAATAATTTACAGCTTGTAAAAAAATTCGATCGTGACGTATAAATTGAGAAATAAAATTGGTTGAAAGAGCGCGTTCCTTTTCCTACACGATGAGAGTGAAAATTTCATCTGGGAATCGGAATCGATGGAGCGTCATTAATGCAATGACGTAGTCGATTTTTCTCGATGAGAAAAATCGGGTATTCGCTACCTCGGCTCTTCCTCGGCTTTTCCTCCTTCGGCAGGAAAATCCATGCGAGTTAAGAAAGCATTACGCGAATTCCCTCGTGGTAACGATTCGATTGTCATGGAAATTTTATGGGACGAAGATTAATACCTGGAACAGTCGCGTTTAGTCACCGGAATTCAGTGCAGTTTCGCAATTTGCGTTAAATCAATTTTATTATGGCCAAAAATCATTATGTCGCATTTCTGTCGTACATGAATCGCACTTATTTCCCTGCATCTTCCGACGGAATCCTAATCATCGAATGCTCCGCTATCGATTTCATGAACTCTCAAAGAGGAGCGTTTCTGGTGGAACCCAAACGATAAAAGGATCGTCATAAAATTCGAGAGAATCGAGTTGTAAAAAAAATATATAAAGATCGCGGATGATGCATGCGGTGACCCCGAATGTAACTGTAGGTGAAAAAGCCTCGAAAATAATAATGCTTAAACGGCGCTATATCCCGTAACTTTTCGACTCCGGGATTTTCGCGAGCGCGACCGCGACCGTATACAAGAGCAAATACGGTCACACATTTCTGGAAACGAAAACGCACGTATTTATTTTAACATTTCACGCGTCCATTGTTCGCGTTTGAAAAATGTACGGTCTCGCTGTTACGATAAAACGTACGCTTTGCTGGTCTGTTCGGCGCCGTGTTTAAAGTCTCGTAAACAGCGTGAGCTGCTAGTAGTTATGTGAGATGATAAAACAAAAAATGCGGCGCGACCGCAATTTTACCTTTGCGGAAGGAGAAAGAGGGAGGGAGAGAGGGGGAGAGAGAGAGAGAGAGAGAGAGAGAGAGACGGGAGAGGGGAAACATTGAAATACAACACAGGAACGTTATGAAATTGTTTATTTTTGACGCTTGTGTTGCAATTCGTCCTGACTGTAATCTTTATAATAAGATAATATCAGCAAAAATGACGATGTTTAAAATGCGAAACAGACATAAATTAGTATAATAAAATAATTGAAATTGCAACATAAAATTCGATATAATTATAAGTTATAAAAGTTCTATTTATTATGATTATATTTATAATATGACGCGTTAAAAAGAATTAATGATTATCCGATAAAATAGGAATTACATTTATGTATCTAATATTTCTAATATTTCTAAACTTATTTTATGTTACATTATTATTATTAATAATGATATGAGTGAGCGTGCGATAATTATATTATAATTTTATATTTTCACATTGCATATCTAACACAGATATATCCGAATTTATATTCCAATTACGATTAATCAGTAGCGATAAATGTAAAAAGAATTATTGAAAATTTCAACCGTGTTGAGATCCATTTAAAGGGCGCGAAGCAAGGTTCTCTAGAACTTCTGATAAATCAGTATCCCGAGCAAGGAGCAAAGACGAATGACTGCTATTCGCAATTGCAGGACGGCGTGAGTCTGCAATTCACGCCGACGGTGGAGGACGAGGGGAAGTTTCTGGTGTGTCGTGCCGAGAATCCGAAGCTGCCGGATGCCAGTATCGAGGACCGATGGAAGCTGAAAGTGCACTGTAAGTACAGATCGAATGATGGTTGATAATATGATGGTGACTCGCGCATTCGCGAAATGGGCTGCGTCACGATACGAATAATGTTCCCGCTGCAACCAGATACGTATACATATATCACTGGACTATACATATAAATGTAGTCAGATACATATATACCGCAAGACTACGAAAAAATATTAATTTCAAAAAATTATTTTATTGATTTCGCGGTATCGAATGTGAATCAATTACGAGCATTCTTGAAAATGATATTTACCACATTTTTTTATATTGACAAATTTCTTTTTTCAAATGTTTATAAAATTTAATCGTCGTCGTTAGAAAAAGAACGAATGATTGCGAGAACCCTTGTATGTTTTCAGTGTATTCCAATAATTGAAAATTGATAATTCGATGCGGGTAAGAATTTTAAGCACCAGTCGGTATAATGATTCTTGCTAATTATCACGCCGGGAGAAAGAACGAATCCGATTATACCGATAAATTCTCTTAAAAGCTGGCACGAAATTTTCTTCATGACAAACACTCGGGTAAACGATTGGAATTCATTCAAACGAATTCGAATAACAAGCTCACGTGGTTGCTTTTAAACAAGAGTGTTTCTCTTTGTTATCCTTGTAAAAAAGAATTAATCAAGCAAAACCTCGAACCTTTTATTTTACACACATATATATATATGTATATATATATATCTTTCTTCAATCATTTTCAAAGTGAAGAAATTAAAGAATCGAAAGAAAAGCAGTACGATTTTATAAAAATACATTTGATACCTAAATTAACATCTTTAATGAATTTTATATATCGTTTTAATCCAACTTTGAATATTACGTGTTTATAGAACAACATACATTATAACAATACATATAATACACACATATGCATATTTTTAGGGATATTGTACTAATTTCAGAAATTAAGTGATCAATTGTTTATATTACTTACAATTAGCCATCAGTTAAAGTTTGGCAAATTATTTGTCGCTGTTTTAGCTCAAATGCACACTGCTAAATACATATTTATCCATTGTATACCGATCGTATTATAAAATGGCTATGTAAAGAGATATGTTTCCCGAAAATTGGCTGAATCAACTCCCTATGGGAAAACACTGTCATTTATGATACCGAAATCATGGTAATAATCAGGCAAAAATAAAGTCTGTTAAATTAGCCAACAAATTTAAATATCTATGGGATGGGAGACATGATAACAGGTTCATTATCCATTAAAAAGTTAAATGGGTGTAGTACAAGACTATCAGATAACGTTGAACATCGGGCCGAGCTGTAAACGTTATTAAACGTTAATAAACGTTAAGCGGTATTACAGAACAACATGGTATAATGAACGGTCCAACCGTGATAAAATGTTATAGTGAACCATAAATAATTACCTGATCGTTCTCTTTTGTTTTTGAAACTTGTATGGAAATTAAGATGTAAATTCTAAAATGGAAATTTTGAATAGCAATAAATTTTCTCTCTTCACAAGAATTTAAAATATATATTAAAAATAACGTATTATATAAATATATATAATGTTGAATATTATATATATAAATAAATACTAAATTGGCGAATTGTCAATCATTTAATAATTCATTTCTCTCTTCCCAATTTTATCAATTCTCTATTCAGCTCGAAATCGACATTTCTTTAAGAAAATTAAAGCAATATCGCAAAATAATATTTCTCGGAAAAACAAATTATATAATTTCCAAATAGTTCCGTTTGGTCACACAAGCTTTCGGTTTTCTAATTTATATCCGGAAGTCCGCAGAAAATTACACAGAAGAAAGAGAGAGGGAGGGGGAGGGGGGGAGAGCACTTACACCAAATGTTTCGAAAAGGGTAGGCATTCGCTATCCACTCTGCACGTAACAGCCTCCTTCCTGTTGCTGAGTGCAAATTGGAGCAGCTGAGACTGAACTTTGCACAGTGTAATTGCTTGCGTTGACCACGCGGCGTGGAAGTAAACAGCTGGAAATAACCGTAGTTGATACTTTCGCCGTTATAAGATCGCCGGTACGTGCAGTAGTACGTGGACAGTATCGCTATCGAAACCAATACTAGATGCTCGGACTTGGGAATCGTGCAAACACTATTTTTACACGAAACTGCAAGAAATTCCATTCTGAGAAACAAGTAGAAATCGGTTATAAAAACTGTATCACATAAATATCGTGTATTCTTTTATAGAAGTATAATATTAAAGTCATTTTTCATGTCATATAAAATTTGTCATATAAAATTGATTAAAGTTAAGATTAAATTAATTAAAATAAAAACTATGATGAGAAACTTTGAGTAAATTAGACCAGAAAATTATTCTACAATTTTGATTTAAATTATTTTTTATCACTTAATAATATTTTTTCTTTAGAAATAACAAATTTTTTTCTGGAGATATTGCAAATATATATAACATGGTCATTAAATCTCATGATTTTAATAAAAACTGTCGCGACTTTAATTGAAATGTCGAATTAGTCAATTATTCAAGAAGATTTCATCAAGCAATATCGTCGACAATTACGTTTTCCGAAAGTTAAAGTATATTAGTGAAACGTCGTTTCAGCTCTGGTGATCGTATAGAGAACGTCATCAGGGCGGGCCTTGCTCAAGGGCCCGAAACGATCCTTTGAGCCGCGGCGTAACAATTTGGATTGGTTGTACCGGTTTGAAGTGTCCTTGCGCGAACGTAAAGGGACATTAATTCGATTCCGATAGCTTGCGCGATGCATGGATGCGCTAGTGAGAGTACGCAAAAGTAACACGCTTACTTAGGCGACCGGTTTCGAAATTAAAAGGATAAAATGGAAAAGCCTCACGCCATGTAAAACCTTTGCAACATAGCAGTATAACAAGACTCTTTTCGTTCACAATTTTAAGAGATTTAAATTTTATCCCGCGTCGTGAAAGTATCTTCAAGTCATAAAAGATATATTTATTTTATCTTGCAATATAAAATATGAACATTAAGTTTAGAACTTAAGTGCAATTAATTAAAATCAGTTTACAAATTAATGAACTCAATTCCATTATTCTATTATAGCAAATCATCTCGGGGGAACAGGAAACATTCTATATCAATTAAATTAATTTTAATAACGAATTTGGACGATTTCATTGAAATTAATTATAATAATTATATCGAATTTTAATATACGGTAATATTAATTCTCTCTTGGTTTACTCTCATTTCGAATTTATTTCATAATTATTTTTACACACTCTTTGTCAACTTTTAATAGAGTATTATTATAAAAACTATTGTATTTTTTTCACGTAATCACGATCTTAAATGCAAGATATTTCGTATCTGGCTGGTGCGATAGTACAAGATAATGAAAGTACGAGTTTCTCGTTTCGCGCTCATATGGCTCTCCATAGTTCCACGTGATTCAATATCGCTTTGGCCGCTTCGCCTCCATCTCGAAATTACATAACTATCCAATCCGTTGTGCGTAAACACGCGGATTCGGGAACGTCTGTTCACGCTCGCACCGCGGAGATACGAGAGCTATCGTTATCCGTTTATTTACGGCTGCCCATTCGATCGACCGCACGATGCATCCGATATTATCCTCGCATCCGATGTTATGTGTAGGTATTTGGCATTAGCCCGATGGTTAATCGCCACCGGCGCAGCCGCAAGGAATCCTCGAGGATCCAGCTAACACGCGAGTTGACTCATTGATTTATGGGAGAATATATATTTCTTTCAAATCGCACATAATCAAGCGATCTCGGGCAAAGTATTTCAAAGATCTTTAAGAAAACTAAAAAAAATCGTCTAAGAAAGAGTGAGGGAACTGCGAACACGGAAAAAATAGATTAGTGGCTCAGCAAAGTTATAGCTTGCACGAATTCAACATTTATAGAAAGAAATCATGTCTGTAAGCAATTATCATTGCTAATTTAGCTAAATCTTTGCTACAATGAAAATTGCTAATGTAATATGTTTTCTTTATTACAGCACCAAAAGCACGCGCCATCTTAGCCAGCATGTTTTGTTAAAAATGTTGATCTATATATTAATTTTCATAGAAAGTCATTTTTGCTGTATTATTAAATTTGCTATATTAATTTCTCTACTATTATAACAAATATGATTATTCATATTCATTAATTTTATTAAGCTGTGTTATTTTACTACTTTAACATAGAAAACTGGCTGGCCGTATATTACGCGACTGTAGATTTGCTGAATCAGTGGAGTTTTTAGAGACGCCAACAAATTTTTTTTCCTGTGTTGGAGAAAAATGAAATGAAGGCAACAATTATTTATTTATCAGTTATAAAAATCTTTATTCAAAAGATACTCCAGTTATTTAAAATGCAATAATTATATTTGTATAGTATTATTAATATAAATTACAATTTTAAATCAAAACAAAACTTTTGCCGTTTAGAATTAGTCGCTGCCAGGCAATACCGAATTGATTTTGTTTTTTATTTAAAATCACAATATTAATAATACATATATAATTAATTACTGTAATTTAAAGCAAAGTATCGTTTAAATAAGACTTCTACAGTTGATAAATAATCGTCGGTTTTATTTAACTTTCCTCTTAACCTATTCACAATTCTCTCATTTTTCCAACATCAAAATCCTCGAAACTATATAACAATATTTATTTCAAACGGCTTGTGCATTCTATGGTCACATGTTACAGTGCGGCACTAAATATCAGACTATCACTGACAATGAGAGGTTATCACTCTAATACGCAGTAGTATTCTATTAGATACTGTAATAGTATCATTTATGTTTACCCCATGTTCACAATTTCCCCATTCTCCCCTACTCGTTTTACAATTGAAAAGTTCTGGTTTCAAAAACTTCAAAAGATTTGAAAAGCCAAAGGCATTGGCTTCAGGTTTTAATTTTCTATCTCATTAATTTTATCTCGTTAATGCATATTTGGGATGAAGGATCTTTTGTTCTTCCTTTATACATCAGTTTATCGGGATGACTATTTTGCATACGGAATAGTTTTATTCACGGCGACGTTTTTATAGCCACAAGGAATATTATCGATGCAAACGACGTATACAACTGTCCGACGCAATCGCGTTATTTCCCTTTTGTTTATCTCAGAAACTGACATTTGACAGCAAGCTACACGTGACAGCTACCGTCAAAGAAATCAAAACTCTCGTTACACATCAGTTTTCAATGCTAGAACATATTCCTACATGAACTCACTGTATCTAATATAAAAAAGTCTTTTATAATAATTTCGACAGAACTCTCGATTTAAAAAAAAAGTTTATATTTTAATAAAATTTAAGAAAACTATTATAATGAACGATCTTTGACAAAAAATTACAAGTGTATAAATAGTCTCAAACTACAATCAAATCATCGTATTATATGTGTATAATAATAAGATCTGATTTTATTTATAACAATAAACTAAATGTCGTAATATTTTTTGTGTACGGAAAAAATACCGTGGTTTTTCTGAAGTAACTAAAAATTTAGTTAGATGTACATCTAAAAATAATTTCATTAAATTATCAAATTAATTATGTAAGATGCTCAAGATGCTAGAATGACAAAACTTTTTGCATTATCCATTATGTTTGAGCATTTTACGTAATTATTTGAATGGTCCAATAAAATTATTTTTAGGTCTGTATCTAGTTATAAAATTTTTAGATACTTTAATAACTAAAAAAACTAAATTTCTTTCCTATAATCTTTTGGCATACGCCATATCAATTGATAACAACACTCGTTAAGAGTTGAATGATATATAAATACATACATATGTAACTTAATAATACAGTTTATTCAACAACAAATCCCTGGCGATACGACCAAACTTTCGACCGCGACTTTGCTTATATCATACGACATACTTTTGCGAGAAAACAACGCGATGCGGATTTTTCTATTTATCCCGCTCATAAAATGAGTTTATCTCCGAGAGGATACGAACGCGAAATAAAATTCGTTTTCGTTAGTCGACTCCTCCTCGCGCTTTCGTTATGACTTCACGTTGGCGGCGCATAGAATGTCACGGCGAAATGAAATTTGATTCGATCTCTCGCCTCTCACGTTTATCAAATTTCCCCCCGCTTCATAATTTTAGTCCGACAAGTGGTGAGTAAGTTTCGAGGGTAAATAAACGTCTTAAGTCTGTATTTTAAAACTAAAACGCTAAAAATTTATTCTGAAACACAAAATATATTTCGCTTCTACTACATTAAACGTTAAATATCAACAAATGGAACAGATCACAATTTAATCTTACTAAAAGAGAGATAATGTTTAAATAGGATAAAATTGGAGGAATCACGTCAGATTTCGGTATTCTGTTCAAATTCAATTATTTGGAAGATACAATTGCAACGAAATCGAGATTTGCATGATATTGCTTGCCGTATACTGTAACGACGTACTGAAAACGTGCGAGATCTGGATAACAACTTTGGACAGGTTCCAAATGGCAATCGCCTTATACTTCCGTGCTAATTAAACATCGCGCAGTAACGAATAGCAATTATGATTGGGCTATAAACGCGCCATTCAACGTATACCTGTGAAAAATGCAACGTTACGCATATTACACTACTGGTCTCTCAATAGCTAGTTCGAATATGTATGTATATAAATAAAAGCATTTTATTACATATCGAAATGATTGCAGTGGAATAATTTAAATAGTTCATATAAATAGCGAAACAAATATTTTTTAGTACCTCGTCATAAAGCACCAGAATGCGCGATTAGATAAAAAAATAAATAAAATCGGACTAAAATGAAAGATCACACGAGAGGAAGAAATGTATTCGGAAAAGGTTATCCAAGTAAAATATATTATTTTTAGAGAGACATATATATTTCATCTGGCGACCAATATTGATCGTGGCTTTTAGAAAAAAAAAATACATTTGCTATCGTGTAGACCACAACGTTTAATTTGTAGGATCAAAAAGCATGTGCAACGGCCGCAATTACAATAAAAGCGCAGTTCGCGTCATAGAAACTCAATAATTTAAAACGTTTGCGAAAAACAGTGGTTGAACGAACGCCTATCGTCCTTGATCAACGATATAAAATTACGACAAAGTAAAATCCATTATCTTGTCACAAAGAGCGTGTGGCGAAATTTTTATAAATGCATTTCAACTAGAACTGTCGATATTCGTTTAACGAACGATCGAAAAACTGATCGATTCTCTAAACGACTTTCGGATTATTCATATAATTGAAGTGGCAATTGCATTTTCAGTTATTTCGATTCGTTGACATTTTCTATTTAGTTGAATTTTTTTGCGTTTGATCGTACTCCGCGAATATTGACGTTGTTTTGATGGTCTTTGTCACGATAGTACAAAAAAATAAGGGTAAATAGAAATAAATATGATATTTTTGCAATTTCAAGCTATTTAAAAATCCATTGAACGATCAGCAATGATTTTAATACGAATTCTTTCAGAAATAATGAATGAATCATTCAATTTCCTAAACACAAAAAAAATGTAACATGTGTAAAAAGCTTCTTATTTAAGAAAGCATTTAATAGCAAATAATAAATATAAACTAACAGTATTTAAGAATATTCTCGTCTCTAACAAAATTTTTTGTTTTTTCTAAAGATTAACGGATAACATCGATTCTTATTTTTTAAAGTAACGAATCCGTTATCTGCAACCAGTATTCTTGCTTGTACTAGAATGTGACGTGTAAAAAGTTTGATAGCACCGATACGAATTTTTCAAGTTTAGCATGACTAATGGTATCGATACCCGTAGTTTCTGAACATCGACATTCGTATCCCACGTAACCGCAGGCGAACTCAGGTCGTTCATCGGGAAAATGGGCGGCCATTATTGTAATAAAGCATCCCATAACTGCGCAGTCTATCCTACCTAATGGTACAACGACGAATCTATCAACGTCAGGCTCGAGTCGGCGGCAGTGGTAACGGCGCGTACTTCGTCAGACACAGCCTCGCGCTTGCTCATTCGAATTCGCGTTGTAATGCCGTAATGCACATAATAGGATGCCCCGAAACCCAAATTAATTGAAAGTGAGGCTTTTCGTCGCCTTTAGTCGATCTAGAACACATCCGCGTATCCGTAAATTGATGACAGTAAATGTCACATTGTCTCTCGGTAGAAATTTGAAAACAACTTTTATTTTGTGCCAAATCATATATCAAATCTGACTATAATGTCACACGGAAGGAACGATTTTGCTGAAATATCTAAAAATTTAGCTAATTACAGATTTGAAAATAATTTTATTATGATCCATCAAAATAATAATTATGTAAAATGTTAAGCATTGATAACAATACTGCAAAAAGTTTTGATATTTTAGCAAATAGTTTGAGTGTCTTACATAATTATTTTAATAATTTTAATAATTTTAATTATTTTCAAATCTGTATCCTGTATAACTAAATTTTTAAATACTTCAATAATAAATCTTTCTTTCCATGCTTATTTATATTTTTAAAAGTTAAGAAATATATATACATACCGTATCTGTATAATTTTACTGTAATGAAGAGAACGTGAGATATTTCTTTAAAAAAGTCGGAGTTTTTTAGGCCCTTTACGCTGATCGATTGACTAATATCTCACGGGTAAGATCTCGTGAGGGATCATCGGGGACCAAAGAGGGATGGTTTGCCCACCTGTGGCTGGCCACAAACTGTCCGTTGCTCGAGCACGAGCTCAATGTTAAGCTTTTTGTATATCCCCGTCTCCATCTAATCGAAGAATTTAATAACTCGTGTCGCGTGCGGGAATTTCAAGCGCGATAATTCCACAATCTTGATCTAGTGCTCGTTGTGAGAGCTAGTAGGTAGAATTTAGAATACTCCTGTTACTCCCGGAAGGAGTGAGTGTAGGTAATGATTTACTCGAACGTCAATTGATCGGCGACGACGCGTGAAAATAAATCTACCGTGATATTAGCCCTGTCTGATATATTCATTCTCAACTTATCCTAATTAATCTACAGTAATAATGAAGGGAACTTTAACTGAGAAATTCAAAGTTCATCGGTTTACGAGATTCGAACTTTTTGTACTTATTATATCTCATTAAAAAGTTTGCGTTTATTTTTGAATTATCGTAAATTGAAACATGCAATAATAACATTAATTAATTTTGATATTTTTACATATATTATATATATTACAAGTAAAGAAAACATTTATAATAAGTGGAATATAGAAAGATTCGATACATTGTAGTCTCACATTGTTAAATCTGTAATATTAAATTATATTCAATTTAAGTGACTTTTTAATCATTTTTGTAAGTCAGTAATTCTACTCAATATATCCTTAATTTAATTAAAACAATGGAGTTAAACAATTTAATTCAAGAAAATATACTAACGAGACTTAAATTTAATTTATTATTTACTTAGTTCTGTATACTTAATTTCAAAGTAAACAATGTTAATATTATTTATTTTGCAACTAGCAGAAATGGATTAATTTCCATTTTGACACACATGAAAGTTAAAAACAATAAAATTTTATTTTGAGTTGCCATTGCTTTTTTTACATATAACGTTGCAGAGTATCTGTTATAATAGATATTGATTTTATTATAATTTCAAATGTATTTTAAAAATAAAAAATTTTTAAGATGTATTCTCTGAATTTCTTGGAGTGAAATCTCACTTTTAAAAAGTTAAAATACTGCCACTATTGAAAAAGAGTGAAAAATTGCACTATTGAATAAGAGTAGCAGATTTTCACTCTTTTTTTTTGGAGTGAGATTCATTTCAAAGGAAAGAAATCTCACTTCTTTTTTTTAGAAAAATTTGTACTCTTGAATAAGACTGATATATTTTCATTCTTTTTTTTTTTTAAATGAGATTTCACACTCTTGGAATGAATCTCCAAAAATATAAAATCTCATTTCAAAAAAAAAGAGTGAAAATCTGCGATTCAAGAATGCAAATTTTTCACTCTTTTTCAATAATGACAATGTTTTAAAATAGACTGTTTTAGAAATAGATTTCACTTTAAAAATCAGAGAGTAAATTCCATAATATGCCGTCGTTATTAGATCGGTATTAAATCGTGTTATGAAGTTGTGTTTAAATATACCTAGAATAAAAAGGGATACTTTCCGATACAAAGGTACTTTAGGTCAACATTTTACTGACGACGCGCGGAACAAGCTTTCGAAATTACAATTTAAATCACAGTGAGGATTGCCGCGGTCAGACAGTGAGTTTATGACGAAACGGAAGGAAGCAGGATGCAGGGTGCACTCAGTGCGCGGTGGAGAAAACGGAAGGAAGGAGGTCGACGGCATCGTCCGTGTCACGTGGTTAACGATCTGTTCGGTCGCACGAGGACGAGAATCGTCGTCCGGGACGGAATGCGGGGGCATAGCGCGTGTTCATTTACCGGAAAGCTATTTCCCGCCCGTCCATTACCGGACGGTCCGGGCCGCATGGTACGTTCGTGCGACCGCACGGACGGAATATCCGCAATTGCAGCCGAGCACGCGTGCTTTCTATATAAATGAACGTTACTTTAAATGAAGCCACGTGGCTTACTTGCCATCATTATCTCGAATGAATCGTCTGAAATGAAAGAGAAATTGCTCCTGTAAACAGTATGAGAATGGTCACCACGAATGTCAAGTGCCTACACCATTAAATTCATAATGTCAATTAACATTTTGAGTAGGAGCAATGGTAACTTATATACTCTAAATAACATTGGTGTGGGTATAACATCATGTGATGACTATACTTATAATCTGGATTTAATATCATGGATTTTAAATTCACGCTATTGCTATAAAGATCAGGGATTTTAAATCCATACCATGATAGTGTTAATATTTACACCATCAATATTATGAGAATTATATACATAGATCTGCATGGTTAAATTCACATCGATATTTTTTAGAATGCTAAAATGATTAAAAATTACTCAACTAAAAATTATATGTCTATATTCTCTAAAAGTGAAATCAGTGACTTCTCTTACAATTGATATAGTCATCAACGAATATTTACTATTTTTTAGTAATAATACATTGATCTACTTTTAGAAGTTACGATTTCTGCATATTGAATCTACGGTAACAATATACTAATTCATTTTTAGAGAATATAATTTGAATCTAATTATTTCTATCAGTCGCCATTGCTCTTAAGTTATCGTTAATTTAACTAATACAATGTAACTCTATTGTATTAGTTAAATTTGAAGTAAAAAAAATGTATTTTATTAAATTTAGTTTATTATTTATTAAATGCGTATGTCAATATAGACAACATTTATGTTACTTGCGATGCACTTAATGTTTTGAAGAGTTTATAACATTTTTTGATTGGTCCATTAAAATTCTTTTTTCTCATTGATCAATCAAATGTTCCGAAATGTTTGTAGTACTAAGTGGACCATACCTTTTGAAACTAATCACAGAAATACATTTATTTATCATTTGATATATGAGAGTTAAAAATAACTTTATTTAATTTAAGGATTTTTATTGCTTTGATATCTAGTAGTATAGAGTGCATTTTCTTTATTAAACAGAGATAAATATTTATTATGAAAGAAGAGTATATTATTATCCACTATTAAAATATGGATTAAATAAAGGAAGCAAGTGAAGTTATTTTTTTTATTTTAATACACTTTATACCTGAAGAAAATTATTCTTCGATGTGGTCACCCACAGCTATTCGATATCGAAAATTTTTCTAATTTTTTTTTTATTTTTAATATCTACGATTGAAAAGGGAAAGAAAAGCAAATACTTTTCCATTTTTATACGCTGTCTGTATTCGTAACTTTCCAATCTTCCGAGTAAAATATCGTGGTAAACTCACGATAGAATTTCCGCTGAGATAGTCCCGCCGCGTGAATTAATCGAAAAGAAAAATAGAATGCCGCTGTCGTATTTATATATCATCGCGGCAAAGTAAAAGTAAAAATGTGCATAGTCCCGGGGCTGTCGGTGGAAAATCGATTAGGCGAAATGAATCTTTTGCAGAGTATAAAAAAAAAATAGTTTTTCTGGCCGACAAAAATGATTTCTCGACCACCTCCCCATTTCCATCTCCTCCCCCGTTGCGCTGTCCCCCAGTGGTCCTCCACAAATCACAGTTCGCGATAAATGTTCGCGGTCGGTCTCGTATGATTATTTATCGCCATGAAAGCGGAGAGCGCATTTTGCAACGAACTTTTGTGTGCTCTTAGACTATGATGAAATAACGCGCAGATCCCTTAGGTTAATGATTCGTGTGCACTGATTAAACACATATACGATCAATCAATCTGTCAACACTACTTGAACTTATAATTTATATAGATTGTAATATACTACTAGAAAAAAATTAGGTCATCATCTTTCGTGGTGATTTTTTGATTGATTAAAATCACTATTATATTCTTTTTGTAAGTAAAAAAAGTTAAAAGAAATTATGTAATAAATATTAATCTACAATACTTTTTAATTAAATATAAATTTTAATTTTCAATTTTATTTTAAACATTAGATTTAATATCTCCTAAGAACAATTAATCAACTTTCTTTAAACCATTCAATCAACAAAATTATTATTAAAATAATATTAAATAATTTACGTGTTTAATTCAAATTGCATCTCTTTCGAAATATGAAATTTATGTTATATTTTTATTAAATTTTTAAAATATTCTCAATATCAAGTTCAATTAATCGTTATTTGACGAGTCCATGATACAAAAATATAAAAATATCATAGTATGGTATCAACTTATTTATTGAAATTAATTCGAAATATGAAGAGTACAATAATTCGGCATAGGTAAAAAATTCATTGAACAAGCAGCCGACACTTGACATTCGTTTGTGACTCAATGTACACAATAGGTATATTTTTTATTCTTACTACTAGAACTGCACTAGACCTCTTTCTCGCTTTGCCAAATATCAAATATATATCTATCTTACTTTAAGTTTCAAAGTAATTAGTTTAACTACAGAAAACAAACCTATTAAAGTCACCATCGCGCCGCGTCGTTATTCGAGCAAAGACAGTTGAACAGGCAGGTAGCGACGCAAATTGCTCTGCATATCGTATTACCTATCGAAATAGTAGCGATAGCTCAATATACTAAACCATTCTATGATCAATTAATAATCAGCTTGTTGGCTCAAAGTCACTTAGCTATTTAGCTATCACCTCGCGTTAATCTTATAATAAGATACGTCACATACGATTAACATCATCATAATGCCTTACAACAAAGTATCGCGCGATTGTAATTAACATCATTTTCGCAAGTGAACGGTATGTTAGTGCTATGAGGAGTAGAAGATTGAAAGATCTCGAACAATAGTGGAACAACTAGGGTATGAGTAATTTATTATTTATCTTATTATTTCTTTGTATATTTACGCAATCGTATATTTAGAATTATCTGACATGCTCACAACAATGTTTTTAAATATTGTATTATTTTAAACATAATTTGAATATTTTTGCATTCTGCAGTTTGACGTAACTTGTTAAAATACGTAACACAACTCCGCTGCTGCGCATCGTGTAGAGGAGTGAGAGATACATTATATTTTCGTTCAATTCAGGATAATGAATCTGTCAGAAAATTATGTTAGGTGCATAAATAAGGTATATAAATAAGAGTAGAAATATGTACATATATGTACATATCAAATTAAAAGCATTGAAAATGAACATTATAAATAAGTTTAACATTTCGTAAATCTGTTAAACTGAAAAGGATGAGCAAGAATAAGTTATTGTCAATACTGAATCCTAAAATATATTGTTTAAGCATATAAGAATGCATTCATATAAAACTCACGAAGTACCCCATATAAGGTTTTACAATCGGTCCAGTGTTGGATCCATTGTCACAGTTCAGGATCTAGTGTAGTACTGACAACTTATTGGCTAAGTACTGAATGATAACTTGGGCTAAGTATTAACAGGCAGTTAGTTGATATTAATTGGCCTGGTTGATAGAATCTTGGCCGTTAGTTGACAGTTACACTGTTAGCTAAATGTTGATTTCGTTAACTGCTGACGACTCTATATTATAGACATATACTTGTTGACACATTTTAATGTTTTTGTATAGATAAATATTTATTGTTTTAAATAATTATGAAATACTTATTATTTACCAATAATTGCGAGATACATAAATCCAGTCGTATAAAATTTATCATATTGTAAATTTTGCAAGAATATGAAAATGATTTAATAATAAAGAAATATTTATAGAGCAAGCTTTGATAGAAATGATGAATGATGATAATGTGAGTTTATACAAGGAAGTTATCTTTAAATTTAATGAGAATTTTATCATTTATGTTATTCTTTCTGCCAAGCATTTTGTACACGAAAAATGCAGTGAAAAATATATATCATAAAGTACAATATATTTCATTAATTATTAATTTCAGTCTATTATAGTTAATTGAATTCTCTCTTTTGAACCTCTCTTACTTAAATAAATAATTTAAAATAAGGAAAAGAATAAAATACAGTTAAAACTATAATATATAAAATATTCTAATACTAAAAAATATAAATATTAAAAAAATATATGTATACATATGTATGATGTGTGTGTGTGTGTGTGCGTGTGCGTGTGCGTGTGCGTGTGTGTGTGTGTGTGTGTGTGTACAATAATATTATGAAGCATTTCACAACATTACATTAAACTTTCAAAACGTTCTTTTCATAGACGGATAAATCAATGAGTATTTAATTCAAAATGTTAAAAAGAATCGTTGAAGAATGAATCGAGTTTACTTTTGATATTAACGGCATGTCTTTCGACTCCTAAAGACGCTTACGTTAAATTTACTAATTATAACGAATTAAAGTGAATGGGATTAGCTTGAAGAAGGTAAATGGATAACGCAATTCCCGCGGGAATTTGGCATCGGGCGTCGGAGTCTTCCGGAGGATTGCCGAACTCGAAATACACCCTTCCTGGCAGCAATCTGCCGATTTTGCGCGCGCAAAATAGACGTAGTTACTAAAGTTAGCCATCGTAAATCGCGAATTCGGGTCGTCTAAGAACGCCGCGCCGGAGAACGGATGTGGAAACGCGTGTCAAAAGAGAGGGCAAAACAACGGCAGCGGCGTGGGCATCTAATTAATAACTAACGTCGCGCGCGACTGTCGCCGCGAAACAAGAAACGATGTAAATAACTATCCGCGATTGTTTGCGCCACGTTCCCGCGAAATCGCAAGGAAAGCCCGAACTTTGCAAGCACGGAATCACCGTCTAATTAATTACCCCGCGCGTCGTAATCGCACATAAAAGTTACCCGCTAGAACGAGAAGGAAACAACTTTCTCGCGAATGCATCGAGTTCGACTGCACACGTCGGGATGGTATTCGGAAAAGGAGAGAAGCTGTATATTTATTGCGCAATAATGTCTAAATACTGCAATTACCACAACCAAACTTCGAGGCAAGCTGCGCGGTGTAAGTCAAAACATGTGCAGGAACGAGTTAATTGCTGAGATAATATTCGGCTCTCTTGTTCAATTTTCTCGTGTATGTGTGTGTGTGTGTGTATGTATGTGTGTGCAAATATTAATATTGCCGGTTATACAGCACGGCGCTCGAAAATTATCTTCCTTTCATCAGCCTCTCTTTAATCATCTTTACAAAGAATCCTTGCAAAATTCTCTTTTTTATCATAGAATTAAAAATCAACTTGCATAAATCATATTATCTTGCGTATCTATTTCTCTGACTTGCTTCAGTCACCTATGCCTGTTAGATATGAAGAAAACAATGATAATCCAATCTTTTGACTTAAATAATACTTTATTTTGAACTTCCATTGTGTCAAGATGTAAATTTCTGCACTGTTAAATTTATGGTATTAAATTAAATCTAATTTAAGTCGCCACTGCTCCTACTCAATATCGTTATTTTATACTAAAACAATGTTTAAATTTGAGACTATATAGTTTCAAATTTAGCCATTGTTTTAGTATAGAATAATGATATATTAAGTAAGAGCAGGGGCCGGCGACTTAAATTAAATTAAATTTGACACTACAGATTTAACAGTGTGTAGTTAGTTTTAAAGTAAACAATTATATTAACGTATACATTTAGTGAATAATAAAGTAAATTTGAGTTCAATTTAATACATTTTCTTGTGTTAAATTATTTAACTCGATTGTTTTAATTAAATGAATGTTGAGTAGGACCAATAACGATCTATAAAAATAACTAAAAATAAAATTGTGAGTATAATTAACTATAATTACATACTTTAATAGTGTGTGCATTAACGCTCCGAAGCTGGCGTTAAAATCTGTAACGTAGTGAGACACTGAGTCTGTAAAACCCAATTTAATTTGTTAATTAAAAGGCAGTAATTAATTTCGAGGAACCAAAATGGTAATTCGTATAAAAAAGAATGAATATTAAGTACACGATTAATATTAAATTATCCAATTTTATTCATTTCTAAAGATTGCCATTTCTATCCTATTCGATACAATGTTAATTTAAACAATGGAGTATAATTCAAATTTAATTTATTACTTATTAAATACATACAAGAAGTTAAACTTAACAAAATGTTATTATACCTTTAAGAAATTGATTTAAATTTGATCCTTTAATATTTGATAGAGTATATTTTATTAGGTGTTGGAATTAATTCGTAGCGTTTTTTAATGAAAGAATGTTATTTATTTCACATGAGCATTAAAAAATACATTAATGAAAGTACTTCCCATCACTTGAAAAACGCTACGAATTAATTCCAACACCTAATAATAAAAACAATCCAAATTTGCAGATGTAACATAAGGAAAATTGATTTTACATTTTTGACAAAGAGATTTATAATTGAGTGGCTCTAATAGACCTACTGTTAGGATGATTAAGGAAAATATGTTTAATTTATTTGTACAGCTAAATTTTCTCTTGTTTTCCGCTGCGCTTCCTCTCGGCCAACCGCGCGATGCGCGTCGCAGATAATTATATTTAGTTCGATGTCCGGGCCAGTGCCGTCCGGTGGTGGCTATTAATCCGATTCGGCTTCGCGTAATAACGAGGTGGAAGCGGATGGCGAGCTGGTCCGACGCGATTCGATTTCCCGCGGAACGACGCGAATGGCGCGGCGTAACTTCCGGAATATAATCATGTATCGCGTGTCGCCCGATCGGATCCACCCGGCCATTAGATCCGACCATGTATATTGTAAACAGATTAGTTCGTCGACTCGAGGTGAAGCCGATTAATCGACGTGGGTTGAACCGCGCGCGGGTCAACTCAGTTCGGGCATGTGTGTGCGTATACACAAATTCGTGCGTCGCGACGCGTACGCAGCGTGCACTTATCCACGGCCACGAGCACAATGTGTACACGCTGCACGCTCGGCTGTCTCCAAATGGAATAGTGTACGCAGGGTGGCCGTCCATCGAAATTGCTTCAATCTCGCGACTCTTGTCGTTCCATTTTGCCGCGTACGCGAACGAGCTGCGAAGTCTCGATTCTGTATTTACACGAAAATTTGTACGCTTTACTTTCGATAGCTTTTTATCGTTTTGTATAATAATGAAAGTAAGGACTAATGTTACATGGAAAGGTTGAAATATCTGAAAATTTAACCCTCAAGTAATGAGGTAAAAAATAGTAGCGCTTTTACTGAGGTTGGTTCCTGGAACTTCGATTCATAAAACCTGGAATAGAAATACAGCAGTTTTATAAATCTATGTTTTATTGATCAAGCCGTTATAAATCAGTCTCTGAAAGTACAAAGACAGATATAGCGTTTTGTTTTTTTTTTTCGTGGTCCCACGGACTAACTTCAGTACTTGAGAATTTACTATATAAATCTGAAAATAATTTTGTTGGACTATCAAAATAATTATGTAGAACGATCAAAGTTCATGGCTGCTAGAATATTAAAACTTTTTACAATGCTTATAATTCCTTCACTCTAAAAAACATAGATTAACATCATACGGTATTTATATGATTCTCACTTTGTTGATATGAACTCCAACATGTATGGATTTAACATTGCTAATTTTAAATCTACATCATAATAGTGTTGGTATAAATATCAGGCATTTTAAATCCTGACAACATAATAGTAATGTAAATATCAAGAATTTTAAAGTCACACCATGATGGTGTTCATATAAACATCCGAAATTTTAAATCCACACCATGTTCATGTTGTCATTAACACCAACACAGTTAAAATTATATAGACACCGCATGGTGTTAAATCCACATTCATATTTTTTAAAATGTAATTCTTTTGATAGTCCAATAAAATTATTTTCAAATCTGTATCTAGCAAAATTTTTAGATACTTTAACAAAGTTATTCTTTCCGTATGTATATGTTGCAATCTTTGTCTCGGACAAGAAAATAGACCTCTTTCTTCGCGAACGAATAACACTATGAAGAGGTAATTCAATGAGAAATTTTAAAAGCTTCCGACATATAATTTTAAAATTAAGAAGAAAATATTACATATTAGACATTCTCGACATTTGATTTAGCTTCTAATGACATACGAACAATGAATTGTGTTTGTCGAGATTAGTCGACTTTGTGGAAGTTCATCGTTGGTTATGTGGTTGTATAGTTCGACATCGAACGGCGGCTTCACGTTGCGTCGGTAACGTGCTTAATTACTATTGAACTTTAATTGACTAGATTCGATCTCGGGTTTCGATTCAGCGGCTTCCTATCAATCCGGTCCATCGCTGGATAAAAGGAGATACGTTTCGATACCTCGAATGTCGATGCCACTTCAAGCCACGGGGCGAATTGTTTGTCGAACGAGGAAGTATTCAATTGATTATTGATTGATTGACGGTCGACGATGAGCTCGTTAGACCTGCGCTCGCCAGCGAGTTTAAATGAGGTTGTCGTGGCTGGCTGATATTTTTAATTTCAGTATAAGCCGAGTACATGGAATCGAAACATAACATCGACAACGTATTAATTACGAGGATCGAAATCGAGTTATCGTAAGATCGGCAACGTGTTAATTACTATTTAACTTAGTTTAATTACGTGGAAATAGCGGAAGCTTAATTATACCGTGCGTCGAGATGATTGCAACTCAGACAAATTTACACAATTTTTAATCTAAATAAAAAAACTTAAGTTTCTTGATTTTACTCATTGTAAATCGATATTTCGACGTTCAAATATTGCAATGTAATTGAAATAAAAAACGGTTTGAGCGACAGATTTAATAGAGATTTAATAGGTTGCATTTGATTTTGACGCTCACACGCTGTAAACTTTACTCTATTTTTATCACTCTTTATATGCGGAAGGAAGATGGAATTAAGCTTACAATATGTAACCGCTTAAATTGAACATAGCCATAATCAACATTGCAACATTTGAAGTTTTGGGAATTTAAATTAAAATAAAATCTTATCTTGCGCTTTTAACTGTGAGAATATAAATTTTAATATTCATGATTCCGTTTCAAGACAGAAACAGATTTCGGCGCAGTTTGAAGAATTATATATATATATATATATATATATATAAAATATATATAAATTCACACTAAAATATTTCGCTTTAATCGAAGATTATTTTATCGCTTTTATCAAGGATTATTTTTCTTGAAAATAAATCAATGCCCATTTCTATTTCTTATGTAGTTCAATTTTAATTTTAGTTCAACTAACTCTTCATGTAGTTGAAAGAGAATTAGGAAAAGATTAAATAATTTAATCTATAAATAATTTATTACTAAAAATACCTCAGCCGGGATTCGATTATCAATCAATTTGATTAATATTAAAAATTGAAATATTGAATTATAAATAATATATCTTCAATATTGTGATTAAAGAAAATCGACTTAAGATACCTAAATAATTTAATATTCAGATTTGACATGATGATGATAAAGCAGCGAGGAAATGGTGTTCGCGTTTATCGGTAGAAATTCTAATTATTCCAACATCTCGTATACACACACACACACACACACACACACACACACCCCCACCCATACGCATACCTATCATGGAAAATGCCACAACAATCCGCTCGCTGAAGAGGCATTCGTCATCTTTCGAATTTCCTGCGCGAAATATCATTACGCTACGGATGTGGCGCGGTCCTACATCCATTCTCCGAAACTTTCATCCGTCGTAGATCACGCTGGAGACCGATGTACACGTTCCCCTGCACACTATTGCATACAAAGCAATATGTAGGTACGCGCACGCGATACAGTGCGACATCGTCAGGACTTATAATCGAGAAACGTACGACGAGACGCGCTCGTCCGGAAAATTGCGGGCCGTCTTCCCGGTTGTTGCATACGAGTCTGTTCGTCGAAAGAGAGAAAACGCAAGAGAGGAAGGGGAACAAAGAGTAAGCTTCACGGAAGTCGAGCTTTCGTGAACGACTTTCGCGACAAGTTTCCTGCTTGACTTTACGAGCAGTTCCAAGCACACGAATACGCATCTCTGCTACGCTGGACTTTACCAGAGAGTGGCAGCGAAAAAATATAAGTCTTGATAAAAGCCTCGTCTAGAGAAATGAGTTACAGAAAAAAAGAAACAGAAACAAAAAGAGCTCACAAATTAATGTCGAAGATAAAATTTAAAACTAGACTCCATTATAGGTATATTTTTACGAAATTTTGTAAAATTTAAACTCGAGATATATTTTATACAAATATTATATAAAGTATTAAAATTATACATTATTATATAAAGATAAAGGTATTATAAAAATATGATCATATAACCGAAATGCAAAAGTTGCTATATACAAAAATTTTAAATTCAAAAATATGAGATATTGAAATTTTTTAGCACTTTTATTATTACAAACCTTTAAATTACAAAAACAATCCCATTATAAATCCCATAAAATCAAGAAAGAAAAGTAGGTAATGTTGCAAAAGAATTTTTACTCTATATTTTGACTCAGACTTATTAATTTTGTTATTTTTATTATTATTTTTTAAATACTTGTTTTGCCAAATTTATTTTGCCAATTTTTTGTCTGTATTAATATTTTATTTGAATTTGACATAAAAGAGGAAAAACATTGCATTTTTTAAATAAATAACTAATGCGTTGTTTTACAGTATAATATATTTTTTTTTTTACTAATAGAATAATAAAAGTACTTTAAAATCATAAAAATTTTATTCAATAATCCACTTTCTAAGATTAAATTCTTTTTATGCAATTTAACATTCGATTCTAAAATCAGCTGAATCATTATTTCTCCAGCTTCGAAAGCAGATAAGCAAATATTATATTTTAAGATAATACATAGAAATTGTATCTCTTCTTATAGACATTAACTAAAACGATGAATTTTTTATATTTTTTAAAAATGTGTGTTTTATTGATAGGTGTAATGATAATTACTTCTACAAATGGGTTGTTCCTATATCTGAAACAATTATTCGTTTGTAAGTTGAAATTTGACGGAGAAATTTTAGAAAGGCACTATCTGATATAGTTTGTACACTTTATTTAGGTGTCACGTAATTACGATAGGCGAAATTGCAGTGACAAAATTGAGCCTTGCCGCGATGATGGCATGAAAATGTGTGGCGACGTGTGGACGCGCGTAAACCCAGCTCGCCGGACAAATGACTCATAACGGATCGTCGTAAATCCGTAATTAATTATGTCACGTCGCGCACGTTATCGTTTAGCAAACGCGGTGTCGGTCGGCGCACGAGAATGAAATTCGCGTGTCGCCGTAATTAATTTCGTGCCTGACGTGTAACGTGCGACAGCAGGAGCGAATATCACTTCGATGGAAGAAAATTAACATAAACGTTCTCCGGATCTAGCGTAAGTGTCGTTGTGATGAAATATATACGGTACGTGGATCGCAAAGAGTAAACATTCACGGCAAATATGCCATCCAGCTTTTAGCTTTATTTCATCTAATTGAATTTATCTCTCTTGAAATTATTCCCGTGGAAATCTAGGCATCGAGATAGAAATTTTTCATTCCGATACGGTCCGTTAATTTGATTTTCGCTACATCGTGCCGTCGCTTCGAAAGTGGCACAATTTCAAAAATTTCTATTTTTTGAGTTACAGTTATTGTATAGCATTTTTAATCCTAAAAACAGATATATATATATATATATATATATATATATATATATATATATATAAAATATTATCATTAATTTATTTACCCTTAAATTCATAATATCAAATTATATGTAATCTAATTTGAATTATTTTTAATCCTTTCTATAGACCATCATTACTCCCACTCAACATGTCATTAATAAACAATATAATATAATAACAATATAACTCAACAAAATGTATTACCTTAAATTTAATTCATTATTTGCCTAAGTTAATACGAATAAAATATAAAATATTGTTTGTTTCGAAGTAACCACAGAAATGATTTGAGTTACATTTTGAAACACATGGAAATTAAAATGTTACTTAACTCAAGAGATTGGACTACCATTGCTCTTTTAATATTTCACATTGTATAAAAAAGCTAATAATTTTTTATTATTATTCATAAATAAGCTTCGTGAAATATAAATGAAACAAGGTGAGCGCGCGCAAAGTACGTCTAATTTTTACCAGTGTAAAATACCGGTTTCCTGTAAACACGGTTTACTCACGGAAAATGTAACGCGTACGTCTGCATTATGCACGGCTCAGTTAAAGAAGATTGAATTTAAAGCGCGTCGCGCACAAATACGCGACTCTCACGAAAGAAATAACGCTGCAGACGGCGATGTCTACACATAATCCGCCACGTTGTAAAAGCACGTTGAGAGACGTATCTCGCGCGACGTTCACATCGCTGAGAGTTACATCATTTTTGCTGCAGAGCGGATGCTCTTTACACTGCGCCGCGTACGAGTCTCATATAAAAAAAAGCGCAGAGTTAACTAAATCCTATGAGAGCGGAAAAATGGCTGTGCTTTCGTGGGCTACGGAGCGCATCATTTGCCTAACGATGAAAGTTATTACGACGAGCCTCGGTATTCGTAAAGAACTTATGGCTTCCGGCAGGCACGTCGCATTCATAGACATTTTTTTCGCGCGACTGCGAAAAATTATGATCCGCAATAGTGCATGAAACTTGCCGACGTTGTGCAGAAAGTTGTGACCAGCAAGATCGTCGCTAATGTCTTTTTATTTATCGTTTTGCTTGTTGATTAAAACACTATTAGATATAATATAATAAAGTGTAGATTATATAATATTTTTCATCTCTATTGAATTTTCCGCAAAGAATCATTTATTATCTTTTAGTAATTTCTACATATCGTAACATGTTATTCTTTTACATTCGATCATTTGCTTCTTTTTAATTTGATTTTATTATATTCTATTAAATTATAAAATTAAAGATATTAAGTACAATAGCTTTATTGACTTTTCAAGAATAAAATTTTTCATCACAAAATATTGTGCTAACGTGTATTATTTTAGCAGCGCATTACGAGCTAAAACGAATTAAAGATTTTAAAGTCAATTAGAACGTCATTAGGCAAGTATCATTAATATAATGTAACATGATTTCGTATGTTAAAGTTAAAACGCTAGGTAGGAGCCAATGAACGTACCAAGCTTTTTGTTAACTCACGACACATTTTCCAGAATAATTCTACATGCATAAAAAATGAAATAAAAAGAAAATACATTGTCGCATTTGCGTGCGTTGATCGAGAGAAGCGTGCCGCGAGCATTTTAGCTGAAAGAGCGAAGCAGTTTTTCGGTCATGTTCAGCATCATTATTCGGGAAGATAATATGTGTGTAAAAGTAACATGTAGTTGAGAATAAATTTCATATAATCATCTATGATCGTCCTTGTTCTCAATCTCGATAACGCGTGTCACTTCGCCCTTTTATGCATTCTGATGAATCTACGTCGTAAATTTAAAGCATCTGCGATGTTAAATTACGTTGATATTGCTCTAGCAAAACTCGTCATCCTTGGCTCGTTATGGAGTGATTATCTTGGTGCATTCATTGTGCGTTTCCATACAGAACATCCAAGAAGCACCGATCCTTATTTAACTAAAAGATTCTCCAACGAATTCTGAAAGAACTTTATCTCGTAATGATAACTTGAAAAATGTAGGTATAAAAAATGGACACCGAAAAATATCTTAAAAAAATGAAGCATGAAAAATGTAAAGGGAAGAAATGATAGTTACATTAAAAATGTAAAGGGAATACGTAGAAACGTAACTTTATTAAATGATATAATATTTATTATATATTTGTTAAGCGAATAACTTATATATTTATAAAAGAATGTATTTTAAAAATTCAGAATTATATAAAAAGGAAGTAGAAATAACTAATGAACTTAAACTTTTATTTTATCTCTATTATATATACAAGATTTTTAATAAGTATTATATAATATTATGTAATAGAATGTACAAATGTAATTTACAACTTTCTACTGCACAGAAAGAACGGTTTTACTGAAATATCTAAAAATTTAATTAGATACAAAGCTGAAAATAATTTTATTGAATTATCGAAATAGTATATAAGGGATGTTCAAGTTAAAACTTGTTAAACTTTTCACATCTGCTCATCATTCTTGATTTTCCTACATAGTTAATTTATTAGTGTAACAAAATTATTTTTAGAATTATATCTTTAGCTAAATCTATATCTTTTAAATCTGTATTTATATCTTTATCTGTATCTGTATCGTTAGCTAAAAAAATCGTTAAATATTTCAGCAAAATCGTTCTTTACGTACGCGTATAATATACTACATTTATAACAGTAAATTTGAATTTAAAAGAACCGACAGCAAAAATAGTGCATATTCTGTCATTGATGTCGACATTCATATATCCAAGAAATAGCTTTTTAACAGTGATAAAATACTGAAAAAGCTGTTGACGGAACTCGATATCTCGATAGTAGGGAGTGATTCAAGGGTGCGCCCCTCGGAAAAACGTTCCGTTGCTACTCGCTGCGGGGAAAAGTGGACTGAAAATGGACGATGTCGATCGTCGAACGCTCGAGCGCTGCTCGACAATTAGCGATGGCCGAAAAAACGGTTTCCAGTTTAATGAACGTTTGCTCATTTATGCATTGAAGCGTAACGAACTGACAGAATCGCTCCTACCCTATCATAGCTCGTCTCTTTCGCTCCCGTTCGAAGAGATCACTAATTGGGGGATCATAAATGCAAACTGGGGGAAATCCGGCGCGCGCCAACGATAGCGTCGCGGAACAGCGGCGCCGTGTTTCTCCCGAAAATATTGGCCGCGGAATTCAAGCCGATCGCCAACGCCGCTCATCAATCACTTCCATCACGTCGGCGTAGTCGCACGCTCCTCCACTCGCGTGTTGTTTTTTTTCGCTTTTTTTTTTATTTCTCGTCCCACCGTTCTTCGTTCGGTAACAACGCGCCGGATCCGGCGTGAAGCGAACGGGAGATCGATACACAGGCGATAGGAATGACCGTCATGTATGTGCAGAATAAAAAAACGTCAGATTGTCGAGACTATTGGGAATCTGGTTGTCGGACATTCTCGATTTTCTCGTGAACAAGAAAGTTTGGATTCCTGGATTTTAGAAGTTTTTTTACGCTCTTGCATGTTTAATATTTGATTCTCAAAATTGTGTAATTCGTGTGTGAAGAATATTCTTCAAATATTTTGGAAATATTTAAATTTTTTAATATCCTCTTACATAGTCATATCTTGATTCCTTTTGTCGTTATGATTTTTAATAGTTAAATATATTTTTGCATACTCCTGAATATTTTAAGTTTGAAGTGCTGCGCATATCAGAGCAATCTAAATGATTAATTCCTATATTCATAGTCAATCAATTTCATTTATTTAAGGCTTCCTTACCATTAAAACCGCGGCTGTGCCATCTGATATTTCTCTTTTTCGAATTAATTTGGATTTGCACGTGGAGCTTTAGATTTTTATGACTTTTCGTAAATAATTATTATATAAATAATTACAAGTAATTTTATTTTTATGATGATAATTTTTCCTCGCTGAAAAGCTAGAATTATCTTGAACCGTGATTGGGTTAATTTAGATGCGCGGTTCTAGTGTTAAATTCATCTTTAGAAGCTCTGTAGCCAATAAAATAATTCGTAGAATATCTAAAAATATTTTTAAGGAATCTTCAAATGTAAGGCTTGACTATAAATACAAGTATAAGTCTCTGAACCTTTATCATTAAATTTAAGAATATATTATATCTAAACATTGAGCTGTTTAGAATTCTTGAATGCTACGATTCTTAATACTTAGATCTTAGATATTTGGCTTCTTTTCCCATATCATTGTGGACTCTCGGAAAATCCTGGAAGAGCTATGAATCTTTATCTTTAGACTTTTACTATCTTCTCTGCTATATTAAGATCGTCGCATTTACGGATTTATTATACTGTAAACATTTTATTGTGTGACTGTATCTTGCCCGAATACAGTAAATTATCTCTTTCATTTATTTTTGACGCGAATACTTTGTTACGCAGACAGCAGCGCAATGCATGAGAGATCGTCAAACTATCGATATTTAATCTGGCGATGAATGAAATGTTATCCATATCCATTATCTGATTTAGATTGACACGAATGGATTGGATTTAATTTGTTTAAGCGCGATGCGATTTAACTGCGCGCGACTTCACTGATATTAAATGCTTCAGTGTTATACTCACGCACATATGTGTATGCAGATATCAAATATAAAAAGAAATCCCAGAAGCGTGAAACGAAACGATAATCTTCCAGCGATTATTTTTGTAATAAGCGTTTCATGATGTTTCATTTCAATTATACTTTTATATATCATTACACTTCCATCACGAGTCGCATTAAAAATTGGTGTTGTATTTCAAATATGTTCGCGCTCGATAACATAATAATATCACGTACATATTATCCGGTGCTTTGTATCTCAGCAAAGAGACTCTTGTAGATTAAATTACATTTTTAATCACGCTCACCTTATTCTCCCTGTTACTATTGGATACTCATAATGAACATTGCGAAATCGACAAATAATTAATCTATGCGTGTAAGTTACTATAAATTCTCATTATACTGTTAGATAACAATGCTAATCCAATTCTTTAAATAAAATTTTTTTTATTTTTGATTTCCATGTAGGTATGTCAAAATGTAAATTAATCCATTTTTGGTTAGTTTTAAAGTGAACAACATCTATATTAACGTACGCACTTAGTAAGTAATAAACTAACGTTCTAAAACATTTTACTCAATTTAACATGTTTCTCGAGTTAAATTATATTTAATTCTAGTGTTTTAATTAAATTAAAATTATACTGAGTAGAAGCAGCGTATCTATAGAAATAATAAAAAATAATTCAAATTTAATACAATTTGACGTTATGAATTCAACAATGTATATAAACAAATATTCACAATAATATTATTTAATAACACACTTTTATTAAAGTATATCCAAAAATTAAATAGATATAGATCAGAAAATGATTCGATTGGATCATGAACATAAAATAAATAGAATGCGGGTGTTGTAATGTCAAAATCTTTTGCAACACTATTCATCATTCTTAAGTTTCAACTTTTGAATATTTCAGGAAAATCGTTCTCTTTATAAAAACACATTTTGTAAATAGCACTAAAGAGCACTTCAGTTACTTTTTTTTTAAGCAATTAATTTACTCACCTTTCTTTTGGTACAAACAGAAATTGGATTTTTTGATATATAAACTTTTAACAATTTTCTTGAGCAGTACTTCGTAGTATAGTTTATAAGAAAGCGGAGACAATTCTCGCTGGTCGTCGATAAATTACAGAAACGCGCAGCTCGTACGTACTCTCCGTGGGATTAGATGTTCAGGATTAAAAGTGTGGTTGTACCTTGAAGAACGAGCTCCTCTTTTATCCTCGCGGATCTCTCGATTTTCTGTCAATACATCTCGACCGCACCTTCGGATCTGCTCACACTGATAAAAAGCCATTTCGACGGCTGATCGATTGGTCCATTCATTCGTTCGGCTGGTTATCTATCGTTCTACGAAATGCAAAGAAACACTTGATAGAATCGCGCTGCTACCCTTCGTGAAACTACCCAGAATCTTATCTACTTGCCACGTAAGATAAAAAGAAAAATATTTCAAATTTTCAATAATAAATTATTATCTCGAAACGTGATTGAAAGTAAAAGTTAGTACTGATAAAGGAACCGTGCTATATAGTGTCTAATTTAACTTAATTTAATAATGTCAAATTGACACTGTAGAGTATCAAATATCATCATTGTTTTAGTATAAAATGATATAATTGAGTAGGAGCAGGCGACTTACATTATTAAGTTAAATTTAATACTATAGATTAATAGTGTAAAATGTCAAATTCTGATTTTAATAAAACTTTGTGTACAGGTTACATAAAAATAGATGAATTTAAAAAAATTGCGGCCAAAAAAACAAAATTTCAAGGGATGAAATCATCCCTCATGTATAAAGCGGTTTTCAACTTTGTTCGTTATATCTCAAAAATTATTCAAGACGTAAAAAAACGTTTTATTCAAAAGTTACAAAAAAATATTTTTAAAAAAATTTTTATAAATTTTACAATAAAATTATCTCTATTCATCTACGTCAACAATATTTAAAAAAATAATCATTTTTTTAAATTTTCAAAAAATTAATTGGATTTATCCCTTAAAACTGTTTTTGAGCTGCAACTGACATTTTGTAAATTTATCTATGCAACCTACATGTACACTAAGATACTTCGTGAGATTCCTTTATGCATTTATAAACCTTTTAATTTTTTGCCGGCAAGATGTTAAATATATGTGAATCGATATTAAAGAATCTCAAAGAATTTCTTCCAAATATTAAAATCGATACAGACTATTAATATTTCGTCTTGGTATATGCTATCTCACAAACTCGTTCATCCTAAGAAAGAAAGTAAAGGACGATATGATATCGCTCCTATTCTTGTACTTTTATAAGACCTGCTTTCATAAGAGATTCGTTCTTTGATACCTTATCTTTTCCCTTGTTTTACCTTGTATACCCTTACTTTGTAAAATTTTTAGATTTTGCAAATTCGACTACACAAACCCTTTCACTTTGGTATTCGGATACCGCATTCCTCGCATCCTCGAACGTTCTCTTGTTTTCTAAACTGCTTTAAAATAACGCAGTCGTTAAAACTTTACAATTTCGTAACTTTAGAGCCTGAATTCGGAAAAAGGTGAAACTTGAAAGTTCGAGACGTGAAAAGAAGTCGGAGAGTTGGAAAGGAAAGCAATGGTGGACACTCGTTTAATATTTAACAAACTTCGCGCTCAGTTATAAAGAACATAAACGAGGACAGGATTTAAGAACGTCAAGGAGAAAAAGAAGGAAGCGTAACATTTCCTCTCGATAAACACGATGTCTCATAGCAAATTCTTCGTAAATATATTTTCTTTCATTTGCCATTACATTTGTACCAAAGCTGACATCAATTAATAAGTAAATGAGACTCATCAGATAACTAAATACCTCGAATAAATGTTTATCTTCGCGTAATTATGATATTAATTATACATTAAAAAGCACACATTAATTTAACTCACAGCTGTACCATTTGTTTATTTTCTTATATCGCAGCAATCTCGAGAGGTAGTAATAACGTAGTCATAACATAAAAAAATATTTAATTAATTAAGTATTTATACTTTAAAAAAACATCTAATTAAATATTTAATTATCTTTAATTAACTAATTTTTCAAATTGAATTGCCAATAAAAGACTAACTACACTCTTGTTATATGTTTAAAATGATTTTCGACTGAAAGAAACAATAATTATATCTATCATAATTTAATTATAATTTATAGTCATTCTTAATGCAAATTATATATTTTTATGAAGAAAGAGAAGAAAACTATAGATTATTATTAATATTACAAGGTAATAGCTCTATAAAATAGAATTTCTAATCATAAAATAAATAAATAAAAATGAATAAAAAAGTTATTATTTTGCCATGAATTACAGTCACAAATATCAAACACTTTTCTCAGTGTAAGACTGGTTTCCCTAGAATATAATAGAAATTTCAAGAAAAGCAATTTACTGTAACGGCATTTCTCCTTTCACACGAATGGCTGTGTATTGGTAATCGATCTGTAATCGTTCAACACTGCATCAAGTGGATATACAACCGTGTGTGTAACCGCCGGTGACGAGCAAGGAAACAGATGGGCGAAGAGCAGCAGGAAAAGGGTCAGGGGGCAGAGGTGGAGACCGAAAGATAAGGGACTTGGGTCAACGCATGTCGTGTAAGATATATTGCGACGACCCGTGCTGCGTGGTGACCATCAGCGACGACAAATTCCTTCGACATTGCACGGCCACTTCCGGAACGGATGCAGTCCCGGTTGCACCCTGCGCACCCTCATAATGGCGACCCTTCGATTGCGACATCGATCGTTCCAGCGCGTACAATTCACAGGGTATCGCGTTGAAAAATTTGTACGAGAATCTATTACCTATAAATAGCATCTGTTTTTCCTTTAAAAATCCATTTATTTGATGATATTATAAACTATCTAACCCTATTACTCACGTGACTTTTTTTAACGTAATTACTTAGGGATGTTTCTGACATATCTCAATTTTTTTCATTTCTTTTGAGGATATACAATTAAATAAAGATTAATAATATTTTATATACATTCAATAAATAAAGATAAATGCAAAATTTCTTTTTAAATTCTAAAACCATTTGCACTAAATGTAATAATGTGTACAAATAACATTCAGACATTTAGTGAATTTATAAGACGAGAGTATTCATGGATATTCCACATGAGTCATAAAGAATTAAAAAAACTAAGAATGCGTAGATCTTATCTGAGCATTCAAAATTAAAAATTTGTTTGAATTTAAGGAGATTTAGTGATTTAAGCAAAATATATTATATTACAAAATTATTAGAGGGCTGCGCGCAGTCAAAGGAATAAAAAATAGGGAACAGAGCATAAGAAGTTCGACCTATCAGAAACCATGTACTGTGGAATACACTGTGTGGTTTCTGACAGATTAAAATTCTTATTTTCTATTCTCTACTCCCTTAACCGCAGCCTCTTACACCTTATTTAAGGACTTATTGAAGATTTGAATCTCTATTATTTTGACATTTGAAAAAATTTGACAATTTAAGGATTCAAAAATTTATATTTTGAAAGACCATTAGATTGCATACGTGACAAGAATTTTTATATAACGCCTACTCGATATTTGATTCTTCTTAGACTCATGTCGATATTTCACGAATATGTGGCATGATAGGATTCAAAAAGGATTTAGCCGCGCTAACTACCTGAAGGGAAAGCACAAAAGCCGTGGGTTCTTTCTCATCAAATTGCTTTTTCTTTGGATGAACGAAAGCCGATGATCGATATGCGCGGCGCGTTCGACAAAACGCGATTTAATTGATGGATCGCTTTGCCAAAGCCACCGAGCTGTACGAACGAAAACGCCGTTCGGCGGCCGAAACCGTTGTCATCGAAAAACGCAGTAGCCTCGATCCGACACCTCGAATCCCATCCGACGAACAGGATTTTAAAACGTTTCTGGCAGCGCTCGTTCCGATGGAAAAAGAAATGAAAAAACAAACTTGTCTGCTGGTTCGTGACTTGTCTGACGCAGAACGTCATGCCGAATGCCGGACGATGTGTAAATGGTGGTAGATGGATATATGAAATGCAGGAGACATATGTTATGCCTAAAACGACAGATTTTTTTCAAACTATATATAAAAACGTACCATCGATAAAAACTCGAGAATCATAACGCTTATTGGAATAAAAGCATGAAGTTTAAATTTGAAATTTTTCTCAGATTTCTCTACAGGCTCCTTCGTGTCTCTGCGAATTTATAACTTTGGCCAAAAGTACAAAGCACTCTTAGAAATTGACCTAAACGTTCTACATTTAACAATAATAAATTAAAATAAATTTTTAAAAATTTTATTGAAAAGTAATATTTACTTTTATAATGACTTTAATATTTTGTTAGTTTTCTATTGGATTTTATTATCGCTTTTTCCCAGAAAAGGCAATAAAAATTAAGGATACTTTATTTTATACTTATACTACTTATAACTATCAATATTGCTGTCTTATACATTTCATCGTTCTTTAATTCTTCTAATTGTTTCTGATGTAATTATATTATCTAGATACTTATTTTTAAATATTAATTCTTCGTAGAAAATGCATAGAAAAAATTCTGACACGAAATCTTATTCTATCCTTTGAATGTTCGTTCACGCTTTAAATTCACGAAATGTCTGACCATACGCGGTCCGCTACCACTTTTACGCCCGCGCTTTTACATTCTCGCCTCGGATACTATTCTGCACAGATCGATACGATTAATACTGCGGTCGAATATGAAATACGGACATTTTTTTTTGTGATGCAGCTAGCAAAAAAATGCCGCATCCCACCGAGTGTTCCGCCAAACGATTCTCCGCGAACGGCTACGCATAGGCGATAGATAAAATCCGCGGAATGTCGATAACGGTAGGATAAATGAAGCACTACTACATTTGTACACTTTGCATACTTCATTTGTGTCGGAATTGCTGGGATTTTGTTGCGGCCGCCGGGCGCACGTCGGCATTTGCCATATCTGTTTTTGTTCTCGCTGTCGGAGAGTTTCCCCGATTTTGCATTTTTATACGTATGTACATCACCGCGTTCACGCTGCGCAAGTTTATGACGGTATTATGCACTTTTCTGCACAAAGGAGCGGCTGCAATTGTTTTTACCGTGCATTTCGTAGACGAAATGACAAAAAAATGCGATGTCTTTCTCAAAGAAAAGCAATTTCATTTATTTCTAGTCATTTATTTTCGCCATTATTTTCATTATTGTTTTATTTTAATGATCCACCGTGATATAAACCGGGAAGATGTAAAGTGCATCGGAAGTTAGCTATCTTCTTCGCAGATTCTCGAGCAACTTTTTGTGGACGAGTTTTCTTCAACACACAGATACTTGTTTTTGTAACTGTTTTAATATTTTGTGTTTTCTTGTGGATTTTATTATCACCTTTTCTCTAAGAAAATCCAATAAATTTAGGTTGTTTTATGCTTATGGTTAATGTATTTATTTTTAGTTTCTTAAATTTTATTATTCTTCAATTCTTATACTTGATACCATTTTTTTGAAGTTCTTTATTACACTGAAGAAAAATATACTATATTTTAATAAATATTTATTTAAATAGTACTAACGAAATATTTATTTACAGTAAATATTTATTTACGAAATAAATATTTACTCAATAAAAAAATAATCACAAATTAATGGTTTTTATATCAAATAAATATATGTTTACATTTAGTATATATTTTTTTTACTTAGAACTTTTAAATAAATATTTATTAAATTTAGAATTTTTTTTAGTGTAGAGATGTAATCATTAAAATTTATCAATTTCAATAATGAATTTTATATGATCGTATCTCATTAAAGTAAAATACTCATTCGAGATCAAAGTTCTCAAAAACACAGCACTACCATCTCACTAAAATAAATCAAAAGAGGAGATAAAAAAGAAAGTTCTATTCCGCAGTAATTTTCGTATAAAGATTCATCGCGGGTCTTTCGGTTTTCTCATATCAAGATGACCGTTTGTCGAGCGATCGTAGGAAATATCGGCAGCTATTAAAGAAATATTACAACGCGGTTTAAAAGAGATCGGAGATGAAAGAACGAGACAACAGCCTCGGCAGATTTTAGCGATTCTTTGAGAGTGGCGAATCGAAATAGGAGGGGATATAGATAACGTTGCTTTTATCTCGCGGGTGGAAGTAAGAACGACGTGTTTCGCGTTTTACGAGCGGCTATTTAGATTTTATATGGTTACTTCCGGCTGCGCGCTTGTATGCCTTGCACATTCGCAACCGTATCTTCACATTCTGAACATTTTGATAGGCACACACGTGAATCGAAATTGCGAACGCGAACTTTTACGATCGCGGCTTCGCAGTAGGAATTTTTCAGCTGAATTCGGCTACATACATGTTTAAAATTATTTGCGGCGACATTTTTTCGTAAAAAAGGCAGAGTATTCCTTCGCTCAAAATATCTTATACATTACAATCATATCTTACTTTATTTTTTATTATAATCTCTTTCTAAAATGTATTTTCCAAGTTTGATAAAAATTACATAGTGTACCATAAATAATCAAATAATGAAATAATGAAATTTTTATTTTTCAATAAACTTTAATGGACAAAACAACTTGTTATAAATCGTTTGAAAAATATAACAATTGTATTAAACAACTATTCAAGTAACTAATTAATGTAACGGGTTTTTTATTAGTCGATAGTTTTTTATTACTTAATTATTGATCTATGAATTTATTTGAAAAATATACTTTTGCACTATAATTTTTCATTGTACAATTAACTTATTTTAATCAAAAAGATTTTTTTCACAAAATAGCACGCTATTAATAGAAATATAACCGATCAATAAAATCGCTCCGAATGGCCATCTATGAAATAATAATTTCGTAATAAATATCCTCGTTATTCGGTCATTTGCACGAATGCTTTATCTCGCTATTAGATGTATTATCCTGCTTGTTATTCGCTGCTAACTAATGTTGCCGGTGAATTTCGGAAAAACGATAGCTTTTTGTCTGGTAATTACCAGCGATCTCTTCGACTTTCTTGACAGCTTGCATTGTTAATTGCCTTAATTACCGTGGCGAGACTACGCCAACTACTGGAAAACCGCCACTCAGAAAAGTCCCATGAATATTTACGAACGCTTCATTTGTAATCCAAGTTTCGATTCATCCTCTCATCTTTTCACAGTAAATTCTCGACAGTTATTTATGAGACACGAGGGGTCAAAACTCGCTTTTGTAGCGACTTTGATGTATATTCAGAACAGCTTTAGTTTCGAATTGGAGTGCACAATAGATGAGATCTTTAAAAAATATCTCAAGTTCCATTCTTCGAAGTTCGCATGAGTAAACGAATATGATTTTTCAAGGAATATAAACAGGGATTATCGCGACGTAAATGTTATAATATTTCACGGTGCAGTGAAAGTTATGATTTTTAAAAACAGTTGCAGTTGCTGGCAAGAAAGATATTGTAAGAAAGAAAAGTCGTAAGATAGGTGTCATAGAAATAGAGCTGGGGATGAAGTTTAGAACTCATCAGAAGATGAAAGTTAAAAAGAAGTGACACGAAGACTTTAAGATTACATTTCGTAGGATTCATAAATTCAACGCGTCCCAGAAGAGTTCAAATGTCAATGTCTTCTCTTACGTCTGAACTTTTCATATATTCGCTATATTAGTCAAATGTGACGATTTTTTATTTTTGATTCCTGTAAAATATCACCAGTCAAAACAGAATTTATAATAATTGCACTAGCGATTTATAATTTGACAGTCTAACACGAATGAAGTTATCCCTCCTCCGAAGAGAAACATTGATTTATCGAAACTGGGTTAGCACAATAAATCAGTCACTGCCTTCCGAACAATTTTTATTTCAAAAATATGGAAACATACATGACGCAATTTTTTTAAATTGCTATAATACAGAAATAATATAGTATGTTCTTTTCCTCTTTTTTTCTTTTTTAATTATTATATGAAGTAATTTAAGATATTTAAAGAAAGTCTTTTTACATTATATATATACACGTATTAAATATGTACGTATTAAATGCAACAAATTGAATATAAACTTTAATTAACACATTCGATAAACGCGATTTCCAATCCTTTCGAAACAAGTACACTTCGATCTTGTGCGAAGAAGCGCAACTTAAACGGAACTCTTGCTCATAAAGAAAATAGGAAAGGAAAAAAACTTCGGGATAAAGAAGAAGCGGCGGTAATCCGATGCATAACCGAAGTTTTAAACTCTGACACTTAACAAGCAGAATCGCGCCGTAAATCCCGAGATGCAGTAACCACCCGTCTAGCTCGGACTGCGAATATCTTCGAAGGAACTCATTTTACGTTCCTCGAGTGCTCGGGGAATGTCGTAAAACGTGTTATTACGATTCCCAGTATAGCTGCACCTGCCATTCACGACAAATTCATTCGTCCAGGAGCACGATTCCTTGAACGAGCATGTATTGCGTAATGGTGTCTAACTCTCCGATCCTGTTAACTTGCGGTTTACAGGGCGATCTATATGACCGGAATTTAAGCGGAACTGAGCTTAAACACCTGTAAGTATAATATAAATCCAGAATATTAACTTGATGGTAGACATTCCACATCAGTGCAACGAAATATTTTCTTTTCACATTTACGTTTAAGAGAGACCTTGTGCGAAATGTTTTAGTTCCTCTGTGAAAAAAAAATTTATGATATTTGTGACTATAATTATATATGTAGTTCTATCAACAAATATATGTAGTTGGTAGTGGAAATGACTATGAATTAAAATTACTTTAAAAATGCAATTACTATAATTTAACTATAATTCGTAGTCATCTTTGAGATAATTATTATAGTTGGCTCAAAATTTTTTGAGTGTAGAACAATTTTTTGGTTTGTAATGTAACATATTCCTAACCGTGATGTACAACATTTTGCAATGACCCATATAAAATTGTAGATTTTATCAAGTCATCGATAAATAATTAAATAGATTCATATATACATTTCTTTTATGTATAAAGTTTTAGTTTATGATTACACATTGCGTGTCCTACCAGTGATAAAAAATTGGCATTACATCGGCGTCGTCTTTAACTGGCGCGTCTCTGTGTTGCGCTCGCACGTGACGATAAATTTTTCATTTCACGTCATAAAACCGGTCCAGTTTCGTCGGTCTCTCCCGTGCTACGCTCGTCGTAATGAAATAGGACGTTGCACGACAATGTCTTTTCTCCTGGTCACAGCTTGCCTGGTCATGGTTTTGTTTATGAACATGATGACACGCACGTACTGTTTTTCATCTACTTCGTGTCTTTACAGCCATTTTTATGAGTGCAATCGATGCCGCAGGTGCGATATGCTCTCTCATTCGCAGAGAAATTATTTGTCTGAGTTATAAAGCTTCGAGTTCCATCAAATTACGATTTGATACTTGTGAAAAATTTATATAATTAATATTAATATAAAATTTATTAATTTTTTTATTTTTGAAAATGTTAATCTTAAAATATTTGTCTACATATAGAGACATACACATCATTCAATTATTTAAAAAAAATTTTAAATAACACGAAAAAAAAACAGCTGCAACCTTCATTGATTCAACAAATTTACATTCAACATATCTACTCACAAAAATACAGACAGTCAATTTTCTATATTAAAGCAGCAAAGTTGACAGCTGGAATAACTTTAGCAACTCATTAAACCATCGAATCTTCTTAGTTATATAGTTGAATTCACGCAGTGAGTTATAGGTTTGCTGTACCATCCAATTTTTTTCCGTGAAGATTTTCTTGAAAATCTTTTTATGAATTTTCTTCTTTGTCTATTATAATTTATTTAAACTTAAAAGACTTTTAGAATGCCTCGGAAAATCAACATTTACTTTAATGTTAAATATTAGGTACATATAACAGTGGATATCTGCAATGAAAAAAATCTAAAAAAAAAAAGTTATTTTACCTTTTTTGTTTAATGAATAAGTACGATACAATGCGACGGTTTGATCTGTTTGACAGGATTTTAAGCATGGGGTCAACGACATGAGAGCCTTAATGAATTATGAGTATTAATGAGCGTTGCAAGAAATGCGCCGACAAAGACGATCACCGCTGCGCCGTCGGTCTCTTTTTTTTAAACGGTGGTGCATCCTAGCGAAGTAACTTTACAGAAGGCTTTTAGACGGGGAAGACCCGTTGGGCCATCGTGCCAAGTAATAAAGACATCGCAACACCTTTCAACCTCGTCATGGACCTTCTTGCTCGTCGAGGCTTTCTACCTCCCGTTTGCTATTTACGCGCAGCTTTTTTCGCGCTACCAACTAGGATGGCAACATGAATTTTTACATTGTGAGTGGTAACGTGAAATGCTTTTAAATATCCGACTACAGAACACTCTAAACCCATCCGGCTATTCTTTCATTTTTATAAAACTCGAAATCGGCTTCAAATTTTTGTGAGAATTTTTTAAAATATATGATATGTATCATGAAGCACATTTTTTATTATTAACCTTTTAATATTTATTGATGCTTTTACTATGTTAAATTTTTAACTTAAAGTTACGACACAAGTATTGTATTTAGTATTAAATTAAGTGATTTTAAATCAAGCCTCTGAAATTTAATTCTGAAAAAATCTTAAAAAAAATTTATCAGTATAATAAAAAATATATTTAATATAAAGAAAAAATTTTCAAAAATTATTATACTTAATATAATAATTTTTTTACTTAATATAATAAAAATTATTATATTTAATATAATAATTTTTTCTCAAAATTTAAAGTTAATTTATATTTTTTTTCAATATCATCAGTGTTATATATGTTTTATTTAATTTTTAATTATAAAACGCGAGATGAATAATGAAAGTCAACTGAATTGTATGAATTCTGGAAAAGCTCCAAAATTCTTTGTAAGTATAAGATATTTCAAAAGTTTCTAATTAAAAGTGGAAAGTCATAACATCGCTTTATACGCTTTGTGAAATTCTCGCAGATAATTAAAACGACAAAACTATTCGCGTATTTTCTGCTCATGAGAAGCGTTAATTATTTTGTTCGTCCAGCCTAAAATCCAGACTGACAAATATGTCGTGGACGATCGTGCTTTTTATTGAATCCCATGCATTTGATATTCAGTTAACGACCGACGTAGGAGGCGCGAGCACGAACAAAATAAAGCTGCATTTAGTTTCATTAAATAGCGTCCGGCGTGCAAGCACGCGATCGCTTCGATTATTCACACGGACAGAACAAATTCGCATATTCATTATTTTACAAAACGTTCTTCCGAAGATAGTAATAGTAGAAAAGCCATTGAGAGATTTTTTTCCATATATGCGATACTGCAAAAAAAAAATTATTGAATTAACAAAATATGTTTGGTTAAGCAAATTTTGGTGAAAGTAAACAGAATTTCTGATTATTATAATCAAATATTTTAATATGCAAACAGAATAGGTATACTATATCTAAGTTTAGGTATACGGGACTTTGATTATTGCGTATGAAATCTAAATTTTTAGTTATTATAATTACAAAAAGAGCATAGTTAAATTAATGTAACATGTATAGTTCAAAATTGGTAGAATTAAACAGAATTTCTTATCAGATTAAATAATCTAATATTTTAACTAGTTCAGTTATTTTCAGAATTCACACATACTACCATGTCTTGTTACCGTAGGAATACGTGTAATTAAATTCGCCTGATTATTTTAATCATAATTATGGATCGTTCATATCTTTTCAAACAGTCTTATTATATACATATTTCAGGTTAACTCGACCACTTTTTTTCAATATTTTATTAAGAATAATTATTGAAATTACTATCCAAAAATTATTGTAAGAAACAATTAGAGATTGTTTACAATAATACAAAAACTACAAAAATGTTTTATAGACTTCGTCCTACTTCGTTTTACATTATTCACCGAAAGGAGCAACGTGAATAAGAATTTCTAAATTCCGTATTCCTTGAAGTTTACATCTGCGAAATGTCACATTGTTAACAAGCGGTCCTTTAAATTCTAAGAACTCCAAAATTTTTAGCATTTTCTTCGAACTCTTAGCATCGAATAGTTTTGTAGACATTAAAAATTCTTATATCATCAACGTGATAAATTCTAGAAGAAAAATCAGATAGATTGTATTGAAGACTTTCGCATGATGGGTATTATTATTGTTACTCTGGGAAATGATATAAGAAGGTGTAAGCTGTAGGGATCACTGGAGGCATTACCACGAGCGTTCTGGAACGCAGCTGTCGCTCGTGATTAATTAAAGCGGCGATCCTAAGTAATGCCTGTCGATTCGTTATCTACGACGATGCGTGTGCATATGCACGGGGACGAACAGACCGGATGGACGGTAGCTTCGACAATTTTGTGGTTTAGGTATGCTCGCGTCTGCGGTTCCGAGGTATCGATATTGCGGTTGAGTGTCCAATTTGCGAGTGCCGACGAATCCGCTGATTTACGGACGACAGTCGGAACTGCTGCTACGGGAAGTACGACACACGCTTGGAAGCAGATAATCCACTTCTGAGGAAGGCTTTACGTCATTGGAAGGAGGATTTAAATTGGTGGATGTTCGTGGTAGTAATACGCGAGAAATAGCGCATGCCGCGTATAACAATAATTTTTCCGCGAAAGGTATATTCAAGACATAAATGAAAATCTCTTTTTAAGGAAGTCCTTTACTTTTTAATAATATTGTATAATGTGTTCACATACTTTTCTCTTTATTTATTTTTTTCTTCTATTTGAAAAACCACTAAGGAATACTTTCATTTTACGTTGTATGTTTTATAAAGAGAAAGTTATTTGTCTGAATTTACTAATCACTTTTAATGCATTCGTTGCTTGATTAATTGTCCATATCTTTGCAAAAACTTTACGCACTATTAATTGCTACGTTTAAGGACTATTAATCGTTACGAATTCTCCGCGCGATAAAACTGTCTTAGACTGGAAGGAAAGTAATTTTAATGAGGTCGTCACGGCCCAACGAGCCGGATCGGGTAACGTTCGATTATCGGAATGGAAAGGATTCACGCTGTTGACGCGGAAAGATTTATGTCCTCGCGTCGGTGAATGATTTATGCTCGCACGGTTTCGCGTGGTTTAGGAGTGATAATCCGCACAATCGATAGTCACCTTGATTAAAATTGTAACGAAGCGCCAGTAAGAACAAACATTCATCGAACTATAAGACAAAAAAATGAATCTTTTTGATGTAAATCTTGTGTCAAAAGAATAATTTTTATTCATATTCTGCATTATCGTGTTGTATTACACACATTCTATTATGTTATATATAACACATAATTCAATATAATGCAACACGATATATAATAAGAAAAAGATTAGGTAGATATAAATTTGATATAATTTTTGGAAAAGATATTTGTATCACATCTTTCCGAACAAGTGTAAAAAATTAATTCATTATTTTACTGACATTAATTATTCTCTGCGACTCTAGCATTTAATATAAACATTCGAGGGGGACGTTTTTGCGATGCGAGATGCAGCCGCGTCGTGCATCATTCACTGCACGACAAATAAGCAATTATCAATTATCGCCTCGATGAGCATTTAAGTGTTTATCCATGTCCCTATAACTACAAGCGGAATTAACTACTGCGAAGCCACTGCCGTTTGGTTTCAGCCAGCATAGCAGCGCAAACTCCCTATTGTAATAGTCTGCTGCACTTTAATTGACTATCATAGTCCGCGAGCCTTCGTTATCATCCCCAAAATTAACCTGGTGTGTGGTAATCCTCGCGCGCACGCGTACGTCTGCCTACATGTTTGAGCTTTACTACTGTTGGCACGATATTGACATGTACTACTGTCGCTTCCTAATTGACTACCACTACTCGCACCGTCGTATGTGTGCGCTCATGTAATCCGCGGTGTTGTTCCACTCGACGTATGCATATAACACGGTGCACTGTCAGTCGTTAGTGAAAACCTGATCATCGCGCGTTCTACTTATCAATGTGCATTCTGTATCAATCTGCGTCTTCGATGATGAACAGGAGAGGTAAAAGAATACGTTTCTGCATAAACCCATAATATGAAAAGAATGGTTTTATTGAAAAATCTAAAATTTTAATTAGATACAAATCTGAAAATAATTTCGCTAGAATATCAAAATAATTATTTAGAGTATTTAAATGGCAATGCTGCAAAAAATTTTAACATTTTAATTTTAATAATTAATTTGGGCGTCCTACATAATTCTTTCGATGATTTAAATAGAATTATCTGAAAATAATTTTGTTGGATCATCAAAATAATTACGATAATTTCAAGTATGAGTAATAATGCAAAAAGTTTTTACATGCAGTTTGGATGTCTTACATAATTATTTTAATGGTCCAACAAAATTATTTTTTAATCTGATCTAACTAAATTTTTAGATACTTTAGCAAAAATTGTTCTGTATAGATATATTATGTTTAAAATTTTGTGATTTATTATATTTTACATTCAGCCTTTTTTTTAGAACCCGCGTTTTATGCCGTATTTCATCGTTTGTGATTATTGATCGTATACTGTTTTGACATTTGTAACTGCTATCTGCATAATGCAAAACTTGTTACGATATCTCTCACAAAACGTCCGCGCGTACAAATAGTTATGGATTAAGTTATGGATTCATCAAGAAACCGCGAACGTAATTGTACAAGCGTCAGCGTTGCGCAAAAACGATAAATCCAAGCATTGTCTTCGAACGTTGGAAAGCCATTATCGAACGCCATTACTCGCGAAACTAAATGGTGCCGAACTGCAAGGAGAACCTGATCGCCGAGCGCAGTTCGATACCTGAGTAACGCCATTGAGGAAATTTCGCGTTCCTTGAATCGTTAAGCTTCATCGTTAACCTCGATCGCTTGGACTCTAAATCACGATTCTGTCAATTTCACAGTGGCGGGTATGTTGGACTACTTCGGGAACCAATACCTTAATTAACATTCTAGATCCTTCTATGGACAGGAATTAAATGAATCACAATACAATCACGCTCTCTGTTGCTACTTTTCTGATATTCAGAATTTTCAAGATATTAAGTTCAAATAAATTTTAAAAAGTGAAGAAAATCCATATGGAAAGTCAAGGAAATCTTTTATTTAAAAATTTTTCTAAATAATTGAATGATTTACCGGTTTACACACACACATATATGTACACAAATATTGTTTAAATTAATATCTTTTAAAAAAATAAAGAATTCTAAAAAAGTAATAATATAATAATATGTCATTATAATTATTATTGTATAATATATTAACGTAGATGTAATCAAACAATTTGTGTATATAATACTTAGTTGCAATAATTTTTATAGGAATAAAGAAATAAATCTAAGTACTGTATTTCTAAAAGTAAAATATGTAGTTTAAATATATGTAATTAATAACACACTGGATGATGCGATAAGGTTAATTGCATCTTCATATTAATTTCATAAAAACATATTGTCATTACTCAACGTCGCTTTCGTTTCCAGACAGTAACCGCAAAGTTTTTAATTAAAAATTGACATAGCCCGTGGTCGACATTCCTTCGGTTACAACGACGTTAATACAGTACGATCGCGTATGCCGAATCCGCCATTCTGTTCGTTGATAACGTCCACCTTTCGAATAATAGACAAGGATGACAAAGTTTTAATTAAAAATTAGTAACCTTTGAGAGGTGATCCCCTTGACTCTTCGTCACTGAAAATCGTGAACGCTCGCTCGCTTTTCCACGACTACCACAAATTCCTTGAGTTCGAAATTCACCGTTCTCTACGAAAATTTAAATCGAGACATAATGGTTTATTTCACAGCTGTGAATCTGATTTAATACATTTTCTCAGTAAAAGTTCAATAAGATGAAATTGAATTTCTTTTAAAAATATGAACCGATCAGTTATGTCTATTTTTTTTTTAATAATATTTTTATTTAGGTATTTTTGTCCACACTATGGACAAAAATTTATTAAATTTTAATAAATATTTGTTTAAGTAGTGTTTGTCTAAACATTTACTTACAATAAATATATATTTATTAATAAAAAAAAATAATTCTTAACAAATTAATGGTATCAAATAAATATATGTTTCAGTAAATATTTCGTTAGTATTCAAACAAATATTTATTAAAATTTAGTACATTTTTTTATAAATGTTTGTGTATTCTATATTTCTTGATAAAATTGCGCTCGTTTGATCAAATATTTCAAACTTTTTCGTTTTTGAGCGGTTCTTTCCCTCACGTTTCTCTCTTACTGCACATAGACATGTAATCATCTTTTAAAAATCGATCATTATCACGCCAGGAATTGCATTTTCGGTTGCTCGTTTGGCCTGACTTGTCGACTCAGCAAGATCGACACGTATCCCAGGTCGAATGGATTGCACGATTTGATCCTTCTCGAAAATTTTATACTAGCCAGGACGTCGATATCAATCGAATTTATCGCGCGACAACCAGCCGAAAAAGAATTCGCCAGATATCGTGTCGATCTATCGCACACGTCGCAGAATTCATATCGCGAAGCCGCTATGGATCTATTTTGGAAATCTCTTCTCAATCTTTCGCTCTTTCTCATTTTCTATTTCGACCATCATCTCGATATAAACTGATCTCATTTTCACTTCTTCCTATTTCATCTTTCGTTCTCTATTTTTGAAACACATATGATGATATGAAGTGTGATAGTCTGTAAAGGATTTTATTATTTTATGCAGCTATTTTTCTAAAAATTGTTTCATTATTTTATTTTATTTGTCATTTCTGAAATAATTTGGAATCTTTTTTGATATCAGACGTGCATTAAGAAAGAAATGCATGATATCTATTGTTGTACATATTATTAATTTAAAATAATTAACCCGAGAATAGTCACCTAGATTTTTATACTTTAGCGGCAAGAAAATGTGAATTGTTGTAAAATAGATAGCGTTTTCTTTCTTTTTTTAATAACTGTTCTTTACGAATCTTTAAATATACAACTCTATCGAAAACCTGCAATAAAAAAGTTATATTAAATGCTTTAATAATTAAAATCTTTAGTTTTTTAAAATTAATATTGTAATAAGTTGCTTAACGTATTTATTTTGTTTAATAATTGTTTGCTTTCTACTTATTTTTTTTTTAGAAAATTATGAGTGAATCCATATCTAATGTTTCCAAATGCCAATAAATTGGAAAATAATCATTAATATACAATACGTTGTTAATAAAAATGATTTTAATTTAAAAAACATCAATGATTGTTTGCATAAAACAAAAATAAAGTGGCTTTATATTTCTGGGTTAGAAGTAATAATTTATTAAATTTTAATTTATTATAAGATTGTCATAGTATTGGAGTAGCAAAAATTTTTACACTAATTTCTGATCTTAAATCGAGAGAAAGAACATTAAAACGTGATACATCGCTCGAGGTATTCCAATTTTTAAGACGTACTAGAGTTAACGCATATTTTTCCCTTATTCTCCTGAATTCTTAACCCGTCTTTCTGTACTGCTAGATCTCCATCTTGCTCGCAATTTCAACTACTCCTATTGTTTTTCCACATTTTCGCCGTTTCTCACACGGCTTCGTTGTACTTCGCCTTCGTTCTTTGCTGCGTTCCTTGACGCTTTATCCTCGTTCTTCCTTCCTTTGCATCTTCTTCCTCACTATTCTACATATTCACGCGGTTTTTCGTCAACATTTCTTCGCCGACATTCATCTTCTTTTCTCCACTGTCTTCTAGCGCGTCCCGTCTTTCCATCCTTATTACATTCTTCTTCATTCTCGTTCCTCGTAAGTTGCAAGTGAATTCCCTTCCCGCTATCGTTCCTTTCTCACTTTAAATTTAAGGTTTTTTCCCTTTCGTGTTATTTCTTACTGTGGACGTGGAATGTCTTTAATAAATTATAATTTTTTATAAGCACACCTTCGACGATTCTTCCCTATTAACTTTTCACATTTGATCTGTTAAGCGTGAAGGGATTAAACTGATATTTTATTCAATCTATATCTTTTTTCTTTGATTTTTTTCTACTTGTGAAGAACTTGCGTTAGATTAAAGGAATTCTAATTCTTTTATTCCCTTCTCTTCGAACAATAAATTTTTCTCTCACTCACACCTGATATGCACTGTCCCACTCGGTCTTTCTTCTTGTCCCACTTTGTCTTCCTCCTCGATTTCCACTTTTTTCATTTGCACTTTTCTCGCTTTCCTTATCGAGACTTTTCGTTTGGCAAGAACTTTGATGAATCGAATTCTCTGCGGGGTGACGACGGTGGTCCACCACGCAGCCTCCACGAGATGCCCGAACGAACAATGAGATCTAAGTGCCAAGCTTTATTCCAGGACGATCGCTCGAGATGTCGCTGACTGACGATGGACTGCCGTTATCTATAATACTGATCGTCGAAGAGAAAAGAGTTTTATGATCTGGAAGATAATATTAGAGACTGCTACGAATGATTGCGGATTTCTGAAACCGCAAAATTTGCTATAATTTGCATATATGTAAAAATTATGCATTAAAAATGATGCAAATGAATTGAATTAAAGTGGAATCCGATTTCTCTATCAAGATATCTTCATTCATTTCAAGATATTCTAATTATTATTAGAGTAAAAATTGAAGCTCTGCTCTCTAAAATCTTTAGTGGGAAAGTAACTCTCTAATTAAGAGTAAAATATCATTTTTTAAAATCAACAAATGATCCACTCTTTTTCATCATTGGCTCAATTGTCATTTTTTTAAATTAAATTCCACTCCAAAAATTCTAGAGAGTTTATATTCTTTCACTTATATATATATAATTTGGAGATTATTTTCATAAACTATTGTTAAAATATTGTATTTAAGGGAAATATTATATTTATTTATTTATTTATTTTGTTAATCGATGTTGTTCAAAAACATCCTGTATATTAATCATGTATCATGCGAAACGAGAACCAGTTGTTATGAAAATTCCTACGTAGGATGCAATATCGTTTTTCATATTTTCAACGACGCACTATTACTGAGGATTCCCAAAGGCGTAGTGGGATAATGCAGAACAGGGCGATTTCAATACAGAGATCGGTCGATTCGCGCGGAACTGGATACGCGACGCGTGTCCGGAAAGCGATGGAAAAAAAAAGAGAGAGTGTCGCGATTTGAGTGCTCCCGCAGAAATGAAAATACCCGACGCGGCACGATAATTGCTCGCGTCGTGTCGCTTTTGCGAATTTCCATCGAGGCGCGATCGCAAGCGCGATCGGAAACCACTAACCAATCATCTGGCCAATTTCGTTCAACTGTAGGGTGTGCGAAAAATACAATATACGTACCACGAGTATCGCTTAAAAATCAATTTCGTAAAATAATATTAATAGGCTTGCCTGAAAGAGTAAAAAGGAAGAGGAACAAAGCCTCTGAAAAAATATTTGAATGGTCGAGATTCGCATCGTCAGATTACAAGATAATTAAATATTCGATATAATTGAATATTTAAAGGTAAGGGCAAAGTTCTGTGTTCGACTTTTTGAAGACCTTATGTTTAGGAATTTTCGGAGTCGATGAATATGATTCTGACCTCAAGAAAATAAAATTCCAATTTTAAGAAAATAATCTGATTATCGTGAAACTCAATTAAAAGATTCTTGGTATCGCTGAGCTTAAATGCTTAAAAATGTCGAACCTCTAGTAAAGGAGGATCCAGTGTCACAGGACTCACAATAACAGGACAGAGTTTAAAAGTCAGTCTGGAAATTAGTAGCAATAATAAGTTTCAAATAAAGCGGAACTGAAAACTTTATATCACTTTGCATTAAAAGGAATCCCTAAAACTGAGTTTTATAATAATCAGATCATTCTTCGTCTGGATCTACCATTTTCAATTTTTTATTTTTGTGACCTACGAATAAAACATCATCAAATTATCCTATAGGCCAAGTTTCATGAAAAAAGCAGTTTATAAAAAAAAACTATGTGACCCCAAATGAGATCGTTAATCCACAAAGGATTAATAAATAATACCTACAATAAATAATATGCGCGAATGTGAAACGTTTCATTTGCAGTTCGAAACTCCAATGCAAGATTCTTATGCAGAAAAAATTATCTTGCGTAATTGTAACAGCCTTACACAATCCTTACACAAGATATAGAATAGAATTTTAAAATATAACATAACATAATCAAAGACAATTCAAGTAAAGTTTAAAAAATGATAAAAATTTTCTGTGAGGTATCTGTATATCTGTAAAAAGGAATACGCATATTTTTTGATAAATAAGGAATCGCGGAGGGATTAAACGTGATTTAAACGTTTGAATGCACGTGTGAAGAAGCATCCCGCGAGAGAGAGCTTGCGGATGCGGTTGCACGTATTCCGTGAATTTCACAACGGCTGAGTGCAGCCGCGGCAGCATCGTCGGAGTGCATATTGTGGTGTCGCCGCATGCATGCGCGTTTATATCGAACGCGCACTACGTAACGTGCAACACAATCCGGGAAGCGACGCGCGCTATATGCGCCGATGTAAGATTTATTTCGAGATTACATACCGTAGTCACGAGAGCCGCATTTCCGAGCTACGACGATCGTGTTTGCCGACGTAATCAGCAACTCACGTTATGAATATCGTAATACTGTGCGGTTCTATTATAATCCCACGCGCACAACACGATCACAAGATTCTCTGCTGCAATCATGAAGACGCGATTCCGTAAATTCCTCGCAGAGAAACAGCCAATGTAGATTATCGCGCGAATCTAATATACCTAAGAATTTGCAAAGTTATACCATATTGTATGGACAAAGTGATAGTATTCTCATAAATTCAAAATACCATTTAAACTCGGATTTCACTCTAAGAAATTTAGAAAGAATTTGGCATAAAAATAAAAAATCTATCGAAAGAATCCTTTTATATCCGATAAAGGTAACAATGTTGGTTCTTATTATAAAGTTTAATTGACATTTTCCACTTTTCGTATTTATTTTTCAAGATATATTCATTTTCCTTTATTTATTTTTACATTAATTTATCTTAAGCTTTTTTTTACAAATATACACAATTATATTAACGCAATCAATCCATATTTCACGTAAAACGTAAAATTAGCGACGAAACACTACCGTGTTTCCAGATTAGGCTCCACGTTGCATAATTACCCGTCGCATTATATTCCGTGAATTTATCGGGAAGGTTCTGTCATAAGTCGTGTTTTCCGCTCCGTCGACGATTCTCTCCCGTCGCATCTCGCTACTTACTTCCATTCCCCACGTCTTCCGTTTCCGCGCGCAGATTCGCGACGGCGTGGAAACTAAGTACGCGAGACCAATTCAAACCCTGGCGAACAAACGAGTTGAAATGGAATCCTCCACGATTGCGATTAACGACGGAAACTATTTAGAAAATTATAGACTGCTGCATTCTAAGGTGATATTAATTTCTTTATCCAAACAGAATTTTTTTATTCTACATTCTAAAAAATATGGAGCGATTTAACATCATGCGGTGTTTGATTCACACCGTTGTTGGTGTTGAAATAAATATCATGAGTTTTAAATTCACATCATATCTCTTGGTGTGAATTTAAAACACCAATTACAAAACTGCTCATGATTTTAAATCTATACCTATACTTTTTAGAGAATGTATAGAATACATTGTAAAAAAGAATCTGATTATAGCCATCGAATGAATAATGTTGAGTGAAATAATTTCAACTAAACGTTCTGGTAATATAATCAAATATAATTTTACCTTTACAAATATTTAGTAATTATTGCCATTGGAAATGCATTCTAAATAATAGCAATGTCTACATAATTCTCACTGTGTTGATATTAATATTAATACCAATATAATGTGGATAACATCGTAAGTTTTAAATGTATACCATGATTAAACACCATAGGTTTGAAATTTGACACCATGTTGATATTAATATTAACAATAAGAATTATATGGACACTGCTGGCCGTTAAATCTACACTAGAAATATTAAATCCACATTATTATATATTGTGTTAATATTAATATCAACACAGTGAGAATTATGTAGACTGCTATTATTTAGAATGTATTTCCTGAATGGCAATAATTACTATATTTGTAAAATTATCCAATATTTTTTAGAGTGTAATACTTATTAAATATTTATAAAGATAAAATTATGTTTAGTTATATTACGTTACGAGTGAATATTTGGTTGAAATAATTTCACTCGAACATTTGGTAGTTATAACCAGACTCTTTTCAGTGCGTTTGTAGTGCTATTCATTTTGGATTTCGTAGATGGTGACGATTAACAATATTTTATTTAATTAATTGTGATGGAAGAATGATACATATAAAAAATTATATGATCTCCATTCTATTTTATTTTTCATTTTCCACATTTTCTTCCGTTGAATTTTCCAACGTTTCATTTCAATCTGCAATTCCTAGCTTCAATTAAGAAGTTGATACAAACCAGTAAAATCATCTGACATGTTTCTCTTCAATTATTTTAGATGGTGGGAAAAGGGAGCTGAAAGAACTATTCTCTCTGACTGATTTCTCTAGCGGAAGAGCTTTGTGTTTTCTCGGGTGCGAGAGCGCTAGATCGCCAATTTTCACGATATAACCTATTCGATATAACCTACGTTTTTATTAAAGTCACGTTAATTAAAAGTCACTCGCATTCATTCGGAAGAAATAATAATTTTTTCCTCGTTTCGTTTCGAATCGACGTTACACGGGAAATCGAAGAAAAATATTGCGAGAGAAAGCTGGAGAAGTGTGCATACCGTTTTCCGTTCGTCCGTTCGATTTCGCGTGAAACGATCGTCACCCAACGGAAATCAATGCCACTTTGTTTATCGAGAAGCAGTCTCGCGATTCTCATTGGCTGTTTCCTCGTGTGTTACGAGAATGGATTGAATCAACATGCAATTACTATCTCGCAACGCTGCGCTCAACGGCAATGCGCCATCCGTATACGCGACACTTGTAATTGTAGTTACACGCTATTGCATTGTTACAAATATTCCGGTCGCACAAGGTATCCGGAATAACGACCGTTTCTCCTCTTGGCAATAAATAGCCAAATTCAATACGAGAAGAAATTCATGATATCGCGCGTAACAAAATTTGTTATTAATTATCGCTAATTAAATAATTTATAAATAGGAACACATATATACAGAGTGCACAAAATGTCATACCATTTGCTTTATAACATATTTAGTTTTAATAAAATTGTACAGAATTGGGATAGAAAATTAATTATCAAAACCTGGAAAATTGGATCATTAAATGGTATGAAATTTTGTCCGCCATTTTGTATATACGCGTGCATATTATAATTATGCCATCTAATTATGTTACGTCGAAGATATCACTGACGGGAACTTCAATGCTTTGATCAAAGTGTCATTATTAATAGCCATGTTCCGTGCAGAGCACCGTATTCGTTTACATTTCCCTTATGCCATTAGAAGGGAGCTTTAAATTAGTTCGCTTTGATTTATTATTTAAACAGCCTTATGGACGCGTAATCCTATTTCAAGAGCCTTCTATACCTCGTTTCTTCTTCATTGAACATCGAGATTCTATTTGCGATGCTATATAATATTGTCATACTACGTGAATGGAGTTATTCGTTGTTTCATTCGTTGCAAGACTATAATTAATTAATTTTAAAAGCCATTAACAAGATTACACATCCATATGTTGTGAAATGAAAAGATCAAACAATCCGCACGATCGTGTTATTAAATTAGCTCCAAAATTTATTGTATAATTTTGTATAAGCTAACTGTGATAAATTTAAAAGCCTTCAAAGAAATTTCATGCATTTATATTAAATGAAAGCAACGAATAATTCTCATTTATATCAGTAATTTATTGGTGATATATGCATAATTGTAATTAATTAAAACAGATTCAAGAGTTACTGCAGAAGTTTTACATTCTTTCTCGATGAAATGACTTTATATATAATTATTAATAATATTACGAAATTAATAATAAAATTTATTATCGCAGAAATAATTCATAATAATTTTAATATATTTTTTTACTTATTTCTTTATCGCGATTGATGGACAATTTATTAAAATCAGTTATTCGTTTACATAAATGTAAAATTCAAGCGTTTTTATTGAAACGCGCATTCGATTGTCAGCGAAATGAAATTCTGGTCTCTAATCATCGCCCTTTATCATTATCATCATTATTCGCAAATTAACTCTACACAAAGCTGTCTACACACACATATTCATACCAAATTGACATAGTGATCAATCGTGATTTTCATTATACGAGAAAATCACGCGCGATAAAATTCCGTGCTAACGTAACGCATTTCCGCTTTGACTCCACTGCCGAAAATGCAGATTTCATTAAAGTCCAGCCCGTTAATATCCGCAATATTATTCTGCCATGCGTTGGTATCCATCGGTTCATAAATAACGTTGTGTCAAAGCGACGTTTATAAATTACCGATGATGTCACGCTCCGATACACTCGCGGCGTTCAGTTTTTTTCACAATCTCGTCCGAATATTGCACGGGATATATATTTAATATGTCGTATCTAAACATAAAAAAAAACGTGAAATTATTCATGTTGCTCGAATGTAAAAATAAATTTTTAAAATTTGTATTTTGCTTTTCATAAATGTACATTTCTTTTCTATAGAAATAGAAATCGAAATTTGTCTTGCTTTAATCAGAGAATTTATTTTCAGTGGTTTCCTCTATTTAAGATCTTACGAAGTAACACAAAATAATATAACTGAACATGTAAATATTTTAGTAAGATAGTAAAAATATTTATGTTTCTATTATTACACAAAAAATGACATTGTATACACTATTAAATATTAATGGATTAAATATAAATTAATTTCTTAAGTTAAATAACATTTTGTTATTTTTAACTTTCAAATGTATCCAAATATATTATTTGTATTAAAAAAACATATGATTAAGAAAACAATTACATTTAATCAATCCATTTTTATGATTAAATTGCTGAGTTTCGGAGTAAACAATGTATTATTAATGTACGCACATAAAAAATAAACTAAATTTGAATCAAATTAATTTCTTAAATTAATTAAAAACTGTTTAACTCTATCATTTTAGTTAAATTAACATATTAAGAGTAGAAGCAATGGCAACTTGTAAACGAATGATGAATTTAACAGTGTATTAACGACATTAGCCAACAGCAGTCTAATTGAAAGTAATCTTGTTAATTCAATGACAGTATTAATGAAACAAATAACGTTTTATTACAAAAGCATGGCGTATTTGTTTCATTAATACTGTCACTTAATTAACGAGATTATTTTCAATTAGACTGCTGTCGACTAATATTGTTAATACGTACATCATTTTCTTGTGTACGAATTTTTTAAAAAATAATTGAATTATATTTGTCATTTTTTTATACAACGTTTGATTTTTCTGATTGCAGTTGCGCCCATCGCCAGTCTCAAGATAGGTTCCACTCTGAATCCGAAGAATATCAAAGAGGGCTCCGATGTTTACTTCGAGTGCAATGTCAGGGCGAATCCCAGATCGTACAAATTGACCTGGTTTCATGAGGTAGGCGCTGCATCGACCACTCATTCACTTTTTCCTTTATTTTTTATAAATCGGGAATATGTGATCCTCGCCGTAAATCGAATGTTTAATAATGAGGCGAAAACGATGTGCAAATATTCCCCAGTCAACGACCAGAGTGCCACTCATGTACCGACATAAATATAAACTGAACTCTAATTGCGTACGTGATACATAAAATATGAATAACACATGATTCAATCATTGTTTCTCGATGAAGGTAGTCGAAATTTAATGATTTTAATTAGTGACATGTATTGTACAAAAAATTCTAATCTGAATTTTATTATATTGATGTGGATTATTTTATCATTTGATTCATTGTTTCTTATGGCTTTCTCACATTCTGGGATCGTTGTCGGTTTATACTGATGAACATCAGAAAATCATTTTCATGAGGAAATCGAGAACGCCATGATCATTTAAAGCGTAAGGAATGCATTAGAAGATTGATAGAAATATATTAGAAGATTGATAATTTGCATTGAAGATGATCCGAATTGAAACGTCCGAATACTGTAAAGTATATTCTGAAGGAATAAAAGATATATTATCATAAACAATTTACTATGCTCCTCTAACTGCGTCAGACTCTTAGAGTCTTTTGTCTGTTTTATAATTGTACTATACATACTTGTAGAAGAATCCTGATTTTATTTATTTAATTTTTTTTAGTACATATCTTAAGATTCTACGATTGAAGTATTTTTAATAATTTTTAGTTGGATTATCTCTATATTCGTTTAACATTTATTCTCGTATAATTATCTGAGAATGAGAATAATTTTAGACAGAGAGAAGATACAAATTATAGAGAAATCATAGAGAAATCAGTCGAATCGTTATCGAAGGTTATCTGGGTTAGTTGTAATTGACCTGCAGGGCATTGCTTAAACAGTTCCAGCACTGACCTGCTTTAACCTATCCTAAATTGCGCAATATACATCTCATCACCGCATAATAACGTTACATTCTCTTCAAAAGATCTTATCGATCGATGAGCATGCAATAAAAGCAATATCGCAAATGATTACTTTATCAAAATTATAAAATATACAAAAATGTAGTAATAATTTAAGTGTGAAATGATTTTGTTAAATGAGTCATACAAGTGAAAACAAGAGCGAAACTTTTATATTTTATCTACATCATAAAATCTACATCATACAAAATCTTAAATTTTCCTCTCATTTTCAAAAACAAGAAGACGTCACATGAGAAACATTAATTTTTTTGATGTCACAGATTGTAATCTTGCTTTTTTTTCTGGTTGTTGCAGATAAGTACTTAATTTAAACTATATGCATGATTAATTATCACGCCATGTAACATCAGACGGTATAATTTATAAAAAACAGTGCATCGCGCGCGCCCCTGTCACTAACTTTTCCAAATTTCGATTATTATTAATATCGACCTTTTCAATGCCATTAAGTTTTAAAGAGACAAAAGTGGTGAGGTAAATGAAGGCATACATACATATATATAGATATATTTAACCACTGCAAACGGCCACAGGGCGGAATTTCAGGGACGACCGATTTTACTGGCTATTTACGCAGGTCCTAATGAAATATCCCCTAATTAGTACGCCTATTCCGTTTGGCATTAACATTGCGCATCGGGTTCGTCCGCCTACGGCACTATTCAATGCATGCGGCATTAGCCGAAATGAATTATGCGAATCATTGCGTAGTAACGCTGAAGCGATCGCGCGTGGACTGGGTGACATTTTCGCGATATTAAAAACAAATATAAAAAATTCGAAATATTAAAAACTGTAAAGCGACGTTATTCAGACTGTAATTACGTCATCGGCAAAAGCAATATCGAAAAAAGATGGATTTTCGAAAATTTAACAGATGCGAAAATATCGCTGAATTATCCGAGACCGGGATTCAACAATTCCTTCGCATTTCATATTTATCGATTTAATTCTTTATGAATGGGTGGTTCAGTTTGCGGGGCCATCCCCTTTTATTTTACAAACTGCTCATTCGATTTTCATGAAATTCGGTCTGTAATTGGGGGTAATTTGCTAATGCTTTTCGGTCAAAACTAAAAAATTCAAAATGATACAATATTTGTGGATAGAATTTTTTAAAAATAATCCGATTGTCATAAAACTTGATTTTAGAGAATTTTTTAATTGTAAATACTAAGTTTTTACTTTCGATTTATTTAAAGCTCGTTAGTGTTACAGTACTGCAACATTATGACAATTTAATTGACTTCCAAACTTTGATTGTGCCCTGTGGCACTAGATCTTCCATTGGATATTCCATTGGTCTGAAATTTGACAATAGATTTGTTCACGTTGCTCACACTTTACACTCAGAATCTTCGGTTTTTCTCTCTTCAACATCCAAATATATATTTTGTTTTAAATTGTATGAAATCTACAAACATTTTTATAGATTTCATACAATTCGAATAAATCACAATTTTCAGGCTGTATTCAAACTTAACAATCCCAAAAACCGAGTTTCATGATAATTAGTTTTTTGTGAAATGCGAATTTTAGAGTTTTTAAATTAACGATTCCAAAAATTCTTAAAAAATAAAAATCTTCTTTATTCTCTTCCTTGGAGTGAAATCTCACTCCAAATGAGTGAAAATACTCCCACTATTAAAAAAGAATGAAAAATTTGCATTCTTGAATAAGAGGGACAGATTTTCACTCTATTTTTTTTTAAGTGAGATTTATCCACTTATCCAAAGGAAAAAATCTCGCTCTGTTTTAAGAATGAACTCTCACTCCAAAAGTTGAATTCTTGTTCCAAAAGAGTGAGAGTTCTCACTTTTAATAGTAACAAATTTATTCAATAGTAATATTTTAACTCTTTTGGAGTGAGATTTCACTCCAAGAAATTTAGAAAATAAGTTTTTTTTATTAAGAAGCTCCCTTAAAAAGTTAATCAAATTAAACAAAAAATTCTACTTGCACAAAAATCAAATATCGAAGGATTGTTTTAAATTGAAACAAGTTAAAACGATATTTTATAAGAGAATACGAAAATGCCATTCGCCAAACGAATTGCCGAAGTTAGCGTGAAAAGATCCTTAGCTCCCGTATAATCAAAGCGAGGCTTCGCTGCGGCGCGACGCAATTAATCAGATTTGATGGCGCCCCGGCGCGAGACGATTTACTCTCGGATTAGTCTCCGAGGAAGCTGCGGAGGAAAACACGCCTCGAATTTTCCTGCAAGTCTACCCTCTGGAAAACCTCGCACTTGTGTAACTTCGAGTATCTCCGTGCAGGATTACGTCGGTCTTCATCGTCCTCGCGTTATTCCACGCGAACGATCATTCGCGTTGAAACATTGGTATGTAATTCCTCTCCTATTTTAGTCTGGCCACTTTAAACGCGATAACAAACGTAAGCGGAGAAAAGTTTTGACTCTTTCACCGTTCGACACAAACGATATATTCTTTTTCCCGGTGGAGACAATCGTCAAAAGCGCATCGTGCAGATTCTCTTTATCTTCGGTCACTCAAGGATCGTTGGAGTTAAGCCTCTTGAGCGGGATTACGTCTTTCATCATTTTCCCTTGACAATCCCTAGAGACCATGAAATCCTACGAGCGTTTCCTCGATTCACTCGTAACATCCTTGACGTTCTGCAAGGATATCAAGCAATGCTATGATGTCGCACGTAAACTATATGATGTTTCATGAAAACTGCGCACTCGAGTCAATAACAATCCTTTGTTAGCTTCGGTGAAACTGAATACTGTACGAAGTTTACGACGACGCTATTTTCATGAACGAGCGAACCAATACTGCAAATAGATTCACAGACTCTAGACGAGATAATATCTTTCCGTCTCAAATCACAACGATCGTTCCCATTCGCGTATGTTGCGAATAAATAATGCAAATCGAGCGACGTGCAAATATTTTCTGGAAATTGCTCAGCAAGATTACAACGGAATTTTCAGCGGCGAAATTCTTTGCCTTTGTCGGTTTCAATTGAGTAAAAATTCAGCATACAAAAAGTTAAAACAAGTAGTTATTTTAACTCTCTAAATCTTCTGGAGCGAAATATCACTCTAAAAGACTCTGAAAATTGAATAGTCTTGATAAAAGTGAAAATATTTTCATTCTTGAACAAGAGTAGCAAATTTTCATTTTTTATAGAAATGAAATTCACTTCGCAGGAATGAAATCTCACTCCTAAAGAGTGAAAATCTGCCACTCTTGTTCAAGAGTGAAAATATCTTTTTTTTTAATATCTTTTCCTACCCTTTTTTTCAAGACTCAATCAATTTTTCAAGAATTTTTCTAGCTCAATCTTCAGAGTCTTTTAAAGTGATATTTCACTTCAGAAGATTTAGAGAGTTAAAATAACTACTTGTTTTAACTTTTTGTATGCTAAATTTTTATTCAATTGAAACCGACAAAGGCAAAGAACTTCTGTAAACTTTTATCTACGAATGTTATTTATCCTATATCACAATTATTGTAATTTAACTTCTTACACTGTAATTTACACTAATGTCATAATTACTTTATTATTGTACAATTTTCACGCAAAAATAGTATTTTTCTTTATCCTCATGATCTTGTATGTACTTCTCTTCTAATAGATAGAGCGAGGCTTTTTTTGTCCATTTTTAACGATAATGTCTGTTTCTGCACAGTAATATTGAACATTTGAAAGTCATGCTTGTGCATTTAAAAAGCAATCATGATTGTATAAGGTAATTGTAATCACGTCACTGCAAAGAGATATTATTTACTGTCATAAATTTTATATTACTTTAAGATTGAAACTGATAGAATAGCCCCGTTCTACCCTAATACATTTTTCATAATTATCCTTCATCTGAATCCTTATTTATGTATATCCTCCTTTCTGTTCAATACCTTAGCTCTTTCTTTCCGCAAGTAAATAATAAAACGATAATATAAAAATGATATGTAAAGTGAAAGAGAAAAAAATGACGCACCGCATAACGTTTTCTTTATCTTAAAATGATTGATAAATATTAACCCAACATAAATGTCTAAGGTTTCTCTTAGAGGATTTTCAGAAAAAGAAATTATTTTAAAAATAATGTCATTTTTTTAATGCATTGTATACACGTTTCTATGCAGATCTCAATCACTTAAAACATAATGAAATTGATTTCGACGTAAGTAGAAGCATAACAAATAAAAATACACTGTCTCGGATATGGGAAATAGGTCCCTAGAGTCACTTTTTCTTTTTGTTTCTCTCTCTCTCTCTCTCTCTCTCTCTCTCTCTCTCTCTCTTCCTCTCGTTCTCTCTCCTTTCTCTTTCTTTTGCATACTGTGTTTGCTTCGGACAATTTCGCGGATCGTTTGTCTCGGTTCCAGCAGCGCGACGCTGTTGCATATTTAAGCGAAAAGACGAGCGCGAAAGGAAGAACGTTGACTGTCCTCTTTAAATTTGTAAGAGGCAGGACGAAGGTCCTCACGGCATAAAGGAGAAGGGTCGTCGCTCCTTTTGTATGCGCGCTTACGCGGATGATTTTCTCCCTTGGATAGTCGCGTGCCCGGGGGGATGAAAATTTTTCCTTAGAGGGGCATGAATGCCTTAACGCGACTCCAGGGAATTCCGAGCGAAATTTCGCGAATTATTTATCGGCCTGGTGCCACACGCCGAGAACGGAGACGACGACGGAAGGTGCGAGGTTGCACGTCTCAGATAAATGATGTGGTGAATCGCGCGAGGAAATCGAAGGTGGTATTCGGTATCATTCGGACAGCATCAAGAAAATTTTCTTCTCCTGCTGTGAATCCTAGAAAGAAACTTTTAATTGGACAGTATTTCATATAAAAGGAACGAAGTTGAAGATATTTTGGAGATGCTCTTGCAGCTCTCCTCTTTTCTTTCTTTTTCACTCGTTTGAAATACTTTGTATAGTATAAAAAATATTCATAAGAAAACTTTCTTTTATAAAAATGAAGAAAATAATTTATATGAAAAGAACTGAGAGTTGAATGCTTTAGTATCTTTTTTTTTTTTTTACTCCGTTGCGCTTTCAAACGCCAACTTTGATTTACTCCGTTGCATTTTCCTGCTCGGTAAAATTATTACCGATGTTCAAGTTCTCGCGAAGGATTTAAGAGCCCGATCCGCGCGATGCGGTGAATTTTCGGCGGTAGCGACGGGGCGGATCGAGTAAGTTCACCGCCATTCGAATGGAATTTTAGAGCAAGGATAATTTGGAATGTCTGCAGCCATTCGTGCGGCCGCGCGAGCGTCGGTGTGCACTCTCGTTGAAATTATTGTAAATTTACGAGCACCCCGTTGTCACACCTCCCGTTCGACGGTCCGCATCCCGTTCTGCTCGTCGAACCGAACCGATAAATTGCCCACGAATCACCGATCGCCGTTGGTTTACCAATCCGTAAAAACGTCCGTACGACGAAAATTTTATTGTGCACGGATGACGCGCGCGGGCATGTGTATGCACACGAACGCATCATTTACTATCGGGCAAAAATTGCGGCGATTCGTTCACAATGACAAGATCCGCGCTCCAGCCGCATCCTTATCAAAGATTCAAAATTAATCTGGGGTTAGTCGACATCAGGGGGATATATATTGTATTTATCTGGAATTCTACTTTATATTGCTCATGACGATTATCTTAAATTATTTATCACTCTCCCGATCATAATCTTTAATTATTTAAGTGCAAAACACTTTTAAACAATAATAATAATAAAATTATAAAGGATATTTAAAAAAAATAGGAATGTATTATAGAAATTTATTATTTATCTTTTGCTACAAAATTCTGATTGTTTTTTTTTCTGTATTTATTATTCCTAGCTATGTGCAAATTGCAGGATGTGATTAAGGTAATTGTTACAATATTTTAATGAAAATTAAAATTAATAAGCAATTAAATTAGATTGAGTATGCCATACTACAGAATGTTGTACCCGCGACAAAATAGTATATGGCATTGAAGGGTTAATTGAATTTGCTTTGTCATGTTGCTTTAAAGTTAATCTCGTTTCTCGCTCCGCAATAATCGCGTAGTAAAAACTTCTTTAACTTGTATGGAAAAAACGGAGACAAAACAAATGAAGGCAAAACTCGATGGGGTAAAACTGCGGGTAAGAATATTTTTTCCGCTGCGTGAGCAGGACGTTTCGCGCGAGCTGGAATCGTGCACAGAACCGAATCGTGCAGGTAGACAAGCATCATCCGGGTGAACAGTGACGATTCATTCACGAATCGGTTCGCAGGTTGCTGCCATTTCGTCTGGAAATTGAAAGAGGGAGGGAATTGCAAACAAATATTTGAACGCGCCTTTGAAACCACGCGCTGACCAATTTCGCTTTGTTTCCGAGCGCGAAATAACGCACGTATGATTATACTGATATAAGATATTGTTTGTTTAATGTTTCTTTTATAATTTAGTTGTTGATTACAAATACGAGAATCTCTCTAGGAGAATTGCTCTTGATATTTTCAATAATATTGTCGTTAAATATTTTCTAGAGTTTGTTTATGCAATGGAAAAAAAAATTTATCGAGAATCACGATAGAAATCTGATTGTTAATCGATTTAACAAATCGCTCTTAATCATTTAAACATTTCTTGTCTTCTCGTTAAGTGCTTAATACTATCGCTGGTATACTGTTCACAATCGGTTATTTCGTCTCTCGGTTTATTTGATATTTCGTGAAATTTCGTTACATCGTGTTACTGATACCACATAAAGGATCCGATCGAGTGGAATATAAATTCAAAATCGGTGGGACATGATTATTATGTTAGCGTTGCGGCATGCGTTACATAGCGTACTATGATATAACATCATTATATCATATTATAGAGACGGCATTTCGCGTTTTGCAATGATCGAATGAAAATCGAATCTCCGTCAATTAACGTCGTCATGCGTATTTTGGGAATTTGAGACTTTGTCCAACATTGGAAATAATTCGATACCAGAGCGGACTTCGTTGCATCGACGAAAATACGATGAAAATTCAAGCGGAAAAATATACGGTAAAATTTTCTTACTTTCGTCAATTTTTTGCTATTTACATTTAATTAGATATAAATTTTCTAAAATATTGTACCTTTTGTAGATACTTCACAAAACAACAAAATCATTCTTTCCATATGATTCTGTTATTTGCATTATTCTCTGTGATTGTTACACCTTGCTTATCGTTCATTTTCGAATTGTCATCATATCCCTTCTTAAATCATAAAATTTGAACTGACTTAAAGTGTCAATCTCGTTTTCTCAATTTATCAAAATCGCACTCTTTGAGTCCGTTTCAAAATTTTCCATTAAGAATAGCCTCGTATCGACATGCAATATATCTCTTCTCACGATGGCTACAAGTTAAAAGTTGAAAAAAGGATTTGGCCGTTACTTATGCATAACTCGAACGGATGGCGAAACTTTGCAACGAGATGTATATAGGATACGCGATATAAGACGCACGTGCCCATAACGGAGAGTACTGTCGCGAGAATGTTGGAGATGGAACTTATCGCTCCTGTCTTGCATCCGTGAGAGGAGTGGGTGGGCTTCGTGTATATTATACTCGGTGACGCGGATATATTCTGCGCTCGTCCTGGAACGAGGCACGCGCTCGTATCATCCGGTCCTCGACACAGCTACGTATATTTAACGTCTAATACGACGGCGTCGTGTTACGCGAGAATTCACGCGGTATCAGGATGCCGAGAGAGGAAGAGAGAGAAAGAAAGAGAGTTCTCTCTGTACGCGAATCCCATAGGACGGTGGCCGTAGCATATCCTGGAGGTGGCCGTCGAAATAGGAAATTCCATTTGCGCCACGAGAGTTTCCGAGATGGAAATAGTTCATGTTCGTTGACAACGTGTTATTTATCGCGGATTATTCGTTGAGAAATATGAATGTTCGACTGTGAAAAGAGTGGATAAAGATACTGATGTTAAAGACATGATTTTTTTAAGTAACTATGAAATATCTATTATAATAAAAGAAATGAACCGCCAACTTTTTTTATTTGAGCGAAAGTGATACTTTCTCGCTCAAAAAAATCGCTCTAGAATCTGATTCTAACTTCTAAATTAACCTAGACTTTTATAACTTCACAGTTTATTCCTAAAAATTTAGTATTGGAAGATAGTAATTAATTACTTGCTTTAAGTATAAAAACCACTGTTCAGTTATTTTAATATCAAATAATTAATCTGGGAGTAATTGTGATTTTTTGAAATGATTACATAAGGGGGTTTTGATATCCCCCTTACATTATTAGAATCATTATTTTTAACAACACATTATATATCATTGATTGTTTTCTAATTTATTAATATTTAAGAAAATTATAAATATGAATTTAATCCAAATCTTCTGAAAAAACTAAGTGGAAATCAAATAAATATTAAACAGAATAAGCATATTAAGTAGTTTATATTACGACTAAAAAAAATTTCTAAAAAAATTAAGATTTTAATTAATTTAACGCTTTTTTACCGTAGATTTTCGATGGAATTGCATATTAAAAAGTTCATAAAGAATAATTATTAAATTCAAAGAATAATTATTAAAAAAGAAAGAATATATATTAAACGTCATTTATAAAAAGTAATATTTAATCACATTGACACTGAGTATAAAAATTTACTTTTTTCGCCACTGAGGGATATAAAAATATCCCAATGATCATTTCCGAATTAATCACTATCCGTCAGTATTAAATTGGCCAATATATTAAATTTCAAGGATTCCGAATCTTTTTGATTACACCGAGGGATTTTTTTCACTTGTCATTATGCGCAATAATAATAATCGCAAAATAAATTTCGAAAGTCGCGGGGGGGTTCGACTATAATTACATTTGAAAGCATCTCAGTTTCTCTCAGGGCGCTTAAAACTTGAGACCCCCGAGATAATCGCACGAATGCGCATTGCTCGTCGCGCGTTTACATCGTGATATCTACTGTCTCCCACGAAGACGTATCGCTTCCCGATCCTGCAGCGACGCCTCGCTGCTGCAGGCGCCCGATGTGCCTCGGCACGTACCAGTTTCCGCGGAGAAATAGATACGGAGCTCGTTACTCATCTAAAACAAGCGCAGCGAGACGTACGCGCGCGAACCTCTTGCCTCGTGGTCGCTGCCGCGTATCCGCCTTTTCACGGTATTGTTCGCAGCCCAGTTTCCGTTCAGTTTTATCCACGGTGATTTTATCCGAGGTGAAGGATGTTCCGATAATGTTTGCGAGAGAAGAGACGTCGGTCTCGATGCTCGCAGTTACAATTCTCTGCAAACATTATCGAAACATCCTTCATCTTTTCCGATTCAAACTAATTTCAACAAATAGACATTCTGTATTTTGTTATTCTGTTAAGTAACTTGTAAATCTTTTTTGCTCTCTGTGATAATCGATTTTTCAATGAAGGGAAATATTTCCCATGGAAGGATTGTTATTTACCATTAGATTTATTTTAAGTCCAGTTGAAGTAAATATTTGTGCACAAATATTTGTACCAACGTTTTTTTATCTGTAAAATATTTTCAAAGATATTTTTATTCTGCAAATACTTACTCTAACGAGATTAATAAACAATGCAAGATTAATAAATACTTGAAGATTACCATTTTAGAAAATTGGTTTAACATTTTAAGTTTATTATCGTGAAGCTTAAAGATCTTTTAAACGCGTAAATATGTGCTGTAGAAAAAGATCCATTCGAAACAAGCGAGAACCCATATTAAACCAAATCGCGAAATTTTCAGTGCACTTGATTCGTATTCCCTGGTGCCTCTGGGATAGACGAGGGAGGGAGAAAAATGCTCCGTTATCTGGACCTCGTGATTTAAAGCGTGCAAATATTTTGCGTCGCAATCGCACCGATGCTTCCTCTTGCACAATGTAAATCCACGCCGGGGAGAAGCGCAAAGCGGATATCGCGCTATCGTCCTCGAATGTTAGAGAAACAACAACGAATTGCTCCTCGATCTGTATGTGTGGGAAAGTACGCAGTTAGAAAGATTAAAAATGGAAGGTTAAAAAATTACACGGGAGAGTTTTCCGGATGTAGCAGATAATAAGAAAAAAACCAAAGCAATAACGATTGCACAAATATCGAAATATCGGTAATTTACAAACGATTGAAAGTTAAAAGAGTTTCCAATAATTCAAATAAATAACAAAATTATGTTTTTAATTAATTTTAAATGCGTGTTTCATGATAAATTTATAATATAAATTAATGAAATATTTAATGTTGCGAATTATAACATCGTAAAGAAACGTTAGTCTCAATTTTTGCTGAGGAAGAATCGCGTCCAAATTCTTCACAGAATTGCCAGCCAAAAATGCACTTGCAAGTTTTACGATGTTCTATACGTGACGGAATTCAAACAAAAAGATGAAGAGCAAAACGGAGAATCGCAAGAAAGTGATGATAAAGATGGATGAAGAGAAAGGGCGTGGATAGACAGTGAACGGAGAATGATAAAGCTAGGAAGCACCGATGGAATTGTTCTATAGAGAAGAGAGAGAGAGAGAGAGAGAGAGAGGGAGGGAGAGAATGGGAGAGGAAACAGGAATGAGAGAGGATAGAGGGAGGACAAGTGTACATCGTAAATTCCCTTTGTCCGACCTTCTCAAGCGGATGACAACCCGCAGCGGGCCGCGGTTGTTTCCTTCTGAGCAACGGCACAATCTTCGCCGAGGCGGAAGTGGCGCTGAATGCCAAGACTAAGACAAATTTGTTTATTTGCGACGGGCAACAATGAGAGCCGTCGGTTCGGTCTTACGGGAATTTGACGTGGAGAGAAAAACGATCGCGGAAAGCTTCAGTACGAAGTGATCGTCAATGCTTCATTTGTTAATTATCCAATAATCTTGTAGACATTTTTGACGCATTAATATTCAAAGAATCGTTCTAAACAATTCGTAATTTGTATTAAATAATTAAAGGACACTTTGAAATAGAAATGTCTTTCAAACTTAAGGTTCAAAATTAAGCAGGTTGATTCAAATAGATACAAGTTAGCTCTAATAAAGTTAATTCAAGTTGATGCAGACTTGTATTGTTCAGGAATATTGTAGTATGTAACGCTAGTTAATGTTATTCAAACGTAAATTATGTTACATAGAAATTTGGGATTTGTATTGTTTCCACGCGCGTGACATGGCAGTCCTTGATTCAGATACCCGATCTCGTTTGCTTATTCAGAAAGAGGAGTTGCATCACAACGTCACCGCCGGCGTGGTGCTCTCGGACCACTCTCTGGTGCTGCAGAGCATAACTCGAGAGTCCGCCGGAGGGTACACCTGCATGGCCACGAACGTTGAGGGCCGCGCCAAGTCCAACGTAGTCAATCTCGAGGTTATGTGTAAGTATATTTTACGCGCTCTTACCCGACGATGACAGAGAGAGAGAGAGAGAGAGAGAACGCGGAAAGTGCCGTTAAAATGCCTCGTGACACAGCATATTCCACGATGTGGAACGTTGCTAGCAGAACCAACGATTTTACGCCACCAGTTTCTCATCGTTACTCGGCGACCGGTTCAAAATTTTTTGAGATTCAAAATAAAACAATTCGGAAATCTAGACTCTTAAGATTAGAAGTAGAATATTTAGGAAAGACTTAGAAACAAAAATGAATGGTTCGACAAGTTCTTTAAAACTCAAAATGAAAAATTTAAAAGCCTAAACTTACCTAAGATTAAAAAGTATAAAATATCAAGGAAAAATTTAGAAATAACAAGAATGATTCAAAGTTTTTTAAAATTCAAAAAATTTGAAAGCCAAGATTTAATATTAAATTCTAAAATATAGAAGATTTAAGAACGAAAATGATGATCGGTTCGAAGTTCTTTGAAATTTAAAATAAAAAATCCTAGGAGCCTAGATTTTAGGGGGGATAGAATATTAGAGATATAGAATATCGAGAGAGGTTTCGGAACAAAAATGGTGAGAAATAAAGTTGAGATACGCAGCGAAACGCGATCGATGTGATTTAGCGCTGACTTCCCCGCGGCTCTTACCTTGCGGCTGACCATGAGTCGACCGCTACTACTTCACTGACGTCGCCGATATTTCACGAAATATCCGCGATGTTGCGTAAATCCCGGCTCTCCGATTTTGCAGTATCGGAAAGTATAAATAAAACGGCCGATTTTATGTCGTCGGCGGAACCGACCTGCGGAGGGATACAGTTATCGATCCTTCATCCGTGGATCGAATTCCTCGCAGCCACGTATAATATATAACATTTATGCAAAGAAATTGCGTGAAGCCGATCCGACTTGAGCTCTAAATTTACCAGAGTAGTGCAAAAGTTCGCTATGTTTAACTTAATAACATATTAAGGGGATGAAGCAACAGCCAAATATAACAATAAAGTAAATTCTTAATTCCAAATAAAACATTACATTATATTTTTTGCTCTGCTGTATCCTATATATATATATATATATCGTATGAATGCTAGATTGTGTGCAGTCAGATCTTAGTTCTTCATTTTTTTGATTTTGTAAGTTTCAAGATCATAATTTGTAAGTCTCATTACATTCTTATACATTATCAAACAGTATGGGGAAACTTTTTGTTTGGATAATATACTTGTAATTACTTATATCATGTAAAGAAATAACATAGTAAAACCTGTAATTTACAATGTGTTTGGTTTTTTGTAAGTTTGTAATTTCCCATAGCTATTTGTATTTCTTCTTTTATTCCGGAGAAGAATTTTTTATTCTGTACAAAAATAAGGAAAACGAAGAAAATGAAAAAACACGAAATGTCTGTTTCGTCGGTATTACAGATAAGACGCCAGCATCCCTTTAAGAATTATTGATATTATTGGATGATAGATCAGTTAGGTCAAAAAAGCGATCAAATTAGCCAATAACAAAATAATTGAAAAGCAACCAATTAAAGAAAGACGCAATTTTCAACATTCGTTTAGATAAAAGGTTTGAGCTACTCTGATAAATACAGAATCTAGATCGCATGCATGTTTCACTATCGGTGCACGCGATGACGTTGGAATATTTTTCGGAAATCTAGCACACAGCCGCTCGAAATGCAGCTTGTGTAGTTTCATGATGGCAAATGTTGCCGCAAGTCATAACTTCTTACTGACTCACCTGGCGCGCGTCAATTTAAAAGCTTAGCGAAAAAGTTGGAAATTTAAAATATACCGTGCATCATTTATCTTACCGATACATATATGAATATATAGTTTATATATAATATATATTTTCATTTCTCTCTCGAAACAGCAATGGAGATATATGCGTACATATGTTCGTCGGTTCAGTGACTATATCTTTCGCATATATACGATATAATTATTAATTAAATCGTCTAATAAATGGTGAGCTCACTATATGGTAACTTATCTCGCATATATTTTGGTTAACCAAATACGCATAGCTCGTATTATTCCACATTATGCTAAATTCAATACGTAACAAACAAACGCTATCCTAGAATACATATCTAATGAATATTTAACTCCATGTTATTATATATATATTGATATAATATTCTATTATCGAAATAATGAAAAATACTTTCTATTAAGAAACTTAACGCTTATCTTTTTCTTAGAATTTAATGATGTTTTTAATTTCCCAAATATTAAAATTAATATCTCATATTAAAATAATTACCAAAACAAATAAAATAAATTTAAAATTTGATGCGAAAATTCGCGAGATACATATATATATATATATATATGTATATATATTTTTTATTATTTTTAATTCTCATAACATTACATGCATTCGTTATTTTTTTAAAGCATGCTTCGATTTAACTGTGTGTTACTCCCGATTTGATATTTATTTCGTTACTTATCTTGTTATATATTTTACACTTTTCTCTTTTTATCACTTGCTACGTGTGTCTCGATTATATTATCCTCGCGGATCCCTGCCTGGAATACGTAGTAAGATGCCAAAATCCATACGTTATCCCGCAGTTGCGCCCGTGTGCAAGTACGTGCTGAACAAGGGCGGAGGCTGGAGACATCAGAACGCCACCCCGCCACCGTTCAACGTACCCGAGGAAGTACATGGCGCCCTCAAGCACGAGACCATAAGTTTAGTTTGTGAGGTCGAGGCCAGCCCCACCAACGTGACCTTCCATTGGACCTTCAACAACAGCGGCGACCTCAGCGACGTTCCGTCCACCAACTATAGCAACGAAGGCACAACTAGCAGGCTTAATTACACCCCGGTAACCGATACGGATTACGGGGCCCTGGGCTGCTGGGCCAGCAATTCCGTCGGTCATTCCAAGCAACCCTGCCTCTATCAAATCATTGCTGCAGGTTCGTGTGAGTTTAGCCCGCCACCCCTTTTTTGTCTTAATTGTTAATCCCAAAGAAACCATAGCATCCATTATGCCGTAGAGCGCATATAAATTGTAGCACAATTGACTGATTAGTTTGTAGATTACATAATGTGACATCTCTTATATATCTTTTAAACCCGCGTTTCAATAAATATTCTGTTAATAATTTGATTAGAATGAGTGATACTCAATGATATACGTTGCTGGTAAATAAAAATCATATTTATTTTCTCTTTTCGCTAAATTCAGTTGCTATATGTTAGAACTGATTTGGTTCAATTTATATCTGTTTGTATATCTCAAAATACTATTAAACAGAGATATATATAAAAAAATAACGAAACAGATTTACAGAATCTATAAACTATCGGTGCACAACAAATATTCAACTTGCAACAGGGAAGTTTGTTTCTACTAAAAAATTGTATATTGGTTTAAACACCTTCTGGTGACGATTGTACAGCTGTGTGCTTTACAATGTAAAAATATTGTCCTTTTAACAAACATGTTTCCTGAATTATATTAAATCTAAAAAATGCAAAATTTAAGCTATAGAGGATTAAAGGACTTTTCATTTCATCGAAAAATTTCAAGTTCTTGATTAGATACATTCGTCATATTTTTATAAATTAGAAAATAAGTGAAATAGAAAAATTCCCATGTGTTGTGTGCATAAACTTTTTATTCGTCAGTTTGAAACGTCATTTTTTTGTAGAGAATATTTTTTAATTATCCATATCCACGACAGTTTAATAATGCAGTTCGTCTATTTTTTACGTTTCCGCATGTCGCGAAAGAGCTGTTTAAAGCTAAAGCAACGTGTTTAACGTATTTAACTATTTATGAAACAGACACGCAGACTCCCCAGGGCGCGACAATATCATCTGTTCGAGATACGTGTGTTTCGCCTGATTGCTATTTATTATCAATTGTTATATCGTTCCGTATTCACTGTAACCGCGTTATTAGCATGCGTACAAATGTTAATCCATAATTAGCGGGGACGTAACTATTATTGCATCCGAATAATTTAACAGTTTATAGCGCCATAATTAAAGCTATCTTTTAATTAATTTTACAATTAAGTAACATAATATCCGCAGAACAATATTATAAGCCTCAAAATAACTTATGTATCGCACAAAGATAATATTTATAAATTATTCTTTCCAGCTTTTAATATTATTGAAATTTAATATTATTGAAATACAGATTTCGTCAAAGTTTATCGCAACGATTTAAACGCGAAATTTTCAGATAGCTCGAGATCAACTCTTTTCCACAAAAAGCTCTCTATCGAATGTCATATTTCTCTTAATCCGTATTATTATTTCTTAATCCGTATTATTAAGATTTATGAAACACGGGACTGTGTGTGTATGTGTGATCCCAATGAATGGATTAAAACTATAATCCCAAACATATGCTTTTCTATTCGCGCCACGATTTGCACGAAGATCGTAGAGTCCAGAAATTGTATAAAACGGGAAATGGTCGCGAGAATTAAGAAAAGAAGAAAAGAGTAAAAAAAAATGGAAGGAAGAAGAATGCGACGTTGCACAGCGAGAGACGCTGAAATTCGCTCGCGTCGCGTCGGTCGCGTGCTTTTTTGCGGGAATTTAATGAAAACCGTAATTGAATATGTTCATTACGAGGTATAACGCCTGTCGCGCCGTCGACCGTCGTACCGGTTCCTGGATCCTCGCGCAAACCGAGAAAGTCCTGTCCGTTTTGTGGTCGGTGGTCGCGTCGCGTCGTCGGACGAGCAAGCAGATCGATTTGGTCCACAGGATGCAGCCTCGCCATCCGGGAGCATCGCGGACTATACTTATTCCGCTTTGGCTCGAGGCCTGTGGTAATTGGACGCGTAATTTATTTCACGCGTCGGCTCGATGTGCTCCTTACGTAATTACCGGATGGCAGTTTTCTTGCTCTTATAGCATCCCGCGTCATGGTGCTCGACTTTCACGTATGATACTGGTTGACAATTTCGTGATATATACGATATATATATATATAATATTTTATACACAAACAAATATTAGTCGATATAGATAGAGAATATCATTTTGTTTTATTAAAATAACTCATCGTTAGTAAATATTCATGTGACATGACTTTTGGTACAAATTTTTTAGCCACAAAGCCAACAGAGTAATAGTAAGTCAAGTATAGATAAAAATTCCTTGAATATACAGAACGAACGTAATTTTACAAAAAATTAAAGAGAGAAAAAAGATTGCGGTTATGAAACAGGAAAGGGAATATATGGAATATGAGCTAGTATATAGTAAAACTTTACACGTCGGGGACACACACATACACACACACACACACACGCGCGCGCGCGCGCGCACGTACACAACGTACATACATTTTGTTATCAAATTTGGTTCAATTATATTATATGGAAACCACATTCAAATTGAAGTTACAAAATTGATACCAATATGCTTCTCAAAATTACGTAAAAAGTATACACCTGTAAAATTGTCTGCTACATGCAAAATTGAAATGTAACTTTTATGACAATGCAGATCAAAACTAGTGATCAGTAGCTATATTATAACGTTTAAGTGAATTGTGAAGAAGTTTAGATAGTTGTCCTTAAAGTACAATGCAAACTATATAAAATATCGTGGTTTTATAATTCTCCATAATCGCATCCTGCATTTTATTAATTATATTCATTTCTTTAAACAACTCCTTTACGACACACGGGATGTAAAAAAAATCAATTTGCATTATTTAAATTTCGGATAATAATTAAAAGTTATAATTCTCTGCAAAAAAATGAGTTTCAAACCGATGAATGAAAAGTTTAATATGCACAGAGCGCATGGAAATTTCTCTGTTTTCAAACTTATAAAAATGTGACGAATATAATAAGAAATTTGAATGTTCCAGAATGAAAAGATCCTTTAATTCCCTACAGATAAATTTTATATTTTCATGTTTAGTACGAAAGTTTCTAATTTTGATGAAAATAACCTATCGATATTATTAAAAATGTACGAAATGTATTGAAAATATAATTTTCGTTTTTTGATTATTCTTTTCGTTACATATTCAGAATTACAAACTTTTCACGGATAATTTTTTGTTTAGTTTATGATTGAATGAATCTGGTCTTATTTAAGCAGATGATTACTGTCAATAGAAATGGAAATTACATTGAAATTATTTTCTGTATTTTTCACGAATTTTTTATTGATTTTTATCAAAGAAACAATAATTCACGAACATTTCTCATTAAATGCGAGCAACAACGTAAGTATTTTCAGTATTCAAATATTCGAGAAGACTGATAATGTGAGATGGTAAACGCAAATACCATTATTTCTCAATACATCTTCCTTTGCCAGTCTCCAACAGATCGTAAACAAGGAGCACACGAAAGCCAAGGTATCGCATTGTAACGTGTAATCTCTGCGTTAAGACAACCGCGAAGGAGCAGATGAGGTCGACCTCAATTCATCGCGAATGCTCTCGACCACAACAGTTATAAATTTATTATAAATATGAGCCGTTCCAGAACCGTCGTTCCCTTTACTTTTTATTATTAGAGTGGAAGAATTTCGAACAGACCAAAAAATTGGAAACATAAATAACAGTAATGGGACTCCGAAGCATTTTAAATATGAACAGAACATAAAATTTTGATTTGATGAACAGCCTATGGCATAGTGTTAAACAATTGCCAAAATATACGAAACTTTAATATTTTTCCTGGCAATGACTTTTAATAAAGTTGCGAATGCTATTAATTGAGTTAGTTGTACGATATACTCCGTGGTTTTTTAAATAAGAAATACTAAAGGTCTAATTAAGAAAACATCATACAATATAAATAATAAATAAGCCTTTAATCAACTAAGCTTTAAACTAAATAGATAAAATTATATTTTTTCAAGAGAATATTATTTTATCCAGAATTTAATTTAGATTATAATAATAGAAGGAATTACAATGTTAAAAATTAAATATAGTCGCACGAAATATTATAATGAAATTTCCACCGAAAAATAATTGGCTACGAATTTGTCAAAAAAATATGCGGTTGAATGTAATGAGTTAGAATGCTGTTAAAAGCTTATATTAAATTTTCTTTAAATTCGACGTAATTTTGTATTAAAGGGAAATGAAAGATAATTATGAATTATCGTCTTCCTCCCTCGAGAATGGAACGGCAGCGATATGAGCACGGATAATAAAGCAGATGACGAAAAACAAACGGTTTAACTAGCGCTTTAATCCGCAGCCGCCGTCTGCGAGCAACGACGGTGCTATTAGCCCCCCTTCGTACTTTTCTTCCGTTCTGCACTTTCCGGAAGATTAGCGATGGCAAAAGTAATTGTACGATACGCGACGAAAACAAATGCAGCGAAACCATGCAATAATGGCAGCAACATACGCGTCGACAGTGCGCACCATGATTTTTCGTGTTGTACTCGCAACAACCTGACGTCTATCGAATGCGATGCTTTTCAAGAAGAATTCGCGAGAGAAAAATCTGTTATTTTACCTTCAGTTTTATTTTCGAGAAAATGGAAAATCTTGACTGACCTATATATAGTCTTTTTTATATTAAATGAAAATGGTTTTTATATACATTTCTTTTATTAGCACCGCAAATTTTATTAGTTGAAAAGTATAATCGAAAATATGTAGCTAAATTTACTTACGTAAATATACTTTCATAGTTATCAATAACTAAGTAAATTGAAACCATCTAACACATACGAATACTGTGTATTAATATTCTTGTAAAAAGATTGCGGAGTGTATGTGTGTGTATATATAAACTTTTAAGGACCTTTTTGATAAAGCAACTTATGGAAGATCTTGTAAGAATGTTTAAAGTTACTGAATTTTCATTCTAGCCTCAACATCCTAAAATTCAAATTTTTAAATATAATTTGATTAATTAATTATCGTGAAACTCGATTTGAATAGGTTCTTGTCATGGCATCGCTAAATTTGAATGTAGCCTGAAATGTCGAATTTCAAAAGGATAATAACACTAGATCTTAATAAAGGATCTAGTATCATAGAACTCACAATCAGAATTTGAAAGTCAGGTTGGGAATTAGTATTAATTAACTGATGAGCTTTGCGTTAATGAGATGCTTTAAATAAAATGAAATTGGAAATTTGATGTTACTTTGTAATTAAAAATTCTCTAAAATCGAATTATATATATATATATATAAAATAAGATTATTTTTTAAATTTTGTCCGCATATTAGATCTACTATTTTAATTTTTTTAACTATTTTAATTTGTATTTTTAACTTCATAATTGAATAAAGGATTATTAAATTATTCGGTAGGTTAAGTTTCATAAAAATTGAGCGAACAGTTTACAAAATAAAAGAGGGTGACCCCAAATGGGGTCACCGGTTCGTAAAGATTAATACATTATTTTAACGCGTTATTAAAGTGAGATTTTTTTTTTTATAGGAAGGAATTTTTTTATGAAATTAGATTTTTTAATAAAGATGCTTTTGTAGTTAAAATTAATCGATTGTTGATAAATAATTCTAATATCCCCAAGAAGAAAACCGTAAAAAGGTACATTAATAGTGGTCGATAGAATCTTTGGTCATCCGTTTATGTATAAAGATGATTTCGAAATTGGTTAATGCACCACTGGTCTAGTCGATAATATACATAATTTTATTGTCTCAAAAACGGATCAACGGGCGTTGCGGCGTAATTTTCAGCGAAAAATAAAATAAAATTTGCGCAGCAAATTTGTCTCACTTTTTTCTCATATCGCTAAAATTTCGATAAAATCATTTACTCGATACTTTTGTGATAAGAAAGGAAAAAACACTAACATAGCCAATATATAAAATAAAACCTGAACGGAGGCAGCGAAATTTTATGGAAATATATACAATAATGAAATGAGAAAAAAAAAGAAATAAATATGTTCAACAAAAGAATTAATTGCATTAAATAATATTTAGATTACAATAACAATTTCAAATTTCTGCATAAGAATGTTTTTACACGTTTTTACTGAATTATTATGGTTGATTTTACAAATAACTCATCAAATAAATATTTTTATTAATTTTTGTGGAACATGCGGAATAACATCGGCAATATTTTTCCAAGAATTAATTGGTTGTCGCTTTGATTTTTTTAAAAATATGATACATGTTACTGATATAAGTTAAAAAAGTCGAAAAAAATTATAGAATATTTTTTTGTGTCACGAAATATATATAAATCGTTGCATTTTTATTACGAAAAATAAGTTTTTGTCAATATTTTTATGTTTACTACGCTTATAAAAGTGTATCAGAATTTAAAGAAAATTTTTAATTTTAAACATTAATAACAGGAAATTTTAAGAAATAATTGATAAAAGCTAAATAATTTCAACTTCGATTTTCTTATTACTCGCATTTCATTGAAGAAATCGTCTTTTCATTCCTCTCTTTGATGCGCACTTGTCCAAAGCAGATATCTATAAAAGATAGGACATGCAGTAAAATGCAAGGGCGAAAGGCAAGATGAGAAAGATCCTGTTTGAAAAATGGACACGTATTTCCTTTGAAGGCAATCTTGCGATCTCTCTCGCTAATCGGGGATGACGTTCGCTCTTTTGCGATCTTTAAAGCTGCATTTTCTTCGCAGGCAGACCTTACCCGTTGCAGAACTGCACGACCTACAACATGAATGGTTCCTGGGTGAGGATATCCTGCGTCGAGGGATACGATGGCGGTCTGCCGCAGAAATTCGTCGCCATCGTTGGCAAACGGCGTTTGGAATCATCTCTCCCATTCTGGGAGTTCCAGATGCTCAAGCCGGCGAAGGTCGCCCTTTACGCGGTAAACGCGAAGGGATCGAGCGAGCCATACGCCATAGAGGTTGTCTTGAAAGGAGTAGCCAAATTCACCGGTAAGTTTTCGCCAAGTGCAATCAGGACGATCGCCGAAGTAATGATGAGATAACTTTCCTCAAAGCGTTTCACCGCAAAGGGACATGCCCCGATTTTAGTTTTGCGATTGACGATCCAATTCGAAAATAAATAGACACTTGTCTTAGAATAAGATCTGACATTCCTAATGTCAGCAAACTTAAATTTATTTTTATTTTAATTTGTTTTAGCGCTTACTAATATATTTGCTTAGCACTTACATTTTTATATTTTCACTTGATTTGTAGCTCTTCTTAATATATATTTAATTATTTAATTATTTGACATTCACATCATGCATTTTTCAGAATCTTAAATAATTTTAAGTTACATACTTCTTGGATTTTAACTTACAAATTGAAAAAATCGATCTATTGTATTAATTTCAAACAAATAAATTGAACACTGAATCCGTAAGTATGAATTAAGGAAATTTCTAAACGAATACCCCGATTAAGATTAAAAATACATGTTCCATTAAATCATTTTCTTTGCATGACAAAGAAGCGTTAGTTTAAGACGTAAATTTTCTTTTATATGTATGATTTTATATAGTACGTACAGCTGACAGATAAAAAGCCTCATAAATTATACATAGTTAAAAAAAACAACTCTAGAGAAAATTTCGAGAAACTCTCCTTAATCCTTTCAATCGGAATGCAAATAATCCTGAGTTCATAGAATCGGTATCCCAAACTCGCCACTGATGGAGCCAAAGCTTTTTTCGTCGTTTCATCGCGCACTCTTTATTCCGTTTTCGAACCCCGGCGAGCTGACGTTCGCGTCAAATCGTAGCTTATCGATCGGCTAGCTGGCCATTCGGATGTTATTCGAACTTGGGCAAAAATACGATGGTGGTAAAAATAGCGCATATTGCACGGGGAATCCGCACTCCTGCGCTGTATAAACTTCCGCATTGTTAAAAAAAAATGCTCGATAAAAAAATGTGTACTGTAGAAATTACAGTGATGAAGAGTTCCGCTTTGTTTAACTACAAAAGATTCTGGACGAACGTGGTTTAATAAAAATTCTCGCAAATTCTGAATGTCCGCGGTAGTCCATTTTCTCTTAACGAAAGAAGAAAGTGCAAAAAATGCAATTGTTGTAAAATTAGTTAACACAAATTTACTATACATTCACACGGTTTTAAATATACATAGTGAAAAACATTTTGTATTTATGTTAATACCGGTCCACTCAAGTCCTTATTAAAATTTTACGTTGAATTTTTAATATAGCCGAATGTTAATTTAACATGATGAGATTATGTCATTTAAATATTTTATGTTAAATTGATATATTTAACATTTCTTGTGTGAAAATAATATTATTTACGAGTGAACAAATTACAAAAATAATATATTTTAAAACATAAATTTTAAGACAAATAAAATATATGTTAATTTAACATACCGTAAATATTAATTTTACTAAAAGAATATGCTGACGCAGTTTGCTTACAAATTGTGTCAGTGTTACATTTTTGTGTTAATTTTTTTACATAATATTTATGTTATTGTCTAATACATTCACCTTATGCTAAATTAACACAAAAATACGAGTGGACTATTTAGGACATGAAATGTGCTAAATTTAGCACAAATTTCCCAACTGTGTACATGCATATTAATAAATAAATATGTGCAATCAATAAATAACTCGCACAAAAATAAAATAAATCAAAGTTAAAGGTTCATGTATGTATTAAAAATTTAATTAGACGCACCGATAAAAAATTACAGTACGATATTTTCATCTATATACATGTATATTAAAGAACATATCGTATTGCGCCAAGCTATGCGTATAGAACGAACGGTAATGCGCTGATAATTAATTTGTGTTCGACTCGCTTATATCTTGTCCCTGTTCGCGTATTTGGAGAACAAGCGCAAGTTTTGCCCTTCAATTTAGATGACCGTGACGTTATCTCGACCGGAAACACTGGCGGCGACATGCAAATGATCCCTGTTGAACAGTTCGCCGCGCGCGCTAGGTCAACCCTGGACTAGCTCGTTGCCGGTTTCGCTGAAACACGCGCGGTCGACCCTCGCGTAAAATTTATGAGCGTCAAAATTTATGAGCCATTATTATGCATTCTGCTCTACGCCATGTCCGCATCGCGTCCGCTCTCCTCTATTTTCTCGACACCCATTGGAGGCATGATTTTCGTTGATCAAAAACGATCGTCGCTTTCGTTAATCCTTGAAACGTTCGACCGCAAAGATATGATAAGGATAAGTCCGCAAATACAATTCCTGAATTATATACCATCCCTTTTGATACGTAAAATGAATTGGAATCATCATGGGTTTCCTCATGAAAATTTGAAAGGCACCGATCATTGACCGCAGCATTAATTTTCAACATTAAATATCGACTATCAATTAAAATATGTATTAGTTTTATTGATATAAATTCTATTTGAAATTAACTGATAAATAGGATTTAAAAAAGAATTTTTAAGAGATAAACTCTTACTAATTAGAAGCTACACTCAAATATTTAAATTAAGGAAATAATTATCGTTTGAAATATTCTGTATGAATAGGTCGATGCAATTCGATATATTTTTATAAAGTCCTCAGTTTTTTAAATAATATCGTTAAATATCAAGGCAATCAATAAACACGAATTAGGATTCTATTGATAGAAACTCCATTTAAAATTAACTGATACATAAAAATTAAAAAAGAATTTTTAAGAAACAAACTTTTGCTAATTAATAATAATAATAATTTTCATTGATCGAAACGCGCAAATTAAAAACTACAGTCAAATAATATTTAAATTAAAGGAGTTATATATAAGCGATTAAATTCTGAACAAATATCTTGTCTAAAGTATACTTGTCAAGAATTTTAGTTTCAATTATATTTCAGCAATATATAAACAGAAAAGAAGATGTTTCATTTAAGCACTTGCTTTGTTACTTTCTATTGTCGAGAGGGTCGTCGAAATCAATGGGAAGTATCGCGAAATCGAGATGTAGGTCGCATACCGCAGTGTCTCGTTTTAACGCAAAGCAAAGGGACGTAGTCCTTCGTTAAGAGAAAGGAGGAGCGTGTTTCTGTCGTCAGTACGATGTCCTTTAACGTGTCTCTTCGATGCTTCGTTTGTATTCAATTACACCTCGCAACCAATGGCGGAGAATAGAAGCGCTTTGTGCTTTGTTAATTAGCATTTAACTGAAACTTGATTGTTAATTGGAAACAAATTAGCTGGCTGGTTGTTTGCAGCATCGTACCGATGCAACGCGCAACTTTGGTGGATACCTGTTTACAAGGTGATCGAATTACAGCTGTTCCTACGGCACTCGCAATTTATATCGAATACTTCAGATAAGTATTCCTCTGATCGACTTACAGTCAAAGTTTTATTAACGAAAGAGTTGAGCTTTTACATCGTGAACGATTGTAAGAAATGAGTTGTAAATTAAGCGTTTTAGCTAATGTTAAAGACAACGTATAACTTTTTATCTATCTAATTCTTATCTAATTCTTTGAGACAGAAACATAATTTGAGATTTAATTAATCGAGACGTCTGGCGGTGGAAATTTAAAGATTGCGAGAAAAAATTTTGATTAAAAAATTTATGACTTCGAAGATTATCCCACGTAATCCTCCGACTACGAGCGTGTGATATCTACAATCTTCGGTTAATTTCAAGTGAACTTTATAACAGAATCTTAATATAAGATTGTAGCTGCCGCGAAGTGCGCTAAATTAGGACACTTATAAACTTTCGAAGTATGTTGCGGCAAGAATTCCTGAAATTTTCCCGTTTTTATCACGTAAGAGGTTTAGATAAAATCTCACAGAAGTGCAACATCTCCGTAATTACAGAAAGTTCTTCATACAATCTTCATACGATCTTCATATGATCCGAATATCCCGAGTATCCCTTTACTATTAAATATCAAAGATGTAATGGCAATCTAATCCCTTGAATTTAAATAACATTTTTAATTTTCATATGTCAAAATATGAATTAATCCATTTCTGTAATTAGTTTTAAAATAAACAACATTCGTATTAACATATACACTTAGTAAATAAACTAAATTTGAATTAAATTGTTTAATTAAATTAATGACTGAGTAAGAGCAATGACGACCTAAAGAAATGATTAAAAATAACTCAAATACGATTTGACATTATAAATTTAACATTGTGACACTCGACCCTTTTCAAAATCTATAGTCGGGTAGATACTCCCCAGTTAGATTGTTGTCAGGCGAGTAAGCTTCGGTAAAGGCGATTCGGCCGAAAGAGAGAAACGGTAACTTCAGGGTGCCCGATGTACGTACACACACGATGTACTTACACTTATCCACGACGCGATTTAAGCCGAATGATTAACGATGGCGCGGAAACGACTGCGGGTGTCGGGCGCGTCCTTCCCGTAGAGCCGAAGCTATTCCTAATCCGCTGCTGCAGTTCTCTACCACCCGCCGTTCCTCTCGCCTCTACCGAGTGGAACGAGCGACTCACAAATCAGCCGCAGCGTTAGACCACCGTAATGCAACCTGCCACGAAGTTCGAAACGATCGACTACGGACGCCTTAATTGGAAACAGATTACGTTCATACCGACACGTGGGAGTATGCAGAGAGGGATGTTGGACAGGTAAATTGGAACGCCCGGCCGTGTCTGATCCATGGCTGACCGCAGCGAATGCGCGAAATCTTAAGCGGGTGTGCTAATGTAGCGATTTGTCACGGAACACAATAGAAAAATATTTCCTCGTCCAAACAGATGGATACTGATGGATTGATTGAAAAGAGGAGTATTTATTCATAGAATCAGAAGATAGATTTTGATAAGAATATTATCGAAAAATAATTATTTTTAAGTTATATAGATATTAGTTATTTATTTAGAATAGGATTGAAAATATACATTTCTTTTACTTGAAATAGCAATAGAAATGATTTATCAGAGTAATGAATTATATAATATTAATAAGATAAAATTTGTAATGTTCTGCATTTTCAGAATTAATAGTCAATTAATAGTAACATAATTCTATGAAATAAGCAATTTTGTTAAAATATTTAAAAATTTAAATACAGATCTGAAAATAATTTTGCTGGATTGTAATAATTGTTAGAAAACACTCGTAATGAGTATAATAATGCAAAAAAATTTTATATTCTAGCAATCAACTTGAACGTCCTACATAATTATATTTTAATCAAATTATTTTCAGATTTGTATTTATTATAGTTAAATTTTTAGATACGTTAGCAAAATCATTCTTTTTGCGTATATTTCTCTTTTAAGGAATTTTAGAATTATTAGAGGAATTCAACATTGATTAGAAATTAACATTTATCGATTGAAATAAGAAAAATTGCGATCGATTTTCATGCAACGTTGACATCTCATATCTTCACGTTGTTTTTAATTATTAAATCTTCTTGAATATACAGCTGCAGAATTAATTAAGAAAGAGCCACACAAAATTCTATAAATTACATTATAATTCTGACAATAGAATACTATTTTCTTGGAGGTAAACAATAATGGTTGCAGCAATAATAATAACGTCCGTAAATAACGAATAAACAAAAAGTATATGTATTTTCTCTTATAATAGCAATATATCAGAGAAATACGCTACCGGAGTGATTGTATAAAACGTATTTAAATTTATATAATTACAACCTTTATATATAGGAAATTGCCAGGAAAAGGTTGTCGTACGTTATTTATAAATAGAGGAACTAATAGCGATTTCATTTGTAGGTGAATCGACATCCTCGACCGACATGTCACCGATCTTGATTGGACTTGGTGGCACGGCGACCGGTCTGGGGTTAATCGTGACCGGTGTGCTAATGGCACTCTGGAGGAGACACGCGGCCACCCCGGCGAAACCAAAACCGCCGCAGCAGCCCAGCATCGCGACTTTCGCGGGGAAGGGCGACGAGGAGGACGGCAATCCGGATCTCATACCCACGACGGCCTTGACCAACCATCTCACTGGTAAGCTTATTTAAGTATATCTGCTTAATTTGATAAATCCCATAAAATATAGATAGAGTAAAGATAATTAACGGGCTTTTCGAAAATGAATTTCATGAATTTATTAAATTATTAATTCCAACAGAATTTGAATTTCTTTTTATTCTTCTTTGATCTCAAACGTATTAAAGTATTGCATTATTTACAGAATGACGAAAAGTTTAGCCACAAAGTTTTGTGTTCATCAAGTCATTAATAATGTATATTTACAAAAGAAAATAAATTTTAAAATGTCAGTTCTATCTTACTTTAAATACCAAAAATAATAATTAACACTCAAAATGGTCATCTTTAGCTTTGAGATGCTTTAGGGACACATCAACGGCTGACTTATCTTTCTACGAATAAATTTATCCAAGCAACTAATAAAACAATCTTTACTTTACCACCTGATGAAAATCTTTCAGTGCAAAGTCTTTTTGATATTTAATAAGATGTAACTAATTCTAGAATTTGTTTTTTTCTTTAATATATTACGTTACTGCGTACATAACAAGCTGACATTCCGACGACGCTGTCATTTTAACGACGAATAACATCAGCTTGTTATCGCAGGGTAATGATGTGATAAACAATACTTTACGGCCAAACCTTTTTGTCGCCCTGTAATCTGGATGTAAGAAATAGGATAAACAAAAAATTGATTTAAGATTATTAAAAATATTTATAATATTCCGGGATATAAATTCCCATCAACTTTTTTAAATTGCCTGTTTTTTACTGTCAGTAAAATGTTCTCGAAACGTCGCGAGAAAATTTATTACATATATCAGACGGCGAAAGATCGAATCGCTTAAATCGGACAGAGCTTTACATTTAGTTCTTACAAGCGCGCCCCTTTAAGAAAGAAGCAGAGGCATATCGTTCGGGGCATAACCGGCCATCTCATTCGGTGAATTTCTACTTAGACTGATGGAACTGGCACATTTGTACGAGGATTTTAGGAATATCGGGTTTTGCCTTAGACGGGATAGCATGCGTTAACGGTACTCTCAAGGAAATTGCACATACAGATACAATATGCGAACGATTCTAGCGCACGCCGTATCGACAGATGCATATACACGTAGAGCAGGAAATGCATATATATGCATAAATGCAGGGAACACATATGGTAATCTATGCGATAAAAAAACGCAGAAAATTCCGAAAAAAGTAGCAACAGTGGTTTTCGTTTCTAAATCAGTCTCATTTCCTTCGCGGAAATTTAACCTATGAGACGTTTTGTTACAATTTAATTAATATTGAATAAGACTTAAATATACTTTAAGACTGAATAACACTTAATCCGTAAAATGAATTCGCGAGATATCTTGGAAAATGAATTTCCGTTATACCTATTCGAGCAACTTTTCTCAAGTCTACCTTATGGAATTTAAAATTCAATAATTATGATACATATACACACAACTTCCTACTTTCCTAATAATACTTCGTTGAAATTAAAACTCGGTAATTATATTCAACGTTTTATAAAATTTAAAAGTAGTTAAGTAAAAAAATAATTTAATAACAGCCGCAGCATCGAACGAAATATTCGCTTATCAGGAAACACAGATTTGAAAGATTAAAATATGTTTTGTCATTTTCTTTTCAAATCAATTATTGCTGTAATAAACTCAGTTCTCTGGCGGTTTCTCGCTTCTTCCCGCAACATGCGCAGCACTGTGCTGTATCTAAGGTATTCTCAATTCTCCTTCGCGAGTAGCGAACTTTCGGCTTCAGCAAACAAAACAGTAAGAAATGATCGAGAGAATGCCGTTCACGGAGAAAGGCGCGAGCGCCGTAAAGTTGCTACCGAGAGAAGTTCGAAATACTTTGCGAAATCCGCGGGCTTACTTCAAACCGATTATACGATTGACGCTAAGTCCGCGTCCTGGGACTTCTTCCAGACAGAAAGCTTCCTCGTTACGGGTCCCTGCCACGAAGACCACGTCAGCTGGAAGGACGCGAGATGTCCCACGACGTCCTAGAAGATTCTGATTATCCGAGAGCATCGCCGAACGTGAGTAATCCGATTTCATCTGAAGCATTGGTTCCCAAACTGCGGACCCCCTCCCCCCCCCCCGTCGAATTGCCCCCTTGAGAAAAATGCAAAAGCACGACTCTGAGTATTAAAAATTTTTTTGAAGCAAGAAATTAACGTTATGAGTTTATTATACAGATGTAGATTAACTAAAATTATCTAGAATTTCTTTTATTATTAAATTTATTTATCGATTAATTTTTTTCAGTGGAAAAATAAAAGAAAGTTATGTATTTAGTATTTAAATTCTAAGCATATAATCAAATTTTGTAGTAAGAAAATCAAAGTTTTATTAAAGTAAAAAATTTTGTACTTTTGTATATCTACGGTTCTATATCTACTACGACATTTTCTTGAGAGATGGAACAAGACATTTAAAATATCTAGATCTTTAAAATATTCAAGGAAAGGGCAGAATTTGGGAACCTCTGATCTTAGAGTGATCTACGATGAACGCGTATACTTGCATGGCTCCCCGATAGCCCCTAACATAGAAAACTACTTTCGAATTCGATTCGGTCTGCTTTACGATTCCGCTTATCGCCGTTTTCTTGCAGGCCAGATTTAGCGAGAACATTTCTGTTGCGTTTGACATACTTATTCCGGATAACGGATGAACGTAATAATCGCGTCGAAATACATATATACGTGGAAATATATCTCGGAAGTTCACACTTGATGTTTTCACGATGCATTATAATATTATAATATAAATCGTGAAGCGCGCTTTTCTCTTAAATTTCATCCTACAATAATTTCATATGTAAACTCTATATTACGGGAAAATATGAATCTTGTATAGAAATTTCGTGTAATTTACCTTCGAGGAATCTAAATTGCTTTCAGTTTATTTATTTTGAAGAAAATATTTTTCAATTTTGACCATTATCGCATCGAAAATTCGTAAAATCCATCGCTGGTGATATATTAGGTGTTGGAATTAATTCGTAGCGTTTTTAATGAAAGAATGTTATTTATTTCACATGAGCATTAAAAAATACATTAATGAAAGTACTTCCCATCACTTGTAAAACGCTACGAATTAATTCCAACACCTAATATATATATATATATATATATATTAATATTACAAAAATAATGTAAGAGAGAGAAAGATGGAAAGAGAGGGACATCTGTTTTAAAAATTCTATGCTAGCTCGGGCGAATAAGAGAAGTTTCCTGCGGACGGATCGAATTCAATTCCTGGTCGTAGTTTCTACATTTTTCTAAGTATACCTCTACCAAGATAGGTCTTTCAACTTTAAATCCCCTAGACAAATCTTCCAAATTCGATTTAACCTAGCAATGATATTGTATCAAGCGGTGACAGTATCATGGTATATGAAAGCTCCATCGCGTCTTTTCTCAGTGTAATTTCAAATAGAACTTTTACAATAGCTATTTCATCAACAAACAGCAAAACGATTAATAAATGAACAAATTTCGCTAGAAAGTGTTGTAAAACAACATCGCGAAAGGCAAATTTTATATCATTTTTCCGATACTTTTCGCTCAGCGAGAATCTCACATTTATGATAATTTTATTTTCTTTATATTTTACGGTTAATCAAATTCCACCCTCGAAGTCATTTGCTCTTTCGGATTCCTCATTGTATTTTCGTCTCGGTCTATTCAGACATTCTACAGTCTCCAAAGGCCGCACTCGGAATCGATCAGCAGGAGCATTCAGGAGAGCTGCATTTAAGGGTCAAACGCCGGTTGGGACATTAAGAGAAGTGGGCAGACGACAGTCTAGACGGATGGACGAAAAGATCCAGACGTCTGCTGCATCGTCTAACTTCTGGGTCGTCGACCATCGTTCAACAGGGTATAGGAGGCCCCTAGACCATGGCTGATGTTGCAGGCTGGGAGCAGGGAGACGAGAAAAGGAAGAGTCACACGCTTGTGCCACGTTTTGCACGCGTTCAAGCGTACCAAAGTCATTTATATAGCCACTTGATTCACACTACGCCTTTGTAAATATTGTATATAAATAAAACACTTTTTCGTGTTACAACCCTTTCTATCCAGTGTCTCAACAACAAATCATTGCCACCTTTATCAGGTATGAAATTTCTTTTTTGTTTCAGAAAAACGTAATCAACGTTTCAGAAAAACGTAATCAACTTAGCAATTAGATAAAATACAGAGTAAATGAAAAATTGTCTCATTGTCGAGCATAAATTTGTGATTGGAACTTGTATAAAAAAATTATGTAACACATAAGTAAGTATAAGTTCCAAAAACGTGTTTGATATATTTTTATCTCATAGTGCTATCCAGTCTTCCTGTAGCATTTTGTACTACAATCAATTTTCCTAAATTCTATATTAAATTATCTCGTTGTCATGAGCACAAATATGTGATTAAAACTTGTATAAAAAAATTATGCAACATATATATGCTCGTATAATTCATATATTCCTAATTTTAGTCGAATTTACGTGAAATTCCGAAAGCGCGCGTTTGATATATTTTTATCTCGCAGTGCGATTCAATAATCTAGTTTTCCTGCATTCTGTACTGAAATATAAGTTGTAATTTTTCGTTAAAAAATTTGACACTGCATTTTTCAAAGAGGTATTATTAATTCCATAAATTGAAAAACGAATTGCGTCGGGAATTCGACATTTATTTCGCACAAGCGTGCGAACTGATCCATTTATTTGAAGACTGATCCTCTGTCTGCTGGATTTTATGGAGCAATCCGCATTTTCTTCCTACGAACAGCGATAACATGACGCGCGTTACCCCGCGAGGAAAAGCGCGACGAGAGTACGAGAGAGTGGCATCACGAAGTAAATCGCATAAAGCGCAACTGCATCGCAGCGAGAAACTAACAGCATCTTTTCACGGCCTCCTTTTATACCTGATTTTAATGCTACGAAACAGGACTCTCTTTGAGCGTCTCCTAAAAATTTTTCAGTTTTATTTTTTTGTCGTAGTATCTTGATGGTTCACTATTAAATGCACAAAATCGCTACTGTAGTTGAGCTATTCGTGACACAACGTTAACGTGAAACATTATATTAAAGTTTTCCGCTCTTAAATCGTTCCGGTCTTAAAACTTTTCAATTATACAATAATTAAAAAAATTTTCTTTAGGAACTTTAAAAATTGAGATAAAATATTAAGTAAAAATTAAAGTACAATAAAATATATCATAATTACAAGAAATTCAAATTAGCAAAATTAATCTCAATTTCAAATAATTAAAAAGATTAACACAAAAAATTAAAGTCCTCAGAATTACAGAAAATTTGAATTAGCAAAATTTGAATAAAAAGTTAAGATCTTGGAATTAGCAAAATTTAATCTCAATCCCAAATAATTAAAAAAAATCTTATTTCTTACTTTCATTTTAATCTTAATGTTAAATTTTCTGAAGGATTTACAGCAATTTGTTAGAATGTTTTAAATAACGAAAACATTATATAGTAGCGACATATTGTGTTAATAATATCGGGAACATCTAGGTATATCCTTTGCGTCTGACAAATGACGGTAATAAGTTACGACACGTAAATTTTGTTCTCTTCGCCGGAATATAGCTGTGACGTATTTCAAGCTGAACACGTAATTGGCTATTGAAGATGCAAAGTGCACCGTCTGCCATTCGTGCATTACTGCCCATTTGCTGTTTATGCGCCCTTTCCCTGCGCCGCCAAACGATAGGGAATAAAAAAACGCGGTAGATAAAAGCACAGTATCCTCATATAACCAGTAGCAACACGAATCCATATTCTCAGCGCACATTCAGCTTAAATGCGGCTGTTCGCTGTCGAGCTTTAACCGTCTAAATAAAAATAACGCGTGCATTTAATACTGGCACCCGCATGATGTGTCTCAGATGGAAATTGAGAAAATATTTATATTTTAAAGCAATTGTGGTGTTCCTCGGAAAAATCAACGCAATTGCGTTGACCCAGATATTCGAGAACTTCTAATTTTGAAGTATACGTATACTGAAAAAAATTACTAAATTTTAATAAATTGTTTATTTAAATAGTGCCAACTAAATATTTATTAAATATAAAGACATATTTGTTTGGTACAAGAGCTATTAATTTGATTTAACTATCATTTCTTTTTATTGAGTAAATGTTTAATTGCCTATTCTCAAGTAAATATTAAAAATGGTTTTTTTTCAGTTGGAAACGCATTCCCTCACTCATTCACATTTTATTTTACATTCAGAATCGCACGATTTTATTTTTTGTCAAAATAAATTCATCTACATATCTGAAAATTAAAACGAAAAATCGTCGTTCAATAATTTATTCCGAGGGATAAAAAGGATTGTCTTATGGCGAATGTTCCGTGACAAGGGACGGACTCCAACGAAGGAGTTTGCGAAAGAAGTCGCGTAGGGATCAAAGCCGAACTCAAACAACGAATTTAGAAGATTCGGACGAGAGTTTAATCCTTCGAGTGATTACGGATTAAAATATACCGCAATATTGACTCTTATATCTGTACCCTTGGATGTTGCCTCGACGTTGCCGTTACATCTACCTTGGACTGAAACTTTTATGATTTCACGTTTGGTCGCGTACGTTTAAGTTTGCGCGTACAAACTCAGTCAGCAACCAGTCACAAATGCCTAGTACATTTACATGCACAAAACTCTTCGTGTAACTTTCATTTCGCGTCACTCTCGCGGAAAGAGCGAACGCCTTTTGAAATTCATCTCAGCGTTAAAGATTAGATATTTCCACTGAGATATTCGTGGAAAAGCGACCAATTCGCAGATCAAGATATTATTTAAAAAAACAGATTAATCTTGAAGTAGATAGATGGCTAAAAAATTTGTGAGTAGGAGTGTTCAGAACACCTCAAAAAATGTTAATTTTACATTTTTTATGTATAGCTAAAATATCATATTACGTTATAATTAAAATCACATTAGTCTTATAGATAGAAGAATGTAAAAGTAGTAACTTTATAAAACTTCTGGGCAATACTTTTTATTCTCCTTTTCTAGAACAAGATTCAATGAAAAAAACTAAAACAAGGTTTTAAAGAAAGTTAAAATCTAGTAGCAATTTATTGACAATATATATGTTAAACGTTGGAAATATATTGAGTCAATATTGTGCCAATAACTTTGCTACTATATAAAGTGCTGTAGCCATTCCACCTATCCATCTAATTCCATTAAATACTTTTCGGATCTTACGCGTATGTTTGATGGAATTTGCTATATTTCAAAGGAACATAAAGAAAACTCTTAGTGCATGCAGGAAGTTTATAGAATCACCGGTATTATAAAAAGCGCATTCTTATTCTACATACGACTGCAACAAAGGCGTCATCAAATGCTGCGAGCATTTTCCACGTCAAAACGAAATCCCGCAAGATCCGGGAAACTTCGTATAAATCATCTTTACAACACCGGCTGCGAATAAAAACTTTGTTAAACGGCGCGGACATAAATCATCGGCAGGAGGAAGTCAGCGAAGTTTTACCTCAAAACCAACTAAAGATAATGCATAATACGTTGCGCGGAAAAACGCTAATTGGTGGCCGCCGGCGGTTTATCAATCTCCGTTCTCAGGAAACGAGTCTGCGACCTGTCGTTCGCGAGAAGATCCTCCACAGAATCCAAAATCTCTATGCAGGATTTACAGATGACCGCTGTAATTTGCTCCCGCCTGATCCTATCCACGCAAAGAGACACGTCTCTCCTAATTTCTTTTATCCCAAGGATTACGGCTTCCTAGGCGGTCTAAAAGTGTCACGCGGAAAAATCCCAACGTCGATAGTCGAAACGGCGATAAGTCTCTCGGGAAGACGAGAAAAACGCTCAGCTCAGCGAGGAATTGCGTGAAATAACGAGTCACGAGACACTACGCTTCTCTGACAGTTGATCACAAATACAACAGAAAATAGACAAATTCATATGTAGTTACAAAAGTACGTAATTCTGAAAATTCATTATATTCTATATGGAAAATTATTAATGGTATATTAACGATAAATTATTCATATTTTAACAATTATAATCGTGTGTTGTTTTCAAATTGTCGATGCTAGATGATTTATTATTTTAAAGGTAGCTTATTATTTCCAATAAATTTCTCATTTACTATTAATTTTATTATTCCTGTATAATTTATTGTATTTCTAGTCAATTTGATCTATCCGAAAATTCTGTTGTCTAACAGCTAAAATAATATTTAAGGAATTATTTTTCTAATTTAAAAAATTTAAAGAAGAGAGAAAAACAATTAGGTTCTCTGTTAATTGTTATGCTGAGAGAATCGCACGTAATATGAAACATAATTTTATTAAACTTATTATTATATTAATAATACTGCAGGACACATTAATAATACTAGCAGGCAAACAATGCACATAAAACCAGCTATTCATTTATATTGTCCCAATTAGCTCAACATGGTTGATATCAAATATTTCCAATGTAACATATCACAAAACATTTACATGTAATCGATATTATTTCAATCTCCATCTCCTTTGTGAACTTACTTTCGGAATTTTAATGATAAAAATACAATGGAAATCTGCTCTATTATGTAATATTATGTATGTAATCCGATTTTAAATAAGAGAATCGTTCAATCATCATTTATAGATAAAAGAAAATAGAAAATAATTCACCAATTATTTGGAAAAGCAATTGAAAATTAGGAGTTCTTCAAAAATTGGAAAAATATACAATAAAATATACAATTTCGTGGAATACACTTCTATTAATTAATTAATTAAATTTGATTTATATTTTTTATTAAAAGTTGTAAACAGTTAAGTGCTCAACTCCATTTTTATCTATCACGAGCGTATTCGTGAAAGAGTAGCAATTTACCAAATAAATTACCAAACGTCTCTCGAATGCTATCGGAAAAGCTCCTGGGCTTCATTATCGTTCGTTCTTGGCGTGTGTTGTAGTCTTTCGTCGAATTCTTCGAGAACTCGCTAAGTTGACCAAGGGATCCTCGTTACGGTTATTTACTGAAGACCGGTACTGATTAATTCCAAACTGTTCCCCTCGTCCCTCATCCCTTGTGAATTCCGAGCTGTGTATGCACGAACCTCGTATCCTGAATCCTGCTCTCTCTGGCCTTCGTCCATTCGGTATTTGCGGTCGATAGACTCAGAACTACACTCGCCTGTTTGCTACCAAATATTACCGACAAATAAGACGTAAAGGATACTCCAGGGAAAGTTCGGAAAGGGTCCCCGATTCTCGAAACTTGATACAAACATCAACAGAAATAATCCTGATCGATTGACTTTTCTCGAGGGAGAAAAGTAGAACGCGATGGCGCCATACAAGTCAATTGGCTGAATACGACAATATTAAAGATATAAGTACAATCTTATTTTTTTTTTTAATGTGTACTTCACATAAGCAAAAAAGAGCGTGTATACTTAGTTAACTTTAATTTCGATTTAACTTGCTATTTATTTTATTTTATATTCATTCTTAGAATTAGAAAAAGATAAAGCATAAATTGAACTGCAATTAAAGTTAATTTTACATTGGTGGAACCGAACTGTAAACGCTAGCACAAACTTAGGTTTCTCTCTGTTTCCAAATTTAGAGTTCTAGATTTAGAATAGAGCAAGTGTCTACCATTTTTTATCTAATAATCACATCATATATATTAAGAAATTACTAACAAAGCTTACTTATTTATTAGCTTATCTATTATAAGTTTACTTAATATTTATTACTTACTTATTGGATGATAGACCAGCAGATTCAAAAATGCGATCAAAATAACTAGAAAAGTTGATATCCGTGAAGCTCTTCTTCTTCTTGTTGTCCCCCTGAATGGATTTCCTGATTTCTTCCACTGATGTAGATCACAGTTACCACAAATTGGTCCGCGAAGCTCAAAGAAGAATTGCGCACTACTCTTGTAAATGTAGAGCTCTACCCAGATTAACATAGTGGCGACATCTGTTGGCGCGATAACGAAAGATTAGTTCACCATTTCATCAATAGATGGTGCCACTATGCAAATTCGGCGCATTCGGAGATAACTATTTTTTTACGTTTCCATATAGAAAAATTTCTCAAAATTGATAACAATATCATATGGAATCGCCATCCAATCGATAGATATTTTTTGAACATTTTATAATCAACACCTTACTCAATAAAAAAATGTGATGAAAAAATGTGACTTTTAAATTTAAAGCCTCGAATTGATCGATGCAACTAATGATTAAAACTCCTGCATGTCAATAACTTGAAATATAAAATTTATTTTGTATATACTATTTATTGGAAGAGCAATTAAACCTTTCATATTGCAAATATACAAATTAATTAATTAAATTAACGTATACATCCTTTGCTCATCTTAACTTCACTTACGGGACATCACGCGTTAGATAAATTTTTATAAAATTATTTAATAATATCAAAAGAGCCAGAACCAGAAATTTAATTATAGCTGTATTAATAACTTCGACAAATTAAAAATATATTTCTTTAATATAAGAAAATCCTTTTTAAAAATCTATTAATATTAACGAGCTGCTTCTTTTTTATCAAAGCTGAAATTATTCGTGCTATGCATGCGTCAATATGTCTCATAGTTTTCCCATCATGTAAACATAATATTGGGTCATCTAAAAAGTATCCGCGGTTTTTTGTCACTAGATGTGTGTTGATGGTCATATATCTAGTGACAAAAAACCGCGGATACTTTTTAGATGACCCAATATTATGTTTACATGATGGGAAAACTATGAGACATATTGACGCATGCATAGCACGAATAATTTCAGCTTTGATAAAAAAGAAGCAGCTCGTTCTCTGTTTACTTACATCTATTTAATTATCAAATGGAGAAGGTAGGTATGCCATCAATGTGTTTCCCTCTCCCTCGCGTAGCATCGAGCTCAGCTCAATGTCTGCCATAGCGTCGATAGCGTCGCGTCATATCAAAACAGTTCGTGAGCCGATTCACGCGTCCTGTATATCATCGAGAACGAGCACAGATTAATCAAAAGAGATTATTAAGAGGAATCGCGATGTCGCAAGGAAGAGGTGAGTCGCTGATCTGCGAATCTCCTCGTTTCGCTTTCGTTGTCAAGAAATGTCGATTCCACGTGAGAACGAGAGGCTGCATGACAGCTGATGAGCTTACACTCGGAAGTTTGTGGCGGCGGTGATATAAACCCGCTTTTGAAGAGAGAGAGCTTGAGGGGGATTAATTTCAAGATTGAGGGATCTCTTCGAACTAATACCTTCGAGTTTTGAAGAAAGTGGGTTATATCGTACATTGCTATGGATTGCTTTTGTAACAATCCAAATTCTTTACTCCTTCAATTTAAAAATAAAGACTTCTTTAAAATAATTTATATTTACATTAACTTTTCTTTAGTATTTATCATAATTCAATTTTGTTGTAATAGGTATATAATATATATCAACTTTTTTATATATTATAGTTGCAACTTTATCATAGATTACTAATACTTGTTTTCGCTTTCTCACATTGACTTTATTTTGCCATAATAGACATGTATATAACAATGTATTTTCTTAAACAGTCTACAACTTTGCCACAGATTACTAGATATTTATTTTTTCTTTTCATATTGATTTAATTTTGCAATATCTTGAGATGCTAATATACCCTTCTGATTGATTTATAACTTCTTAAAGCTGTATTTAAGACAGTCCTAAATATAAGATCCGACTATAATATGAATGCTGCTCTCTGATTAGTTCATCTTAAGACAATCTTAAATATAAGAATCGACTATGAATATTGACTTAAATATTTGCTTCCGTTTTCTCACATTGGCGTTACTTGCAGGTAGGAGAAATCGCAAACATCATGATAAAGAGAAAATAATCAATCTTGGTGACAAAGGCAAGGAAGTGATGGAGGACATAAACGAGAACAGTCTAGTAATACAACAATTCCACGAATATGCGGCTGAACTAGATGCCAAGCACGATCGTTATGAAAGAATCTTCAAGATCAATCGGGATGTAGGCATCGAGAGCAAAAGAATCATCTTTCTGTTGCACACCATCGATAAAGAGAGTAAACGGAATGCTGTGCTAGACGCAGCCAAGACAAGACTAGATAACGTAGTACAGAAGTTATTTCGAAATATCGCAACTGAGTTGGACGGTCAGGATGCTTATCAATTCCACAGAGCCTATCGCGCCGGCATAGAAGAATACATAGAGGCGCTGACATTCCATGAATATCTGCAGAATGGTGATATGCAAGACTGGTCTGCTCTGGAAAAAGCATTGACATATCACACAATTTCATCTCCAACCGATTCGTCGGAACAGAGTACTTCCAAGACGATGCAAGTCATGGTCACGCCAACAGACTATATTCTGGGAATAGCCGATCTGACCGGAGAGTTGATGCGAAAGTGTATCAATAACTTGGCGATAGGGGATGTGAGCAGTTGTTACCAAACGTGTAATTTTGTCAGAAAGATATACATAGCCTTCTTGGGCTACACCAGTGTAGTACATAACAACGAAGTAAATAAAAAAATTATCACGCTCAAGCATAGTTTGACCAAAATGGAAAATGCATGTTATACTATCAAAGTACGGGGATCCGAAATACCAAAGCACATGTTAGCCGATGTGGCTATTGCAGCAGCTGAGGAATATGCCACTGAGGACGATGAAGGATATCAGGCATTTTAATATATGACAGCACAAAAATTCCTTTCAACATAGATTATTTAATTATTTTTTAGTTATTGTAGACTTATCAATCTGATATGAGGTAAAAGTAATCGATAGTATTTTATATAGCTGGCGGTATTGAATCGAAAATTAATCAGTAAAGAAATTGTATTCTTCCAGTAGTATATCATCAATTATTTCAATTCAATTCTGTTAATTATTTGTGTTAATTTCTGTTAATTTCGTAAAAATTGCATAAAAGATTCTATAACAAAAAATTTACTTTAAACAGTATTTAAGTTTTATATTTTCATATTTCACACACGCATCAAATTAATATATTTATAACACTTTCCGATATATTATATAAAAGAGTCGATTGTGATATATTAATATTTATATATATATATTTAAATAAATCAAATAGATATGCAAGTATAATATTTTTAATTCATGTACAAAAATAAATATTCTATAACAAAATAGATCTGCACTGTGGTTACATCAATAATTTGGATACTTTTGAAAATGTAGAATCCAATTTTACATGGAAGATCAACAATTGTCAGCCAGTTGTACCGTCCTCTAATTCACTCCTATTATCCCAATCATCCGAACTCTCTGTATACACGGACGGCTCGTAATCGGATTCCTCAACAGACTCCTCTGCGGACGATACTTCTGTTTCAGATGTATCGACAACCACCAAGTGCATGGGGGTGGCGGCTCTTCGACGACGACGCGGTGCGGATGTGTGTTTAAACTGTGCCTTGTGCTGCGGATTCTTACGATAGCACTTCATGCCGTATGGACATTCCTCCCGATTGTCAACCTCATCGTAATCCAAATCATCTGGATGACTATAATTATTCTTGTGATTGGGATTCTTCCTGCAAATTTAAAAATATTTTAAGTTTTTTAAACCTACATCTACTACATCGTACTTTCAATATTTTAACATAATTATTTTAGGTCTGTTCTTTTTTGAAGAATGTTCTGAATTGTATATACTGGTACAGTAAGTTGAAGTGAAATGAATTTAAAGTGTTTTTTTCCTTTTATGTGACACAAATGTCGTTCTATCTTTCGTTGAATGTCAAGAAGGCTGGAATGATGTTTGTGACTGTGTCTTGTAAAAGGAAAGCAGTCATGGTTCGTTTCATTCCAACTTATTGCACCACTTTATTGTACAGAACATTCTTCAAAAGAGAATAAATTTATTGATAAGAAACTGAACCATATTGTACTGTACCACTTACCGATAACATTGAGCACCATATCTACATTTTTCTCTGGGTACTCTATTAGAATTGGACGTACTCGCTTGATCTTGAGGCATAGCAACGGGTGACTGAGGATTATTCGACGGAACTTCTTCGATCTGATCACTGACATCTATGTCCCATTTGACCTTCTTGCCTGATTCATCATTTATCGCGGCTTTATTCGTTAAATTAATATTCCTTACTTTCCGCTTCCTGTTATTCTCCTGGTCAACAGGAGGTTCAATTACATCCTGAGAGTCTATTGACATCTTAGAACTTGTCCCAGCCATATCATTTCCCTCTGGCACGCTGAAAGAAGCATGAAGAAAGACACGGGATGAACAATTGCACTTTTATCGTCAGATATTTCTGCTCAAATAATTGGAGCAAAACCTTGCAGGATCGATCTGCAAAATTGGAGCAGCTTCGTCCCTATGTTCCCCATTTCCATTAACCGGACAATCCTTATGCTCATTTGATAGATCTTTATCTTGAAGAACATCATGCAAAGTTTTGCCAGAAGATACAGCAGCTTCCATGCTCGACAAAAAGCAGGCTTTTTTACTGTCCACTTCATTATTCAAATCTACCTCGTCAACCTGAAATGAAAAAACCGTAATAAGGAAAATTCCTCGCGCAAAATTGTCTTCGAATATATCAAGCAAGAACTGCTGTACCTTTCTCTTCAACGTCTGATCACCTTCCTGCATCGTATCTGTCGAGATGATCTTGAACCAACATTTGTCAGGCAGCAGAGAACAAACGTCACCTGGTTTTATCGGCACACTGTTTCCCAATTTAAGAGATCGCCATCGTGCACATCCAGCGGGTTTCATGTAACATGGTGCCACCTAATACTGGAAAATGATCTCTATAGAAAACTGATGTTATCAACTACAATGCATTAAAAAATAAATAATCCAATGAAACAGTAAAACCTATTTTCACAATGTGACTCTCTAAAGATTAAAGGTTACCAAGCAATTCGTAACCTAATAAATAGTTATATCAATTAAAAATGACATAACATCAATGTTATAGTTTTTCACTCAACAATATAAATATAATATGACACATGTTTCACACAACAGTTACATTGTTGAGTATGAAATTATAACATTGATGTTATGTTAATTTTAGATGATATTTAATGGATAATTAATTTCTTTAATTTCTAACTAACTATATGTTGTAAAAACAAGCCTATCTAACAATATAACAATTAACATCAATGTTTTAATTTCACACTCAACAATACAAATGTAATACAATGTATGTGATAATAAATAGTTACACTGTTTAGTGTTAAAGTATAACATTGTTATGTTAATTGGTGTTTACTGGAAAGCTATTAAAGGAAAAATAAATATAAGCTTATACATCACATAATTTCCTTCTACAAAAAGCTATTATTAATTTCCTTCGTTACGTGTTGTCAACTGAATTATCACAGAGATTACTGGAGTTTAGTATTATCAGAGTACAAATATATGCCAAATGATAAGGAATACCCAAAACAGGTAACTTTACCGGCGTAATCGTCATTTCATCGTTGGGCGACAAATTGATGGTCACGGCGTGTTTGAGCACCTGGCCATCATTGCACTGCGATAATGGTAAAGATCGTTAAGTTTTACCGTCAAGAAACGTTAAGAATCAATCCTTTAATTAATTCAACGCGTCATCGATGAAGCAATCATCAACACATCATCGTTCGTGTTTTTAGTGACTCAGAATCATTTCGAGTCGTGTTTCGGCTTGCAGCGATTTTATTTATGTTACCCGCATAACATTTAATTGATAAAAACGTTTGGAGGTACGCAAGTGTACGTTTATATGCTGCAAAACAGATCACTGCAGCTGATCTCAACGTGTAAATTCAAAATGCTTCGAAATTCATTGCGAACGCCCGACAGTCGAACGAGTCGTCGACGAAATGTAGCACGAAAAATCGTAGATAAAGTTTCGGAGTTCGGAGATAATTGAAGAATGCCGATATTATCAACCGCGTTCGATACATAATAATTATTCTCGAAAATTACATCGATTTCGTCTCTCCTTGATGCAATATATGTATTTTTTTAACAATACTTTTATATTATCCCTGCGTGCTTTACAAGTTTGTAGCGCAATGATGTTAGTTTCCTAAACAATAGGAAAATTCTTACGTCACTGCAGTTCTACGTTATCATCTGTGTCTAAATTATCGCTTCGACGACTCATTCTTAGCCGCGCGCGATATCTCGGTTCTAAACGCGCGGCGAATTTTTCAATACGATCTGATAAGCATTTTACAGCAGTGACGCAGTCAAATGCGTCGTTATCGGCTATTATCGGCGCACGTGTTGGCACGTACAGACGGAGCCATAAACAGTCATAAACGCTTTGCGTAAAATTGTACGCGTGCTAAAGCTGTTACGTATTCGAAGCGCGTGTTTCCTATTTAAAGTCGAAATATTTCACGTATTATAATTAATTAATTATTATTATAATTCTATATTAGACAGATTATTAAATTCTGATGTTATTATTGTTATATTATCATTATTATACATATAATTATATAATTATATCTTACCCTGGCGGAAGTAAAAGTCAGTACATAAGTCTAATATAAAAGAAATGTAAACGCTTTTTTTGTTATCTTAATTTTTGAATGAAGCTTCTCCTAGAATCTAGAAGCTTAATTCGTTTCTGTTAATTTCTCCTTACATTTTTTCTTTATAAAAATTTAGTATTAGTGTAACCACTTACACCTTGATATACAATAATTACAATAATTTATTTTGAAAATTGAAAATACTGTGAACTATACTGTTACATAGTATTTTTAATACTCTAAATAAGTGAACAAAACTTTTAATAGTTCAAAAATACAGAAAAAATATTAATCTTAAATTGACAATATTATGCTCATATATATTAAGCAATAATAATATTGTGATCTTGAATAAAATTAAATAAATATCAATAATTGTGATCAAATATTGTAATCTTGCTTCAAAGATTTTAATCTTGATTTGATTAAATTTATATTAACTTTATTTTTTTTAGTCTCAATTCAAGACTAAAAATCCTGCATTACTATAAATTTTATCAAATGAAGATTAAAAGATTTGAAGATTGCAATATTGTTGATACATGAGCATAATTCGATTTAAAATTAATTTTTTTGTGTGATACTTTTAATACTAAAAATAAGTAATTAATTGGCCAGTATTAAATTTCTATAAAGGAAGATATTAACAGAAGCATAAACAAAGCTTCTTAGAAAAATTGAAACAATAAAATGTAAGAGTAGCATTTACGCAATGTTTTTGTTCATCGAACTTTTAATATTTAAAATAGGTAATTAATTAGTCATTAACCAATACTAATATTAAATTTCTATAAAGACTTAATCGACTTAAGCTCCCATTTTTATTTTCGCTAGAGCGATATGTAGCAACGATGAGATGCATTTATGTCTCCGTGTGTACATTTTCTGCTAATGTCGATGCGATAAACTTTGAATCTCCCAAGCGTAGCCATGAATCATCCGACAAAATGATTACATGGATAATCTTGACGCGTTAGCTTATCCGTTCGCATAATCAACGCTAACCGTAACCCGAGTCAGAAATGCGAAAATAATATTTAATATTTGTTTATCTCAACTTGATATAGACAGACATTAAAAGATATACCTCGTATTGATAGATAGAGTTGAAAGACGAATTCAAAATAGAATTCGAAGGATTAAATAGCTAGAATTTCATAAGAATTTCAGTCATTTCCGATTTCATTCTACGCTATTTGTGTATTCCGATTACAGGATTATTTGTCATAAAAGGAATTTTCCTTTTGTTCGGGACGACATTTCTTATGACGTCTTCGTAGAATATCTTTACAAAAAATCAGTTATGCAACTCACTCCTGTCGCAGCGCCGCGGCCGATGATATTGTTGCCGATCAGCAAATTCGCTCTCTGCACTAAATCGTTGTCTACTCGTACTATTTGCAGCTTTTTCGTCATAATGAATTTTTCATTAGATAGGTTAACGTGTCGCGGGACATATTTCGGGATTGTCACCAAAAAATTTCTGATCGTTTCCACAAAAAAAAAGTAGCATAGGAATTCAGGCTAACTTCAGACGTAGTTAACTGTGATAATTCTTTCATTTAAAGTCATTTACTTTTTTTTTTTAGTACAAAGAACATATCCCGAGAGAGTTATATATTTTAATTTTGAATTCTACGAGTTTTTTTCATAAAGACAATGAAATGTTGTCTGTCTGTTTTCTCTTTTTCACTGCATTAAATCCTTACAGAAATTTAATATTGTAAATATTACATTTCTTAGGTCGATATTCATAGTTTTCAAGACCGTCTTAAGTAATATCTTAAGACGCTAATGCGGCTCTCTAATTGGTTCGTGACATCTCAAGACAGAACTTAGACGGTCTTGAATATAAGAACTGACTATGAATATTGGCCTTAGTCACTAAGCAATATAATATTTACAATATTAAATTTCTATACGGATTTAATGCAGTGTAATTAATCACTAATCCTTAGTGATTAATTACTTATTTTGAATATTAAAAACACTGTTATTCATAAAAATAAGTAATTAATCATTAACTAATGTGACCAAATTAATTAAATCTTTGTTCAAAAAGTTCGATAAAAATTTAGAAATTAGCAGTGCGACTGTACAAAGTGTTTTATTTTTTATCTTCTTCGTTTTGAGTTTATTAAAATCCTTTTAAAGAAAAATATTGTGAGTATTAACCCTGATCAATATTTGCTCCAAAATTTCTTTAATCGGTACTCGAGAATCCAGTGAACATTTCCTTCAACCATGTTATAAGAAATTATTTATAACAATTTTTTTCACAACTTCACATAATTTTATATATATATATATATATATAAGTTACATATTTAACCTTATTCTCCGAATTTTTGGCCTTTAAAATAAAAAAATTCGTTCAGTTACGTTAATCTTTAAACAAAGATAGCAATTTAAAATACATTGGACTCGCAAATATTGATACCAACTAAGGAAATTTTGAATATCGACCAGGATTAATATTTACAGTATTTTTCTCTAAGGAGATTTTAACAATTAACTCAAAATCAATGAGATAAAAATAGAATACTTTGTACAGTCGCATTGATAATTCTAAATATTTCAGCTATGAACAAAGATTCATTTAATGTGTAAGATGAGGGAAAACAATCGAAGGCAGGGTAAAAAGTTATTCAAGCGTTTAACAATGAAATGTCTTTTTTTAATTTACAATTACAAAGAATGTACACGCTTATAAACAAACAAAGAGAAATGCGCCGAGAAGTTACAGTACAGATCTGACGCGATGCCATAAAGCTCTTTGCGTGGAAAGGTCTCATAAAAAATTACCGGAGAGATGCTAGACTCGGTTACTCGTCGGTGCGTTGAGGATGTTACAATCAGCTGGACCAGTCGCTGCTATCATACATTTGTATATCCGAATTAAGCACGCTCTCTCACGCAATCGCGATCGCGATTTTCTTTTTACATCCTTTCGTCGTGTCCTTCCCCGCGGAAATTGCGGACAATAAACGCGCAATTGCGTCGACCGGCTGTGCAATGTAAATGTCGTTACGTTTGTACATAATTCGATAATCTCGAGAGATGCGGGAACAACCGAGAAAATCATCCCGCAGGCGTGAAAGCGGAAGGAAGTGTCGTATGATAAAATATGGAACATCTGTCCTCCTATTTCCAAGCCGCGAAATAACACTGGTTGATCCGAGCCCAAAGTAAATTAAACACGGGCATTTTTTCACCATCCAAAAATACCTCTGACAAAAGATTCAGAAAATATTATCACTTTCAACACGCTATCCAGAATTATCTTTTTGTTCTGAAAGCACCATTTCTTTCGATAAAAATAACAGTTTCAATACATAAATAAAAATTCTTTTTGCCTTGAAATATTACAATATTTTAATACCTTTATAGAAATTTAATATTAAAAGATAGATCAACTATTTATTTTGAGTATTAAAAGCATTAAAAGAATTATTGTTATCGGTGCTTTTAATACTGAAGATAAATAATTATTACCTGTCAGCATTAAAAACTGATTGAACTCAATATTAAGTTGAATTTCTGTAAGAGTAATGTTAATCGTTTTAGGATGTGAAGAAATAATATACGTGTATTACAGAGTTCTTCGAAATTATATAATATATTATAATTGTTTTGGATATGGCTTACTGCTTTAAGTAATAAACCACATATCTTCTGTCAGCGGTACTTTGGGTGGCGAAGTAGTTATTAAATTGTTCGTGAGTGTCACCTGTGACTTATTACAGAATGGCGTGACTCATTATTAACATGATTTACGATATCGCGATTATTCGCATTATTTTCGTCTCGATACGTCTCGGACGAGGAGAAAGTTTTCCTTTTAAATGATGGTGAGAACGTCGATCGCGGGTCCAGGAGAAACCCGGTGTCGTCGAAACAGTTCCACCAATCTCTGAAATCAATTAAACACAGACATATTTTTTCTATTAAGAACGCCGCAGACTCCCGAATAAGAACTCGACCATACCCATGCCCGGAAGATACGAAATCGCGAGCCTTGCAGTCGCTTTGAACACACATTGTCAAGATCCGTCTCTTCACGCACGCGTTCACCATGCAGAATCCGAAAACCTATTCAGCCTCGTTGGAAGGCGAGCTTTTTGTCCGTCCTATGCAGAGACCGAAGACGTATTCCCCACCGGAAAATCCATCGTCGATCGCGGAATCTCGCCGTTTAGCTTATGAAATAGGAACTTTGTAGATCGCGGTCTTCTCCGCGAGGAAGGATAAACTTGAAGGAATCAGTAGGTTCTTTATGAAGCGATGAATTTTTCATGTCGGAAATGTGACTATTGAATTTTCTGCACGGAAAGAACAGTTTTACTTAAGTGAAAATATAATTAGATATAAATCTAAAAATAATTTTATTAAATTGTTAAAATAATTACGTAGAACGCTTAAATATTGATAACAATGCTGTAAAAAGTTTTAGTAATCGATTCCCATACATCCAGTAAGAAACTTGCAACGTTTATAATGTTATTGCAATGTTGCTGAAATCTGTGATGATCTGTGCTGAACAAATTTATAAATATCCTATTCTCTAAACTCTTTGGAATAGAATCTCATTTTAAGGAATGAAAATTGAGTCTTGAAAAAGAATGGCTCAATTTTTAATCTTTGAGAGTGAGAGAGATTCATTTCAAAAGTTTTAAAAAGTACATAATTATTTTAATCATTAATTCAAACAGAATTATTTTCAGATCTGAATCTAGCTAAATTTTTAGATATTTCAGTAAAATCGTTCTTTCCTACTTCTAATTTTTTATAAGATAGGAAAAAAGATTTATACATAACTCGGCATTACTATTACGTACGTAACTTTTTGTTCCTTCGTAGTTTAATTGCGTCATTATAAATAAAAAGAAACAATGGAAGATTAAAAATCTCTGAGAGATCAGATGCGAAATTTCAATTCGTTCAAGTTCATCCGTCTCTTTCCTCGCAGAATCGTTAGATGAAATAGTAGGTCTGATGTGTCGCAGGCCGGCTTCGTTTGTTGCCTATAGTAAGTAAGAAACTAATCAGCGGTGTCGTTCGCAGGTCCGATTCGGTGCACGGCGGAGTGATCTTTGGAAGTAATCTTCATCGCTTGGATTATCAAGTGTCGTCATATAGTAGCACACATATCACAGCATACCTTTAACGAGCTTGCACTTGTTAGAATAATATAATACGATGTCATCGTGCTTTTCGGAGCAAGGTAAACCCACCATACGAGAGCGTATAAAATACCGAAACGAAAAGTCTTCTCGAATCGGTTTTCTTATCGGTGCGATATATCAGTATCCCAAATAGATTTTCTGATGCATACGTGGTATGTCACGGAACATGGTGTCGTTACATTAGAACATTAAAGAATTCAGGCTTGATGTAAAAAAGCTGCAGGTACTACAGATGACGGAAACCTTTTTGGAAAAGCTAAATGATATCTCATTTATCTGAAAAAGGAGAGTATAGAAAAAATATTCTCTGTCAATATCCTTTTGTACTTTATAGACACGTGTATGGAATTTACACTTTTTTAGAGAGCATTATCGATTTTTTTTGTTTTTTTTTGTTTTTCCATAGATTCCTTTTTAACGAAACGTAAGTTTCCGATGGTTCACCTACAGCCCCTTTTTGCATCGAATCTTTTATCAGAGGTGAATAAAATTTAATTAAACGGTGCTGCGATGAATTACTGCGCAGAGCAGTAATAAATAACTTTTTGTATTAAAGTGCCTCGTCGTCGCGTATAAAAGCCGAAGAATATGATAACAATAGATACATGCTCGTTTAAAGCTAATCAATGAAATAAGCTGTTAAAAATGGACAGCTGATCTACAATAACGTAAATTAAAGTGTCGTACTTTGTGTTCCATGTAATGTAAATCCTACGTATTTATATGTTAAATTAAAAGCTAGTATCGCCTTGTGGAATATCTTCTTCGAAGTAATCGACCGAAATGAAGCACTGAGAATGATAGAGACCCAAGTCACAATTTCTAATGAAAAGTTAAAATAGCTTATATCGAGGAATGTTCTCTAGCTATTTCTGCGGCTGTCCAAGTGATGGAAAGGAGGAACGTGTAAAACGTTAGGACATTGTTTCTAATGAATGTGTAAACGTATTCGAGCAATTCGATCTATGGCATCGCAATGAGCAAAAGTTAGAGCGAGTTACTTATATATGGCCTATTAGAATATATAGACTATCCATTCTTGTCCTAGAACTCTCTTCGTGGCTTAGGTCTATATAAATTTCAACGCTTCAAATAATAAATACACGAAAAGGCGCTCTGTACTGCCAGAACCCACCGCGTGTCCCACAAGCTGAGACGCATACATTACCGCAAAATTTTATTTGGAATGGTACAATGCATCAATCACGATCATCGGGCATACACACATGTACGTATGTACATGTATACACAAACTGCTTCCGATTCGCGGGCCTCCCCGAGAAAGAGAGGCCACGAGATCGCGTAACGTCGTTGTCGTCGTCGCCGCGACGCTGTCGAGGAAAGGAAAGAATGAGGAAGAGGAAATGATATGCGCCGTAAGAGCGGCTTATACCGAAACGAAAGCGTATGTGTGTATGTGTCTTTAAGCGTTAAGCCGCACGCGAGTTGCAAAACGTAAGCGAATCGAAAGAAGTTCATAAAGGGATCCTTGTGAGCTTGGCTATCTAATCTTCGAAATCGGACATTAATTTCATCCTCCTGTCTGTTTTTCTTTCCTCTCATTCTATCCTTTTAATAAAACGATTTTAAATAAATAAAAAGGAATAAGAATCTCTTGCTCGAAATTAAAATCTGCCAATCAGATGTTGTTAATCCTCAACTGCAGCTATGAAAACTACATCTTATTATTAGTTCTAATGCATCCTGTTTAAAACAGAACGCATGTGAACCTCTGCCGTAAGGCGAATGATAGAGAAAAATTTAATGTTTTTTTTAGAATCTACAATTTAGAATCTTATAATATCAATACACAGACTTTATAGTCATCTAAAATTTTTGCTTCGGCTCTAAATGATCTATATTGCTGTCGAGGATTAACACTAGAACTATCAAAATTAATTAATTTTTTATCAGCTTTTGTTGCAATATTATCTAAATGATTAAATTAATCAATTTGCTTTCTCCATTTATCCCCTTTTTAAAGATACATAAATAATAAATTTAAATAGTAGAAACAAGTACGGCGACATCAAGACGTCAATATCGAAAGGTCCAGAGAACGAACCATGCAAATTTTAAGATCCGATATCCGAGATTAAACATCCAATCTCGCTGAGACAAATCCCTCATGGATTTCCATTTCAATTCGTCCGCTTCTTCGACGATGAATTCGAACCGCTCGCTCAAACCGTACCGGAGTAGCTCTCGCTCGGCCAGACGTAGTATAGATGACGTCGGCGTGCGTACGCCTGCTGGAGTTGTGCCTCGGACGCCCGCGACGATCCCTGCGGTTCCTGGTGACCTCGTGGTAGACCGGTGTCGGTATCCGGCTCTGGCTATACTATGGTACCACCGCCTTCTACCGGACTGACCACGTGGAGAGCGGCACCGCCGACCTGGCTGATCCCTGGCTGAAATTAGAGACAACGCGAACCACATCGTTGATACACGGCGATACGAATAACGCGCTTCTGATCATCTAAGTCATCTAATAAAAACACGCGTTATTCCCAAGAAGCATTTCACGCATCTTTTATGATCCCAAGCCAGAGGTTTCTTTTTGATGGACAATTCATCACAGTTGAATGAGCAAAGAACTAAAAAAAAAAAAGAATTTCAATAAATCAATTTTTAATAATTTAGTATTTTATATTAAGAATCAATTTCTAATTGTTTAGGAATATATATTTTGATTAAGACAAATAACTTATACTTCCATTAAGATCAAGAAATTCGTTCAATAGTGTTAAACATGATTCATGAATAGTTTAAACAGTCCGAACATGTATAATTCTTACTTTCCTACCTTGCGAAAACTTTTCGGGAATAATGCAGATCTGGTAAGAGAAAGAGAATGCGTGAGAGCAAAGAGATATAGTGCAAATTGTGATATAAAATTCAGAAGCGCTGCCGAGAAGTATCTCGACAAGAACGTGTGTAAATGATTTCGAGCGTGTACACTATTCTACTTTCATGACAAGTCCGTTCAAGCGGTAAATAAAGCAAAATAGAACGGAAAATGATAAGTCATACGTACCATGCGATAACTCAGGGAAGTCTCATCCACGATATTCTCTTGCATCAGCCAAAGCGTGGTACAGAACATTAATCTTTCCGATCAATCAAAAGTGAGAAAAAGGAATTAATGCTTTATCGGCCTTGAGAAATAAGCGCAAGCATCATCCGATTAAAAATGATAAAAGATGCGCTATTTCAAATTATAAGTCGCACTATTAAAATTATAATCACGCTAGAAAAAGAAGCAACGCACCTGTAATGAATTTCATCGCGAACTACTCCGTAATTAGTCAGGTATTTTTCGCAGCGTTTGCCAAAAGCGTGAAAGACTCGCTTTCATTAAATTATATACATCACGCTGTTCTCAGCGTAATACAATAAATTAATAGCAGTGATTAAAACATTCTTTTGAACACTCGATAATTGTGTTATGGTATTTCTAGTTCTACTTCGCAAACGCTGGCTAGCGTTTAACTGATCGCAATTTAATGAGGCTGTCCCTGATACTTTTGGTCAAAGCCGTTAAATGAAAAGGTGAGAGTGTGGGATATTCTCGTGATACAAATGCTCTATGCAAAACGCCCAGGAAACACTATTCGAGCCCTAATATCGGAACCTGTAGTATATAATGTAAAAAAGAAAAAAAAAGAAAAGAAGACATGCGATGTTCTTGGCAGACTGTAAATAAACATCGTCTTACATGTGTCATCATACATATGTATGTACGTGTCGCATAAAAGACTCTCCCGGTCGTTCTCCCTGGAGCTTCTGCATTGTACTTGATTGAACAAAATTTCAACAAGCGGGAAGCAAGCAGCGATCGTTCATTCAAATTTTCGCTTTATTGTACAACAAGGCAAAATTCATTGTTTTCAACAAAGGATTAAGTGTTTCTCGCATCTCGTATCATAAGCTTGAGAGACGACAGTTTGGCTAAATAATTATTTTTCGTTGACTTTTCTATTTAATGATCGGCTAAAGCTAGATAACACTTTACAGAAGATAGAAAGAAGATTTTCTTCAATAAAGGGGCCTGCCCTGTCACGAGACCTCATAGGGTTTAAACAACATTGCTCTCGAGGATGCAAACCAAAAACATAAATATATCGGTAGTCGATCTCTATCCTATAGCTCGCGTAAATTTTCTGCAATATTCATCGCGAGAATAAATCTTGACCAGACCATCATTAGGCATAGATATCAACGACAGCCTATACTATGAATGAACTTTAAGCACATACTGTGAGTAGTTTTTTTTATTTGCAGCGCATGCACTAACCAAATATTATAGAATTGACATCTAAGTAGAAGATAAGTTAAAGCTCCTCTGTTTCCCGCAAAAAAATAATATTAATTAAAACTATATTAATGCATCTGAAAAAAAAAAAACAAATATCACAATGTATGTGCGCGCTCTATACTACTTAATTTGAAATATCTATGTTCATGCATTTCGAGTAATAATCTGTATTCAAAAATGATGTAATTTATCTGTGATCTAGTCCAGGAAATATCCCGCAAAGATTGTCCGAAAAATTTTCATAATACGTAGAAAGATAAAAAAAATATTTAATATACAAAAAAGTCCTCTGATTCAAGATTTCTCGAAAAAAACAGATATATATTTTACATTACTTGTTCACTCATAGTATCGTCCGTCTATGTACTTCTGTAATTATATACACAATATAAACTTAGAGAAAAATATTAAAAAAAAGTCCTCAATGCATTTCTCTATGATGGCACCTCCCAATACTAACAGAATTCAAACGCAATTATGTACCCTAAGGTCGTAGATTTAAATGTAAATAGGGACTCTCTAAGATTAAATATACTGATTGTAATATATAAAACTTAAATAACAGCGACGCGATCGTCATATCAAACACCCGGCAAGATAATACCGAATTCGTCAGTGTATCTTGTTCTAATACTTCCAAACCAGAATAATCAATTGTCTTAAAGATATCCTTCCGTCACCACGAAGGTAAAGGAAGACTACCCAAAAGCATTACAAGATTTTCCTGTGCTTTTGTCACGATAACATCATTTTAAATTCTAACTCTACGTATATATATGTACAGAATTCTCGGATCATCCGACCAACAGACTCTACTCGACGGACTCGCTAAATAACGATTTGGAAATAACGGGTTACATCAGAGGTCGTTACATCGCATGGAATTGATATTACTAGTGTAAGGGTTGTTGCTATGATGGTGTGATGGCCTGTGCAGGGTGCTGCTTATCGTGAGAGGACCTACCATGTGGCCGGGCCTCGCCCACGTGTACACGTATCCATCCTGACACGCCGTCACGAAGCAATCTTCCCTAAATACTAATTCAGTCAGTCTCTCGTGCGCCAGCTTCTTGCACACCAGCGGCTCGAGGACCGGGCACTCGTCGAACCTGGGACACCAGGCGGTCCCTATCAACCTCATGGGATCGTCCATCACGGAACTAACCTTTTTACTTCCCGTCCCACCTACTAAACTCCCACCGACACTGTTATTCAGACTACTACTCGTCGTACTCGTCGAATTGCCGGTGCTCGCCTTATCGCCACCGTTATTTTGCACAACTGTCGTCGTGCTGTTATTGGCCATCGTCGCCGTTGCACCTGTGCCGCTACCTCGCATAGTGAGGCTAAAGTTTCTCTTGTGATTATCACCTTTACGCTCGCCGAAGCCAAGACCCGCTAGCCTCTGCGTCAGCGAATTAACGGTTGCCACCGCGGCATTCGTGCTACTGCTATTGTTACTAGTCTCATTATTACCACTCGCGTTCTCCTTGAAGTTTACATTATTTGAATTATTATGTTTAGCATTCGAATTCGAATGGTGATTCACCGTTGTCGCCGCTCCATTGCCACTATTAAACGTGCCCGAGGACGACAAGGTACCGCCGCTAGTGCTGCACGCCGCAGAGGGTCTTTGCTTGGAACACACCGGTTGCCTCAGTACATCCTCCGTGATGTCCCATAGGCACAGTTGGGTGTCCTGCGATACACTGCCTAACCTGTAGCACGTACCGCTCGACATTCTCAATTCAGAGCTACAGGAATTACGATTCGAGTGAACGCCACCGCTCTGCGAGGTCGTGGATAGACGGTGCGACTTCTCGTGGAAGTGATTATGATTGTTGTGCGACATCGTCGTCTCGTCATCCGAACCGCTAAAGTCAGGATCGTGATCACCATAGGACGTTGTGTATGGATCAAAGGCAACCACGCTCACCCAACTATGATGGCCTTGCCCTCGCGCCACCACCCGCTTCTCGTGGAAGCTCCAAATAGTCACCAGATCGTCCTCGCCGCCTACCACCACGTAACGTCCGTCCGGCGACCAACACACGCACAAAAAGCCACCAAAATAGCTCCTTGCTGAGCCAACCAGTTCCATGGTGTTGTATTGAAAAACACGCAGAAATCCATCCTGTGATACCACGGCTAAGTTCGTGCCACACGGACTGAAGGCGAATTCATTTATACAACATCCTTCCGCGCCTATCACCCATCGGTACAGCGGGTTTCTGGTGGATTTGGTTTTGCAGGTATATATGGCGTATCCGTCACCCGACTTGAATGACTGATAGTGTGGCGCAGTGGTGCCACAAAGCAGCTCTTCATTATAGAGGTACAGCTGACCGGAGCTATGAGAGACCAGAAATAGGTTGTTTGAGCCGGGAACCCACTTTATACATGTCACCTTGCTCTTGTCTATCAGCCTCTGAAATATAAACGTTCTCATTAAAAAAAACAAAAATATTCTCATATTAAAATAAAGCAAAATTAATAGTGCCGCGAAAAACTGTTTAGAATTTATTAATCGTATTTTGCATCCAAAATTATTTATTAAGATTTTATAAAGAAATATTTCATAAAATTAATCTAATTAAAATAGCGCTTCTCTTATTTTGTAGCGATATAAAGCTTACTAAAAAATAAATTTTTATATTACAATCTCAATGTTATGATTGATAAACAAAGATAAAAAGGAAATAATAATGATGATTTGAAAATGATATTGAACATTATTGAAGTATTAAAAATGTTTTACAAAGCGTGACTGTATGCGTGTAAATTATCAGACATTCATTGAGGCCGAAATGTATTTAAAATAGACAGCACATCGTTCCATCAAGGCCTGTTTCTGCCACAAGAAGACAGCGGAAAGTTATGTAATGTTGCTTGTTGAGCTTAATTATTTGATTGAGATATAATTGCATTAGTGCGCGGGCCTACCGGTATAGAATAGCCCGGTTAATGCGCTGCTAAATATTAAGTACAATCATTGCAGGATGTAACGGATGGTGTAAGGTATCCTGAACCAGCATTTATTTTTCAGTTTATCATGTTTCAATAAGATAACACAGACATATCATCAAGAGCGGATAAGTGTTGATAGCTATTACACACATTGCCAGGAAACTACAGTTTAATATTAGTTGCATAGAGAATTTTGTTTGAACTAAGAGATTATTTATCTCCACGTAAGTTAGCAGATAATATAGGAAATGATTCTCTCCAGCAAATGCAGAGGAGAAGTTTTCCTTGAGGTAACTTATAGGAACTTGTCAATAGATTTCGTGCCAAATTTGCTTTTACGTACGTCTTCATTGTACAATTTGCTGAGTTGAGAACTGTCCTTCTTTATCGGATCGATCAACTGTATCTGCCCTGTGGAAAATCCTACCAGCAATGGAGCACTATCGGCCGTTGCTGTTGTTTGATTAAAATTGTGGCAGGTTGGATTCGTTCCCTTGTATAACTTTTTGTCCACTGGTTTGTTCAAGTCTACAGCCTGAAACATTTTATCAGTGTGTCATGTCGAGTTTCTTCAACCAAATCCTTTCAGTCGATAAATAATTTACTTCCCAGTGTACAAAAATTTGAAATGGCTATAATAATATGCGATAAGTTATTTAAATTATATTGGATATATTTTTCATTTCGGCACTAGTCTTCAAAAGAACTTTCTTGCTTTAGTCAAATATCAAATGTACATCTATTTCACATTAGATCTGCTTCTTATTCCTGCAGTAGAATTTTCCTTCTTGCTTTTGTCAAATATCAAACATATATCTCACTTTAAATTCCTAAAGTGTATACTATTTAACCACAAAAAGCAATTCAAAACATATATCTCACTTTAAATTCCAAAGAAAATATACTAGTGCAGCTATAGAAAACAGACCTATTTTCTTATCTCAAAAACTTTTCAGAGCTGATTTCAAATATCTGTGAGAGTTAATTCTATCAGTTTTTTATTTCTATACATAAATCAATGATTCCATCAACAAATACTAATTGTAAGAATTAAGATAGCAGTATCATTTGCGATACCGTTTAGGTGATTACTCAATATACTTTCGACAAGAAACGTCAACGAGAGAGCTGACGACAATCAGCTCTCTCGTTGATGAGTAAGAAAAAGGGGGGAAAAAGGGGGAAAAAGGAGGGAAGAAAAAAGCAGCAACGATTCAACGCAGGTCGACCCCAGAGGAAGTTCTCGACGTTGCGTTCGTCGTCGCGGAGGACGAGGCACGGCGAAACCGAGCCAGTCCGCAAAGATGGAGGTCTCTCTCGACATTTGCGAGGTTAGGTCGCAACGACGACGGCTCGGGTATACTCCGGACGTGTCGCGCGTCACCATCGCCGTCGTCGCTGGGTTATGGCTCACCTTCTTGACACCGCGATAGACGTAGACATAGAGCTCCTTGCCGAAATTGAAACACATTCGGTCACCGAGGCCCTGCGCACCCGTGGGATCTGCTGGGTCCGGCAGCGTGACGAAGGACACCCTGACGGACGCGCTGCCCTGGCTGTTGGTATAGCCGACTCGGTTCGGTCTCGAGTACTCCGACAGGGTCATCAGCTTGTAGGTGCCCTCCCGCGTGACGAATTGTGTTTTCAGGTCCTCCTTCCCTCCACCGTCCAGCTGCACAGCCATCTTACCACCAGCAGCAGCAGCAGCAGCAGCGGCGCAGCGGAGGAGCTCATCAGACACGCAGGGAAATATCGCTTGTAGGCCGCCTTCGTTACTGGCCCGTCGTCGTCACACCGACGTGTTGACCACCGATCGACAGCGTCCGAACGATCGACAGAACGTCCGGCCGACCGACCGTCCGTACGTGGTGCGTGCGTCGCCGTCGTACGATCGCCCGACTCCCCGACTCCCTCGCCGTCGCTCGCGCTCGCGTGTGGCTGAGACGGCTGAGTGGCTCCCCTGAGTCCCCTCGCCCCGGCCCACCACGGTCCGTGCGCCCGTCTCCGTCTGCAGACAACTTCACGCGCGCGAAGCGAGCTCCACCGCCGGTGGGGCCGGCTGCGAGTACGGTCGGCCACGATTGGCAGAGCCACGCCGGGAAATTGTGTGAGAGACTGCCGTAAATCCGTAACGTTTCTCCACGTTTCTCCACGTTTCTCGCCGGCCGCCTGGCCTGGCTGGACTCTTGGCTCCGTCCTCTCTCTTTTTTTTTTTCTCTCACTGTATCCTTTCCGTCTCGCACGACGGCACTGGACGGCGCGAACGCGGCTTAAAGGGCGCTGGAATTGCTCAAAATACTACTCCGAATTCTCCGAAACCGTATGAACTGCTGCTTGTCTTGTAGTGCGCTCGCCGAACGGTGGCGGCGACTCGCGTTGCCAGGATTGTTCCAGATTTTTGTAGCGCCCTGTGCATCGTTTCGACGCGTTCAAGATTTGTAGCAGTCTTGCAAGAAATATAAATTCTTACTTATTTCTTGCAAGATTGTTGTGCTAATCATTCGTACGACACCTCGTAATTATTTTCTTTTCTTAGGTCCGGTTGCTAACTAACGTTACTTTAATTTTAAGCGAAGCTTTTCTTTAGTTTTTATAAATTTTTTTTCGGAAATTGTAGAAATCTTATTCCACATATTTTAAAATTTTTAGAATATTTTAGAACATTTTAGAATGTATATAAAAAATTTAAAAAAAAATAGGGACTTTCTCGGCATTTGTGAAAAATGTTTTAATTTATATAAGAAAATCTGAGAAATTTTCTAAATAGTAATTAAATTATATAGAAATGCTGCAAAATATTACATGAAAAATTCAAAGAAAAATTTTTACCGAAAAAAGACCATTTTATTTCAAGAGTACATTTACCGCCGAGATATTGCGCTCCTTTCATGGCACTGACGATGTCATTGCGATGCGTGCGCAGTGAAGTTGGCAATCATCCGCTTTGGTACCGCGGCTCGTGCGGGCCCTGTTTAGGGACCGGATATTTTGTAAACAAGCGCAAGCGAAGGGTCAATTAATTTCGCCCGCTTTTTCCTGCTTCCCCCCCACTCGTACCCTCTTTTTATTATGCTATGTCGTCGTTCGCACGTCGTCGATGGGATGGACAATAATTGTATCAAAAGATTCTGCGCAATTTCGAACAAATTCCGCTTTCGAATGGAAGTAAGTTTTCCTTCTCTTTCTTTCTCTCTCTCTCTCTCTCTCTCTCTCTCTCTCTCTCTCTCCCTCTCCCTCTTCCGTTTTCTCCTATCGAAAGCCCACCGTCTTGTGATAAATTCATCCGTGAAACTTGAGCACCGCAAAATTGAATTCGCCAGAGATAATTACGAGGTAGATAATTGTTACGCGCCGATGTATCAAGTCAAGTGCAAGTTTCGCCAACACGTTGATTGACTCCAATTTAGCTGATCTTCTCTTCTGTCTCTTTTTAAATTGCACGCATCCTATATATTATATATATATACTTAGAATTATGATAGTTAATGTAATTTCAACCAATCACAGAAGGTTTAACTATGTGTAATTAATTCTAATCACTGTTAATTAAACCGATCATTATTTTATTCTACACGCAGAACATGGATTAAAAAGTTTCTTCAAATATAATTTAGTTTGCATTTATAATAATAAATTCTAATTTTTTAAATCAAGTATCGCCTTTACAGTTTTTGTAATCTATTTTTCTCAATTATTTATCATTTTTCTTTATTATATTATTATTATTGTTATTTATTATCATATTATTTTATTATTTCATTTTTATTTGGTTATTTATAATTTTTCTTATTTATCTTAATTCTTTTGAGACTTAAGATTTGTTAAAGGAAGTATGTTTTTTGCATTCGACATTTACAAGCAAATACAAAAAAACTCTAAAAATTTTTAATCAATCTTTTTGATTTTTTCAAAAGATTTACAGAAATAATTTTCCTTTTCGTTCAATTCAATTCGTCTATTTTTTTCATATCGTTTGTATCGAAAACGTAATTTTATTTAAATTCGCTACTAACACGATCCGATTTGAATTTAGCCGCGCTAGATGCGATCTTGTCGTCATCGTGACAAAATCATATCCTTTCCGGTTTCCTCTCAACGATCATTTCCGTAAAGTTCGCGCGCGTACAGATCGTCTTTTCGTGCTGACGCTGACACTCGATGCTCATTTTCATCGTCAAAATAAGTCACGCGATCAAAATTGACGCTTGATATTCGTCAATTTCTATCAAATGACTTATTTTGATGCCGAAAATGAACATCAAGCGTCAGTATGAAAACTGAAAAGGCATCTTACCATCGTTCGAAAGTCGTTAATCACGACTCCGAATCGCGAATCGTATCGACGAAGTGGCGTTTACTTAGCTCCGCACCCGCGTTCGTGTTCGAATTGAAGTGTAAAGTGCCGATGTTAGTCACGTCGAATGTTTGTTAAAAGAGGATGCAGTTTTCGTGCAACACTTTGGATTGTTCCAGAAAGTCGGACATTTTTGGCGCAACAGTGAACAGAACGCTGTTTCGATGGTGAGTCTTTCTCATTCTTTTCAGCGACTGTCTCAATTAATTGCCTTAATTAATTGAAATTAATTAATTGAAATGTGTTTTGACATCTTTCAAAAACGACAATGACGTGAATTAATAGATATGAATGAATATTGCGGTAATTCTTACGATATAATATTCAAACAAATTCTCTTCTAAATAAGACGAGATAAGAACAATTGGAAATTAACGTAATACTGTGTTATTATTTAAATCTTTTGTAAAGATATTAATATTTTTATTTAAAAAATAATATAAGAATTCATCTGGCATCGGTTTTACTTTTGTAATTGGCGCATCTAGAATACATTCCATTTGTAAACGTCATTTCGTATCCTTGTTGAACATCCGATAAACAACAAGGACAATGATGTTTATAGGCATTGCGAACGCCGTGAAAGTATAACGTATTTCACATTTTCAAAATGGCGACTAATGCATATTCGCGTGAAGTAATCGCGCATCAATGCGTGCACATTTTCCTTTTTGCTTTGGCGTGATTGGTTCATTCTTCTCGGGATAAATGATTACGCATGTTATTGGTGCATCTGCGTAGTGCAGTACTGTAGACATCTTTAGTTCGTAGTCTAGTGTTTGTATCGCCAGAGAGAAATCTGAGTTTGGGAACTACGTAACTACATTTTCTGACACTATCGATAAAATCGTATCGTTGAAAATAAATATGGTTCGCGACTGTACTAAATCCTCAGGACAGAATCGTGCAGACTATCTATAGGATAAGATTGTCGGAAATAGGTTATGTGCACGTGAGATTATTGTATACAAAAATATGTAATTAATTATTGGAAACAGAATGATTAATTAAATTTGAGCGAGCACTCTAAGGTAGGTTTACTGAAAATTGGATTTGTTTAAATTGATATACTACAATTTAATTATTTTTTTATCAATAATTGAGTATGAAATGAAAAGTTATGTCAGGTTAAATTGATTATCATATCATTTCTTATCATGTTACTATCTAAAGTATAAAGTTAACAGTATATTTATTGAAAATAAAATTTTACAATAAAATTAACACAAGTTGTACTAGAAACTCAAGTAATATGAATAAATTGAATATGAATGAAAACTTACGTTAGATTAATTATTATGCTACTTATTTCTTATCACATGTTGCCAGCTGAAGTAACAGTATATTTATTAAAAATAAAATTTCGCAATAAAGAAATAAATATAAATTGTATTATTATGTTAGAAACTTTTAAATTTGATTAATTGTATATGTATTTATGTTCTTTTTCTCTAGCAATACATATATAATCTATACAGATAAAATCAGAATTACATTATTCCAATGGCTCCGATGAAACAAAAGCGGTCGTTCCATTATAAAAAGAGAAAAATCGATGAACGCTATGAAAAGCGACCAAAGCCAAAGAAAGAAAAATTCGATTTAAGGAAAGCCTCTTATATTAAAGAACGTGATGCAAAGAATGAAGAAATTGAAGCTCGCAGGCGAATAATGGAAGAGGAGAAAATACGTCAGCGACTGGAGGAAAGTACTGACAGTTCTGAAGAAGAAGTTGATCATTGGATGCTTTATATATCTAAATTATCTGGTTATAAGCACACAAATTTAGTAGAGAAATTAAGAAAGCCAATTGTGACAAGTTCAGAAAGTGAAAACGAAGATTCTGATACACAGAATAAAAATGAAACAGACTCGAAGGGAAAAATGAAAAAAATTAAGAGAATGAAAAAGAAAAACATTGAAGAAAATAATGAAGAATCTGAAGCAAATGAAGAATCTTCTGATCAGGATGAAGAGATTTTATTCAGGATGAAAGAGGATGATTATGAAGATGCTGAGACTGCCCAAGAAGACATTGGTCATTTGAGAGATCCATTCTCTTTGCATCTACGTAATGATATGGATGATGAACTGTATAAATCAGTCTCTGCAACACCTCAGATTACAGAAACCACGACGTTATTATGGCCTACATTGGGAAATCTGGTATGTCATATTCCAAAACCAGCTGTTGATTCAAATGACAAAGTAAAAGTAAAAAAGCTTTTGGATGATGAAGAGAAACAATATACAAATTATGGTAAGCTTCCTACTCTGATTGAGAACGTCAACTGGAACAAATTGCATGTAAAATCACAGATTCAAAATAATTTGATTAAAACTAATTATAATAACATAAAAAATGCTGTCGAAAAAAATTCATCTTTGACTTCTCTTCAAAAGGAATTGTTTTCAGTGATAAATAATTATCAAGACTTGCATTATCCTGGAAGAACATTTTCCAATGCCGATGAAATACGATTCGTTTATTGCCTGCATGTAATTAATCATGTTCTGAAGACCCGAACAAAAATACTGCATCATAATGCAAAGTTAGCAAAGGCCAATCGTAGTGGCATGGGAGAAGTTCCAGACGAGTACAAGGATCAGGGTTTAGTTAGACCCAAAGTACTTATAATAGTGCCATTCAAACATTCTTGTTTGAAGATAGTCGAGATGTTTATCTCGATTTTGTTTGGAGAAGACAAAGGCGGTTCTGTCATCAACAAGTTGCGGTTTATGGAAGATTTTACTGGAAATGAATTAGCGATGCCCAAGAAGAATCCTAAACCAATAGATTACGAACTGACCTTGCAAGGAAATATCGACGACAAGTTCAAGATAGGCATGGCGCTTACCAAGAAAACTCTCAAGTTGTATACGAATTTCTACTCTTCCGACATTATAATCGGTTCGCCATTGGGTCTCAGGAGAGTAGTAGGTGCAGAAGGCGAGACGGTGAGAGACTATGATTTTTTGTCATCTATAGAATTGCTAATCATGGACCAGATTGACACGGTTCTCATGCAAAACTGGGATCATCTGTATCAAGTGTTGGATTACATGCATCTGCAACCCAAAAAATCTCACGATATCGATTACTCTCGTCTCAGAAGTTGGTGCGTGAATGGCTGGACGAAGTATTACAGACAGACATTGATCTTCTCCAGTATCGAAACACCATATATAAACACGATGCTGATCAGGAAATGCTTTAACTACGCCGGCCAAGTGAAAGTACTGAATGCATTGGAACCAGGCTCGATTTGTGATGTGACCATCAAAGTTCCACAGGTCTTCTACAGATTCGACGCTTCCGATCTTTGTCAAGCTATTGATAGCAGACTGGATTTCTTCCTGAAGGAAATATTGCCGCGATACACGGATCCTATATACAATCACACATTAATCTACGTGCCGTGCTACTTCGACTTTGTATATCTGCGCAATCGCATGATGAAGGAGAAGATGAGTTTCACGATGATCAGCGAGTATACTCAGGATCGAAAAGTCGCCCGAGCGAGGGATATGTTCTTTCACAGCGACGCACATTTTCTCCTCTATACAGAACGCTGGCATTTCTGGCGCAGAACGAGAATAAAGGGTATCCGTCACCTTATATTCTACCAGTTGCCTACTTATCCACATTTCTACAGTGAAATATGTAATCTGATGGATAATCTGTATCAGAATCCACGTTCCGGTACGGAATACAATATGTCGGTAACCGTTATTTACAATAAATTTGACGCTATAACTCTTGCCCAAATAGTGGGTCAGAATAGAGCCACTAAAATGATAGAATCAGAATCTAAAGTACACACAATTAAATGTTGACTTGAATTATCTTTCTATATTTATGTATTTCGTGCGAAGAGATAATTATAAGTAATTTAATAACTACAATAAACGCGTAATTTTATACAACTGCGCTGTCGCCGTTAATAAAGTAATTATTTTAGAAATAAAATGTAAAATAATTATTTCGATATAGGATCTTTATTAATAATCATAAAAAATTTACATAAAACATCTATCGAGTAAATGTTAATCACGATAAAAAACTACGTTAGAATTATAATGAATTTCTATTTTATCATTGCTGCATGTACTTCTGTTTCCAATGTTAATAATTACAAAAATATTTTTGAGTTTTTTCTAACTATCAATATAATACTAAGAAACTTGATGAAAAAAATCTGAACAAATAATCCTTCAGGAAAAATTACACTTGTAATTTAGTCGTTTTATTACACAATGAAGGTACAAAATTTGTTTGATTTATTTGAATAAGAGAGATAAAGTCTGCGATGGAATATACATGTATAATTTTCTCTGTAATTCCATTACTTATTGTTAATTTCTTCTATCATATCTTCGCAATAGTGCCATTCATGTAATTCTATAGACAATTAGATACTAAAATTATTTCAATATATTTAGTTTCTATATTTGTCTCAGTGAGTAGTTCCTAGTCTCTATTAGGTTTCTCATTTGGCAAATTCAGATCAATACGACTTCTAACGTTTTCTGTCCATAATGAACTAAAAGAGAATTGTTTCTCTAAATGTACTAATAGATATTGATACTCTATTAGCGATTACTAGTTCGATTTCCTTGCACTTTATTACTTTCAACACGAGATGTGAAAAGTTTGATCATACATTCACTTATGTAACACTCTCATCATCTTCGCTCGTAATGCTAGTGAAATTATGATAATTTCCTGTTGTTGATATTGATGTGAACTCTACGGACGTTTCCCTGACATCCGCAATTTCTGTGAAGACTTCTGAGAAATTTTTTTGTTGTTGAGTGATCGATAAATCAATTTGTTCCAACTGTTTATTTTCTACCGTCGTAGATCTCGCTGTCATCCTTTCGATCTGCGTTTCTGTGAAAAAAGAATATCATTAAATTGTAAAGATAATTGCAAAACACACACACACACACACAAAATATTTGTAATACGTTACAAAAAAATTACACAGAATCATACAAGCATTTAAGATCCAGTTAGACCGTTTAAGACATTGATTTCTATAGTTAATATTATCACATATACGCGGTCGTATAAGATATTATATTATTTACAGAAATCAATTTATGTTTAATTTTTTCAAACATTTTATAAAATGTAATATTCGCAAGACGAATTTTTTATTTCTATTGATATTACAAAGTAATTTTTTTTATTTTAATAGGATATTTCTTTATATTATGCGAATTTTGTAAGATTAATATTTCACGAGGCATTTATATTAGGTGTTGGAATTAATTCGTAGCGTTTTTAATGAAAGAATGTTATTTATTTCACATGAGCATTAAAAAATACATTAATGAAAGTACTTCCCATCACTTGTAAAACGCTACGAATTAATTCCAACACCTAATACTTTCACGCATGAAATTTATAGCGTACAGAATTTTCAAAATATATTCCTATTGTATAAAACTTGTACGTTTTATACAAATTTATATTATTGTATAAAACTTTTTAAGGCTTCTGGAGCTTTCGGAATTAATTTTTGATTGAAAAATGTCTTCTCATCGAAATGTGTCCCGATTACGGAAAATACGGTTTTACTGAAGTATTTCAAAATTAATTGAATATAGATCAGAAAATAAATAAATCATCAAAATAATTTTGTAGGACGCTCAAACTAGTTGCTATCATGTCGAAACCTTTTACAGCATTGCTCATTATATTTGAGTGTTCTGTATATAATAATTTTGATAGTCCAACAAAATTATTTCTAGATCTGTATCTATAGCTAGATTTGTAAATTCTTCGTAGAATGAAGCGTAAAATTATAATTTTATATGATTTTTAATGTATCAGCGTGAAATTCTCAACGAAAGTTCGCGTTGCAGTGACAACGCCTTTACCGTTTGAGATTGGCGGAGTCGTGAGAGAGTCGAGGGAAGGAGTCTTTGAACACTCCTGCTTGTCGATTCTCGTCCTTCTAACTGCCTGATCCTTAGGATTCCAAACGAAGGTGTAATACAAGGAGAGCAGTATAGCAGCCATGCTGACAAATATGACATACGCGACTACTGTTAATACTCGTACCAGTTTCTGCTTATGTTTCGGTTCATAGAGCTTATCTTTTCGTTCGTCCCCAGCGAAACGGATCTCATTAGATGCCGGCGGTTTGCTCTCGCGATTACCCAGGGTGCGACCGATGCTCGCCATCACGTTGTGGGCGCTCATTTTTCGTGGCAATTGCATCCTCGATTCTGCGAAAATTCACGTCTCAATCGATGAGACGATCATCGTCCCACGGATGGACCTCGACGAGAAGAACTCGAAAGAAATCGTATAATGTGCAGGCTTTTTCTCTCGGCTGAAAAGCAAACGATCCACGTTCGTGATGTTGATCGCAAGCGTTGGAATAGCATTCAGCTTGTGTGAGAGTCGGAAATATTTTTCCCGGGAAAAATTGTCGAAATCATACAACGTTTTTGTAAGTCGTTAATCATCTATCGTAACTATCTATTAACTTGGATGAATTTATTTTTGCAAAAAGCAGTGGATAAATTTTAATTCTAAAATATTTTTAGAAATAAATTCTTAGGAATGACATTTTTGATTAAATATTTTTTAATAAATACATTAACGATGCCGCATAACTAATCAGTACAATTACGTTCTTGAGTAATTTTTGACAGTTCTTTTTTGCGTTATATTTCCAAGTAAGCGTACCTCGACGTTAAAACGCATTCGCGCGTTTATTTCCAGCGGCACATCACATGCTTCCGGGATGCTCGATTTGTCCTTGCGCCTTCGCAGATTCCATTTATAATTAAAGGTACTCTTGTTCGAATTATATCTGTTCAATCACATCGCGAGTGAGAGAGAGAGACGCATTTCGCAGACGCGACAGGGCGTGCCTCGCCGAGACGAACTTCGCTCTCGCAAGTTTGAGATTGTGCGGAGAAGGGTTGACTCACGCGTTCGAGATCGATAAGCCACGAGCTTTTGGCTCTTTCGTTTTCACCACGGAACTAAACGCGCGTTTTACCGCTGGCTATTTCTGTGTGCCGGCTCTCGTGGATGGCCGTATCTCGCCCCGTACGTCGCGAATACGGAAAAAAAGCACACCCACCTCGGATAGGTGCACCGGGAAGCAGCACCCAGTGCGCAAACTCCGGAATCTTGATCAGTCCACAGAGAAGCTTTCGCTTCTCACGCCAGCCAGAGGCTGATAAACTTATGCGAAGATTTTCGTTTAAAATGATTGATTTTAGTAATAATAATTTTCAAACAATTTTTTCAAAAAATAAAAAATATATGTTTGAATAATTTTTAAATATTTATAAGATTAAAAAATTTTTTTTTTTCGCGTTTCCTAAATAATGGAACCACAAAAAAGATCCGCAATTTTCTTATAAGTGTGTAGAAAATTAATTATATATCTCAAGAGGGATTTCAAAAGTTTGGCTCACATAAAACTTTTGAGTTTTTACACACTATAGTCATTTCTTTAAAGTTTTGTATCCTCTGTGTATATATTTTATATAATTTAAACAAGTACTATTATTATTTGTAAGTTTTTTATTCACTGGAGTTTAAATCATTCAAAATTCACAAATCTATAACCAAATCTATAAACAGCTAAAGAACATAAAAAAGGAATACAAAAACGTTTTTTGATGCGTAAAAAAGAATTATATTGTTGCATATGATTTTATATATAGTGGAATAATAATAAATAAATGGAATAATATATAAATGGATTTAATTTGAAAAAAAAATATCAAGTATTTCGCAAATTAAATTCATTTATACTCAATATTCTACACTTGTTAGCATATTTTTCTCTAAACGCGCAATAAATACAAGTATAATTAAAAGTTTAAAAAATGGATTACAGATGTAATGAATTTTTTTGTCGTAGAAAGTAACGTCGTAAAAGCATGCAACATTTTACTTTGGGAAGACGATTCTTCTAAAGTAAATTGCAGAAAATTCGCGTAATTTACATTGAAAAAGAATCGTCTTCCTTAAAAGTTTATTTAATTTAAAAGAACTGTTTCGTAAATATATGAAAAAAAAATTAGGGAAAAGACGAGCAGAATATTTTATCGGTGAGATATAGCACAGTCTCGAAATGGAATTAAATGTAACGAGAGTTGAATAAAGACGGGAGAGCTGCCTGAACTACTAAGCAATTTCGTTTCGAGAATGGATCGACGTAACTTTGTCGTTTTACTTGTCCCATAAAAGGTGGCGCGCCTTTGTTTTAATAGAACGTCACAACGCAGCCCCTTGATCTTTTCTTCAGCAAACAAGGTGCATTATTCGATTCTCTTGGTGTAAGTTTCTTACAATCAAGAAAACAGGCGCGAAAACAGCTACAGATTCTAGGAAATTATGGCCGGGTATCCGTTAAATTATGTAAAGTGTCTTCGACGCAAATACTGAATGAAATATTTTACTCTGTGAAATATCGCGAAAAAGGGTCCTTTGAGCTTTTAGAATTAAATGCCCAATATTTTTGTTTTTCCTTAAATCTGTATTTATACTTCAAAGATTTAACTCATGAGACATTTTGTTTACTTTTAGTGTCAAATACACTACTTATTTTTTTTTATGTATATACGATTCATCAATGATAGTTTCTTATTAATATTTTATAGTGTAAAATTTTTCCAGTTCGAAATTTGTATTAACATTAGAATGTTATCGTTATTGAGAGACACGGTATTGCTATCGATATTTTAAGTAAGTAGAAGTAAGTACACAGAAGTAGGCCACTCTTAATTAATGTTACACGAATGTATCATACAAGTTTTCATACTTTTAATAAGAATATTTATTATCTCTTTTATAAACAAAAATGAAATATATTAACTTAAAAGGAAAGAAGGAATAAGCATCAATTCAATCTTAAAACGATATGGAGTATGTAGTCTAACATATCTCCACATTTAAATGAAATATATAAAAACACAAAATAATAACACTAAACTGCTTAAAAATTGAAATCACGTATCATTTTTTCTACTATAATAGTGACTACTGGGAGATTTAAACTGACATATAACGAATACAATTTTTAAAAGTTTTGCTTATTTCAGCTTCTAATATAGCAGATTGGATCTCCTACCATTGGAGGCATAGCTTAGTGCTTAATTACTTTGCTCACTTATACGTAAAAGTTACGTATCTCGATAGCATTTTAGGATTAATTATTTTTATCTTATAATTAACGCTTTATACAATAATTATTCCCAAAATTAAGAATTTTTTATTTTATAGTTTTTTCGTAAGCAGAGATTTACTTACTGCAATATCATCTAATAATTAATTATAATATATTCAGGAGTTATCGGATCTTGAATGTGATGTAACATTGAAGAAGCCATATAATAGATCGAGCTGACCCTGTTTCACTTATTACTCAGTGACAGCGCGGATAATCATCGTATACCAATCCATCGATTTATTTCTAAGGCTTTAATCATTGCTCTCCATCTGTCATGTCTGTTAAAAATCTTTTTTTTTTTTTAGTCAAGAAGGAAAATTACTTTTTGGTTGAATATGTTTTAGTAAAATCTCTATTTCTCAAGTAAAAAGTATTTTAAAATCTTTAAAAAATATAAATACAAATATAAATTATTAAAAATATAAATATAAGATATATAATTTACATTTGTAATAAGAACATAAAATAATATCAAATAGATTCGAAGAAATATTCAATAGAGGTAAATTAATTTAATGTAAATTCAGAAATTTCAAACAATGAACAACCAAATGCTTCGCATATTTATTTATATTCGAACGAACAACAGACTTTGACGAGAGCATAAACTGCAACAGATGTTCCAGCAGATGCAAGAGCATCAATAATCATTCATTTCAAGTTTCAGAGCTAACAGAAACACGAATTCAATGATTATTTAAACTTCTATTTATTTCTTTTTATTATACTTATTAATTTAATTTAGAATTATACGGTTGTATTATTTTGTTATTAAAAATACGCTATTACTAAAAACAGAATTGCCTGCTTTGTGAATTTATTCACACGCGGAAACGTTACGACTCAGTAGGGAAACCGAGAATGACGTAACGCTCATTGTATAATCATATATTCATTGTATAATCACACAGTCACGTTTCGCGCGGCTCTGTTTATCTGAGCGCCGTAAGAGAGGCTTGGCAGATCAGCGCGAATTCTCTCACCTTCGGAATTTCTCATTCTCGCGATGCGTGGCCGTGATTTTACGACAGTCGGGTCATTCGACATCTGATGGAATCTCGGATCGTCGATAAGTCCTGAGTCGCGAGATGACGTGTCGATCGATACTTTGTCACGCGCGATTTGTCCGATCTGGTCGTTCGAAGAATAATTTTCCTGGGAGTTTCTAATACCATCATTTATGTATTTCTCCAATATAATGCTCGTTTGTACACCGTTTGAATTATTTTCTCGGTCGTTGTTAATCAACCGGCGATCATCAGTTTCATTTTCTTTCTTATCAATCTTCAGAAAATGATGAATCGTTTTGGAAGATTCGTCTTCGAAAACGCGTCGATCGCTACCATTGATAATGTCGCTATTTCTCGTCACGTTACTGAATTCGTCAATAACGTACGATTCAATGGCATCGAGACTCTTTTTGTCGATAATTGGATTGACATTGATAGAATCTCTATCGAGTCTCTGCTTTGTTTTAGTTTCGGGAATAGTCATGAACTTCGATGTGGAAGACGTGCTTTCAACGTTCAGAGTACTCATAGAATCCACGAATTCTACAGGCAGATCATTATAAGTCTTTCCTTCGGATATATTTTCACTCGCGGATTTACCGTGTCGATTTACCGAGATCATCTTCTCCGCGGGACGAACTGTCGAGTTAAGCACTTTTTCCGCGAACGAATTGTTGAATCCGCTGGACTTCGTCGTCTCTTGCGACGAATGTCGTCTCTGAGCACGCAGGGTGTCCACGAGCGAGTGTTTCAGCTTCAGCAATGCCGCGTTTAATTCTAATTTTTTTTCGAGCTTTATTTTATTTTGGAAATCATCGACATCGTACATGTGATGCGCCATGCGACCCATGAGAAGAGATTTGTGCATGGGATTGCCTTCGCTCTGCAGGAGGAAGTTGCTGTCCTTCTTCGTCTCCTCCGAGGGTGGCGCGATCAAGAACTGCATCTGCGGATCCGCCCGCAAACGTTCTCGTTGTATGAGCCTCGGATTCGGCGGTTCCCACAAGAATATGTAATAAGCACTCAACAGAATAGCCACGAAACTCACTGAGAACAGATAAGCCATCACGGTGAGCACGCGGATGATCTTCTTAGATCCACGATTCTCGTAGATCCCCGCGTTCGGATCCTTCGCCGGTACATCCACCGGAGAATCCGGCGAGAAAGCGTCTTGCGATCTTCCCTCGCCGCTGCTATCCTCCCTGCTCATCTCGACTCGCGTGTGATCTTCGAAATGTCTCAACGTGAAAATCTGAGACGGATTAACTCGGTTTTCTCAGTCATGACTCTGTGTTCTCGCGCGCATCGCAGGAGAAGATATCTTCTCTTCGCTGTTCATCGCGATGCTGATTCTCTCGAAATTTTTCTGTACAGTTCTCCGGAGAACTATTTGCATACAGCAAAAACGATGATCTTCGATGATTCTTGGCGGTTTTTATCAACTGCCATTCGTAGTTAAATAAAGGAAACGAGTTTGTTATCTATCGTTTATTTTAGTGCCTTCTTTTCGAGCCTGGCTCGTGTTAATCGCTTGATCGTTTGTTGCCTCAAGCACCCATATATAAAGATAGTAAATACGGAACAGAGACGCTGATCGAGAGGAAGCGTCCTGGCAGCGATAACACGCGCGACTGCAAGCTCTCGGCGAGCGACGCGCCGCGGGAAAGCTCGGCTTTGCAGAGTTCACCACGTGTTCGACAGCTCGCGCAAGCGTCCTCGCGTACCTGCCACATGGCCCGAGCTTATGCCAAATCTTGACGACAGTCCGACAGTTTCCGAGTGACTTACGAGAGATTCTTTTACGAGCGATCTATTGCTGCAAAACGGAACGTCATTTTATTTCGTCGGCGAAACTATATCGAATCTATATCAATACGAGGTACTCGTTTATTAGAAATTTATTATCAATCTTGAGAATTTTCATTTCGCGACAATTTCTCTTCCTTTTCCGCGACGTCCTGCGGAATCGCGTCGTTCTGCTTAAACTGCAGCGATCTCGAGGAGCTCGTGCTGGTAATGGAAGTGAACGATTTCTGATCGTCGGAATCCTCTTCTTCACGCTCCGAAAAGATATTAACGTCTCTCGAGGAGTTCAGTAATTCGTCGAACATCAAGCAGTCTCTATTACGCTGTCCTACCTCTTCTAAGGAAGATTCTATGGTTCTTGAAGATCCTTCAGAGCATCCTCTCTCTTCGACGTTCATAGACAGATTACTGCTCGCCGAATTGAGTTGTCGCAGCAACCGATACAGCCAATTCCGGAAGTATTCCTTCATAACGATCTCATTTTTGCTTTTCGTGGATAGAGACCGGATTTCTTCTGGACGCTTCTTCTCGGCTTTTAAAAATTCCTCAAATTTCCGGAAGTCCTCCGCCGTGAAAATGTTCCTGTTCAATCTCACGCCAATATCGGTCAATAGCGACGTCAATTGCCATTTTTTGTTTTTTCCGTTTTGCTGTTGTACGTGATTGTTCCCAGCGGAGATAGATGCTTGCTCCGAAACAGGGTCAGATTTTTCCAAAGGGATCGAGGTATTCTCTTCTTCCTCCACGGAAAGTGTCCGCGAACTTTCGCCATTCGTCTCTACGGTTAAAGCTGTGGAAGCTCTCTCGGATCCGATCGATACGAACGGCAAATTGGGAATGGATTGTTGCTCGTTGAGTAGACGAAAGATTTGTACTAGTAAATCATTCGATCCTTCGAAAGCAGAGGACGTCGACGGCGTTTGTTGATTCTGTTGCGCGATTAACGAATTCAATGCTGGCATCAACGTGGGAGCGTATAACAAAACGGCCAGTCTGTATAAGTATAATAATTATCTTAAATGAGATTTTTAAAAGTCGTTTACAAAAAAATAATTAGACTTCTGATCACTTAACACGGATATTGATGACATCAGAAGTGAGAAAAGAAGTAAATAAAAATATAAAAATTCTTGCAAAATATACGAAAATATAAATATTTCTCAATAAAACAATATTTGCATTTATGATAGAACACACTTGTAAAATATACTGAAAACTCTCCTTTTCAGAATTAAATAAAATTATGTTTATCTTAATTCGACAGATATTGTATAATTCAATATTATTTTTTAAACATATAATTCAATTCCAAATATATAATTATTTATTGATCACATAAAGCAAGTTTTCGATATATTTTACAAATCTATTTTATAGATTGTAAATATTGTCTTATTTAATGTATTATAGTTTGCAAGAATTTTCTCTTTGTGTATTTTTGTAACTTCTGATGTCAAAATCCAATATGACTGCAGTGAATCCTAACCAGGAATCTTAATTTTACTTTATTATGAATTATTAGAAAACGTTATATTTTTCTCGATTTAAATTTCATATTAAGTACGTGTCATAAACGATATCATTCAAACCATATCTTGTATCCTTATTATCCATTCAAACTCCGTTGCCATTAACAATTCTTGAGAGATATTTTTATACAACTTGGAAGGGAAATAAAAAGTATTTAAAACACGAATATGAATAAATAAGCGGACCGTAAATACCTCAGAAGCTGTATCGTGAGACCGCTAGAATCTAAAGTCGGATCAGTGGTCGAGTGAATTATAGGATTGTATGTTGTGTGTACAGTGCTCCTCGGGGTCGGTGTTCTTCTTTCGATTTGCGGATTCGTTCGATTATCCCGATCAGTATTTGAACTGAAAAATACAAAACCAGAAAGAAATCTCCTATGATCGACAGGTTACTTATAATTATTCATAAGATTATGACAAAATATTTCAAAAATTCGAAAGAATGTTTTATATAATAAGATAGAAAAAAAGGGAAAGGAAAGCAGACAGAAATAAAATATTTTTATAAACCTTGTGTTATCAGGATGATATAATGTTTCTTTAAAAGAAATATTTTTCTAAATAATTTGAAAGATAATCTGCTCATATTCAAATAAAAATACTTCATTTCAATTATATTGAATTTCTCAATTGAGAAATGATGAAATTTAATTAGATGCTGTTAGTCATTATTGTAAAATACATTTTTCACAAAAATTGCATTTTAAATAAATAATGTTTGATTTTGTAATTTCCAAACAAAAATCAAAGTTACCCATTCGTACTGTTTCTAAGCCATAATTACTTAACGTTCTCTGTCACGAACCGCTTAAATTTCTCAATTACATAATTACCCATATACGTACAGTACGGATCAATCTAGCAATATTACAGCAATATTACTAGATTGATTCGTGCTATATAGGTAATAATAATTGTTACGGAAACCTCATGAAACGTAGACTTGATAAATTCTTCCAATAGTTGACTTGTTGGCACAATGCCGATAAACAAGATGATTTGTATATACAAAAATTATAAGCTTGTTTCAAAGTATCAGTTTCTGGATAGCATATTAATTCAAAGAAATGATGAAATGCTAACAACTTATTTTCCGGAATTGTTAGCCTAATATCTAACCTCCAGCCTGGAGAGATTCATATATATATATATATATTTTTTTTTTTTTTTTTTTCACTGATATATGGGATCTACAAGTTTAACATCAAATCTGAACGGTGATTAAAGATCTCATAATCATCAAATGGAGTCATTTTCAGCTCCTTAATGCGAAAAATCGCGTATGTGGACGCAGATGGGATTGAAACTACAGATCGCGAATCAATTGCACTGAACAGTAAATCACTCGACGCTCCATAGTTTCTGTACTGTATGTTCTTTGCGAGTATCATTACATCACATTGTACACGCTAACATTTTTACAAATTTCTTCATGTTTTTTTAATTTAAAAGACTTAAAATTTCGAGTCCAATAATCAAAGAGAAAATTAGCTAAAAATAATCTTTTCAATCCTTGGAACTTCTATAATTTTTCCTTTCTTTTTCCGCTGCATTAAATTTTATCTAAGATTATACCTTTCTGCAGAAAGTCTCCTTCGATATTGCGATTTTTCCCTTTCATTCCTTCGAGACGAGGAATTATCGCTAAGTTGATTATCCGTCTCCTCCTTGTGAAACATTCTCAGAAAACTCGCGTATTTCGGCGTAGACACATGCCTTTTCCAGAACGGCTTTCCTTCCGTCGGCATCCTGCTGTTCCTGATTTTACTCCTAACAATCTTCTCGTCTGGCGTGAATGTCGTTGATGTATCCTTGACACGTAGTTTGATCTTTTCGGTCAATCTCGGCCGATTCTGCTGACTGCCAGCTTCTAGACCAACCGCTCGATCTTCCAGAACGTTCAGTTTACGTTTGTTGCCACGTCCTTGTCCAGCCACGTTTTGATCAGTTACGACTCCTGACTCGGCGGTTTGCAGCAGGACATTTCTCTGACAGCTGACCGGATCGATCGATCGTTTATCGCTGTTATTTATCATGACGGGCTTGACGGGCCTCGATTCAGCCAAATCAGAAGTCTTCACCGCGTTGTTGATGATTTTACTGACACCCTGGCATGCTTCCATCGACTCTTTTGAGCTACGTTGCTTTATCGTTTCGTTGTTGTTTTGAGCCAGTGAAGTTCCAGCGAAGTTGTGCAAAGCCTGGGTAATGTTAGATCCACCGGATGTTACCGTGAATCGAAGTTATTGTGTGACAGGATGAGTAATTTTATATTTTTTTCTTTTTTATTTCGTACTTTGGAATGCAGAATCAATTGATATTTTACAGCGGAAGTCGCTATAAAGATGGAATTTTCAAATAAACAAATAAAAGAGTCACACTGTACCGTAAATTTACTCATCCAGTCCCAAAATAACACAAATATTGTGACACGAATCGTAAACATTTATTTTATATGAAAAGAAAGCGAATATTTTATTTCGACACATCATACGAATATGCATATTATCTGTCAGAATATTGATATATCCTATACAATTAGAAAAGCTTGCTGTATTTTGAAGTTAAAATAACAGTAGACGCGACTACATTTTACGAATCGATTGTTCTACTTTATACCTATCGCTATTTTAGGATTGTTAATATTTCTGTCAGCAGGTCACAGTTTACTACTTTACTCAATATTTATCTGAGAAATATCTGCAAAATTAGACGTTCTTCAAAAATAGTATATAGCGTTATTTACAAATGTGACAATCAAATATTCGATAAATAAATAATCTGATGTTGCTAAATTGAATTAAGTTCAAATTATAGAAATCGTAGAAATACGTGCCGATTCATAGCTCACAATTTACGCAGAAAAAAACGATTTGCTAAAGTATCTCTAAAATTTAGTCAAATACAGATTTAAAAATCATTCTATCAGACCAAATCAAAATAATGATGTAGAATGTCCAAGCTGGTTACTAGAATGCCAAAACTTTTTGCAGCATTGCTCATGCTTGAGCGTCCTACATAATTATTTTAATTAGTTCAACAAAATTATTTTCAGATCTATGTCTAATTAAATTTTTAGATACTTTAACAAAATTCTTTTCGATTTCATGTATGATAATACTTGTTGAAAAAAACATCGATAGTACAGCGCACAAATGTGTACCAAAGTGCAATAGATACTTATTTCTTCGGAAAACCGATTCTAAAGTTTAATGATGTCACATTACTAAATGACAATTGGATCGAAATTATAATTTTAGTTTGCTATTGATAACACACGTTAATATCAATTTGTTACTTGATATAACTATACATAGTAGAAGTCATGCAAGCTTACGAATACCTATAGTAATCCATTCTTAAGTAACTCTTTCATTCGTCGAAACTGCACTTATATAAAAGTGTACTGTACTATCGGACAAATAACTTTTAAGATATCTAATTACACGGATTTGATTAACGCACATTATTGTTTAATTGCAGTTTCTGGACTGTCGCGTTGAAGGTGGAAGTTTGCGGGGAATGTTCCTTGACAGTTCTCGGTGAGTCATTAAGGTTCTAAAAAAATCGTTAATTGCATCGTTTTGCAAGTCAGTAAATAATTAGCATACTATATGACAAATTGTAATATGACTTTTTTTGGAGACCATTAATATAATAATGAACGATATTATATGGAATTATGAGATAATATTACACTGGGAGAAAAATGTTTTGATATTTGTGAGTATAATTGCATAGTAAAATAGTTATAATTAAAAGCTTTATTTTAATAGTTATTATTATTATAAAAATGTTAGTAAAAATAATTATAATTCTATATACAAAAAAATATATGTAGTTAGCATTGAAAAGATGATTATAAATTTATTATAATCATTGTGCCAATTATTTATTTTTTGTATATAAAACTATGCATAAATATAATCATTATTACTATAACATTATGAAGTAACAACTATAAAAATGAGAAGCGTTATCATTATCATTATTTTATCAATTACAGTATAAATACCAAATACTTTTCTCTTGCAATGTAAAAATTTAAAATGTAAAAGTTTTACACAGCTATTACTATTAGAATATAATTAATTAAAAGATAATAAAGATAAGATAATGTTATTACTTCGGGCGAATTTTCTTTCTGTCTTGCTGGTTGCTGATTTCGCGAGCAATCGTAAATGTTCATTCTATCAGCAATGCAGCATTCGTGTCCAGATAATACACAAGTTTGATGATTGTTTCTTTCCTGTGGATTGACGTAGCGCTCTTGTAACTTTGGAGAAATCTTCTCGGAACATGTTCGATTTCCGGTAGGAAATTTATTCCAATTACACGTTGCCGCACGCTGTATATCAAAAATCAAAATAAACACATCGACATGATCTAGATTTTATTGTAGAAGATTATTATTCTAGAAGAAATTTTTATTTCGGATTATATTATATAAAAGTGCGATCGAACCTGATTATAAAACGCATTCCGACATCCCACAAATCTATCGCGTTCGATGAGAGGTGCTAATATTCTGGCTCTTATCAATTCCCTCTCAATCGCTGCATAATTTTCATTGATCTGCCTTATATAATTTCTAAGTAAAATGTTATGTCTGGCTGCGTTACTGTTGCACAATGATCGATGAAATCCATTACGAGATTGTGTATAATGAGATGTTATGTTACCCCTGACGTTAATAATTTATATTATTAAATTGCTGGATAATAATTTAAAAGGAAAGTCACGAACGAAGAGTTGTCTCTTTTTAAGATTAATATAATTACCTAATATAAATAATATAATTACCTAATATATTAATGTAAATTGTTACATTACATTTGTTACATTAAAATAATAAAATATTTTTATTCCACTTTCAATGAGAAAAAAAATATAAGAAAAATAATAACTTTATGGGGAGGTAGAGAAGAAATTATAAATTACATAAAGGAACAAAAAAGTACATTCGGAAAAAATTCTCAAAAGGATGGAACTGCTTTCTATGTTTCAAAACAGAATAGATATAGTAAGCCTTAAGGAATTAATCATAGTCGAATGTAGAAAGAATTAATACTCCACTATATGATTAGTATAATTGATATGTCAATTTCTTAAGACTTAAGACTTACACCTATTGTATTTCGGAACTATAAGTCCAGACCTTATAAAATACTTTGATATATACATAATTTTCAAGATATAAAATGAAAAAGTAATCCTTATTAAGAGACAAGTCTCCAAGAGAGAGGGGAAAAGTATGAATTACAGTTGATGGGTTTCCTCCGGTTCCAAGCGATTGCCATCGTCGAGAATGGTAAAGCTCACATTGACTCGCAACCCTTGATTTGACGGGAGAGACAAAGAGGATAGATGTCTTATTAAGTGATTAGCGCGTAGCAATTCTGGAAGACGTACATCATAGCTTCGATTCGGCGTGAACAATCGGTCCCAATAATTGCAGAGAAATTCAAGATCGTGTCGAGTTCTCCGATAAAGATTGTCCGTTGGTTGCAAATAGATTGATCGTTTTGGCATTTTTACGTTTTGTAATAGAGTAACTGAGAATTTCGAGAGATTCGCGTTGGCCTAAAAATATGTGATTGTAGGTTGTGAGATTTTTTTCGCTTAGATCGTTATTTGTTCTCTTGGCCACATCGATTACGCGACTCCATTTTTCTGCAACTTGAAATTATTTCTTTGCATGACAATTACTGCGTTCTACTTGGCGTTCACAATGTTCTTTCATCCTTGTTATTTATCAAATATTAAACGAAGACAAATGATATTCACGTGTGTGAGCGCCAAGTAGGATGCATCTTTAATATCCAACTATATTTTATTTTTATGCTGATTACAGCATAGTCTCTCTCTCTCTAAATTTTAGACTCTCAGTCGTTATTTGATAAATCTACAAATCTTTTTACTAAAAAATCTTTTTTCTAAAAATAGCCAAATATAAAAAAATAACAATAATTAATTCTTTTCTATAAGATAAAGTTTAGGTACAATAATATTGCTTTCCTAAAAATTGTACACTGTAGTGACATAATGTGTCATATTTTGAATACGTCTTGTTTAATGTCATTCTCTAATTAAAGTTTATATGATTTTTTTCGTTTCTAATTGGCAAGTAATGAATATGAAATAAACTATCGACGAAATATATAAAATATTAAACTCGTTAGTTTGGAATATCAATAAACGTCCGGCGATTTTATCGATACTTTTTAACGACATGTTGGATCATAGAAATGGAAATGTGCGATCGAAATTTATGCCGCGACCACGTGAACATCATTCACTGCTTCCTGTGTATATTTTCGCAACGGCGCGAGCGGTCTGATTAATGGTTACATATATACAGAAAAACGGTATTCGCGGTGAACGAACTATAAAGCTACATTGTACTATAATCGTTTTTTTATCTAATTTGTAAAAAAAGTCTTTGTGAGAGTCTTTTTCTTTTATATTAAAAAAACCTGGTAAAAACAAAAGAATATTAATAGATTCATTCAGGACTGCTACTATATTTAACCGCTGTATTTAACTTCTGTATCTCTGAGTTGAAGTTGGCCACTGTGCTACATTGTATGCCAATATTGATAATTTGGAGTTGCTAATATTAGCTATTGATGGAGAAGCCAATACTGTTAATTTATGAAGCTGTCAAGGCGCTGCCAATATTGATTATTCATGGTGGGATTGCCAATGCGCTGCCAATATTGACATTTCGTCATATTACAATGCGCTACTAATATTGGATTTTGATGAAAATGCCTACAATTCCAATAGTGGCTGCTCATTGAATGCCAATGGATTGCCATCATCAATACTGGCAATTCATGGGTCTGCCAATGCGTTACCAATATTGGCTATTCATGAAATGCTAATACGCTGCTTATATTGCACGCCCATGATGATGCTAATGGATGCTTTCATTTGATGACATAGTCGACACATACGTATATCATTCTTGCCATTCAATGAATAACACGGACAAAATGACTACACTTGTGTCATCCAAATAGAAAGCAATATTAGGTGGAATAATTTCGATAGTGGATTTCTCATTTTACATTGCATTAGCTTATTGTTATTTATCTCATTATTTATATTTACTTTATTTTATTATTTTTGAACATATCTCTTAACTTTTGATAGGAAAAGAATTGAGTATAAATAATAAATAGTAAATTAATTCTGTATTTTTAAATTCTACATTGAAAAAAAATTTATGAAATTTGAATAAATATTTGTTTAGATAGTATCAATGAGATCATTTATTTACAAAAAATAAATTATTATATTTATTTGATTTAAAAAAATGGTATTTAAATTAAGTATAATTTTTTTAATTGAACAAATATTTCTTTCCTGTAAATAAATTTCTATATAAAAAATTTTATAAATAATATTTGAAATTTTTCTATATAAAAAATATGTATATGAACATATAATATATGTATATGTACAATTATATATGAAATATGTAATATCCATATATTCTTCTTTCTTTTGTAAAATTTTTTTTCTCTTGTATCATTAAATAGAAAATTTTAATTTTACTGCCATAGCAAATAGTCATGTCACAATAGAGTTACAACAGTTAGGAAAAAAATATAATGTCACTGTGAGATCATAATGAAATATGTTACAAAGCATTCGCAGATTATATATTATGTTCATATAAAATATTATATGCATATATAAGTATATATATTTATATATGCTTTTATATAAAAAAATTTTTACCAGGAATGTTATTTTAAAAAATTCTTATGCTAAAATTTAACAGAAATATGGATAAAAATGTTCAATGTATATATATATATAGATATGAAAAACATCGTTATATTTTTATTTTCATAAAAATACGAAGAGCAGTATTTTTATGCAAACGGTGGAATTTTTGAAAGCTTACATCAAAATTGCACGTTGCACTGAGATTATACTAGTTGCTCTTTTATTGCGTCCCGACAACTCTATAAGTCCCAGGTTGAGAGTCACTACTCGAAGAAACGACGCCATGTTGCGTGGACGCGCTGTGACAAAAAATATCAAAATTCGACGATGGCACTTGATGACGTTATTCGAGCAGACAGAAATATGACAGAACGGTAAGAGTCGAGATGTCACCATCGTGTTTTTTTCCATGTATTTGACAAGATTGTGTGGCATATCGTATTTGAAGTGACTTCGAGATGTGCCGTGTATTACAATCGATAAGATACGCGAGTTTTCGGCAATCATACGCCGCCAGCTTGTCGCCGCGGATGTAAACATAACCTAACTTTAACCTAGAGACGCAATCGCAATCTTTCCTATCACTGGCACCGCTCTTTTTCCGTGAGTACCCTAGAAATCCTAATCTTTAAGTCGTACCTGACTTTATCCTGTTCTCCGTGTGTCAGATTCCGTAGACTTGTATTTAAATATTTCAAGTGCTCGCGAAAGTGCTTGTAACATATCTACTCCTAATTTCTGAATTACTTATATGTGTGTGTGTGTGTGTGTGTGTGGTGTGTGCTGACGGTTGTTATTAACGAATTCTTTTAATTGATCGAAATTTAATTTTAATTTTTCTCGTTCCTTTCTTGTTACATTAAAACATTTATTGCGCAATATAAATATATATATATATAAAATTGTCATTGGCGTTGCTGCGCATGCAGTGCGATTTGCTGCGCATTTGTGCGAACGTCGCAAAACGTCGAGGTCACATGTTACGCAGTCAGTTGATTTTTTCAAAGTTGACTTTTTTACATTGCATTCTATGCAGTAGTTGGGATACACGTAGAAACAGTATTTGTGTCAATTGCAATTGGCAACGAGTAGTGTTGTTTTGCCGGGAACGTCCCCTTCATGTTTTTAATGTACATACATACATCCAACGTAGATTACGTGGATTATATTCTTAGCTGTAATACATCAGCCTTTCTTTTTGAGCTTTACTTTGACTCATCCTAAGATGTATTAATGAGAGACAAATAATGCACAGAGAAATATATCAATAAGAAGGATCTAAAGAGAATTGACTTGTCTAGGTAGAAGTTCTGTTTTTTATAATATTTTAAATTACTTTCTCTTTTTAATATTTTTGAATGTTGTTTTTTACCACTGGATTGTAAAACTAGAAATTAAATAAGTGTGAAATTATTGTGTGGGTTGGCACCAATCTCTCTTGTCTCTGACTATCTTAAGCCGTTTAAGCCGGCTTTCTATCCTTTGACTTTCATTTGAACATGAGATTCCAAAATTAAGGAAGAGTTTTTGTTTATAAGATGTTAGTTGTAAATATTAGTAGATATTAGATGTGAAATTTTTGTTTGTATTTTATTAACACGTTATTGTTAGCTGTGATCATATTTATTTAAGAAAGTAGATTTAAATTGTTGTTATGACAATTTGTTTAGGATGTACGATACTTTATGAGTGTTTTTTGATCAACCCATTAAGATGGAAGACGAGGAGTGCTTTCAACCAGTCTTGAGCTCTCAAGAAGAAGATAATTTTCAGCAATTAAACACCGTATCGGTCGTGTCGATTCCACTTTTACTTGGAGTAGGTATATCTTGCTTGGTGTGATACATCTTTAGATTTTTAGAATAATTAAAGGTCGGTTTGAATACATTGGAGCAACTTTTGTATCATAGGTTTTGTTGGAGATCACTGGGATTGTATTTGTGTCTATTTGGCCAAAGGAACAGAACAAATGTGACACGTATTTTATATACTTATATCTTCACTGCGCCTATTGGCTAATAGTCATGGCGATAGATCACATTGTCAAAGCGAGACACCATAATTTGCGTATTAATGGGTACCTAGATTTCTATCAATCAACATATCAACTTATAAGGACGCCTCTTTTCATCGCGTCGTTATGGAATACATGCTACTTGTTACTCGCTGTGATTTTACATCACACACATAAAGTTGACTACGAGCGGTATTGCAGAAAGTCAGAGTGGTTCACACCGCTCAACTATATTTTTCTCCTAACCACTTTGGAACTCATGATAATCTTACCAGCTTACATTAATTATATCAGTAAGTATCTTGAAAAGATAAAATATGTGTGTGTCTAAAGAGAATTAATTAGTTCGATAGAAAAAAGTTTTTATAGAAAAATAATTTTCTTGGGTTTTTATGTAATATTACAGACGTAAAATTTATATAAAGCGAAATATAAAAATCATTATATATAATTTGGAGATTTTATCAAGATTCTTTTCTCAGAGAAAGAAAATTTTGTTTGTTGAGGATTAAGATATTTTTACTGTGAACCTTAAGTAATAACTACACTAACATAAAAGTACTCTCAAAAGTTATCATCCTTTATTGCAATATTTGTTTCTCATGTAGAAAGAGTTATGAAGTTAAATCGATTACGTCCACCGCCCGATGTTACTCGCGACGAATGGCTGTCGCCCTTTACGCAGGATTCTTACTCCGGAATGGGGGAAATCGGGTATCGGCAAAAGGGGAGAAATTTGGAAGAACTGCTGGAAAAGCAGGCAGACATGATAAGATATCTGAAGGATCACAATGTAAAGCTAAGTCATAGAATAATGCTGTTAGCGTCTCAACACAGAGCGACAGAGACATAAAGCAAAACTGATTACATATCTCTTTTATGAAATTGACGCTTATTATTATCTAATAATAATAGTGATGTTATATCAGAGATTAGAATTATAATTGTTTAAATGTGATACATATGACATGTCTTTTAATGAATTCGATTGATTTGATCACAGATGTTTATACTAGATTACTGACTTCAACAAAAACGTTATAAATGGCCGGATATCCGGTTGAGTTTAATAGCCACTCCAATTATTTTGCACATAAATGACACATACACATCATACACATATATAACACATATATTGTCGCTGCCATTAAATCAACTTAAAAATTAGCGATCTAGTACTAGAATCTGTTCGATGTATTATAATAACTGAATTCGACATACAATACATGTACATATATTTAGAAAAGTTATTACTGCATAAGTTTGCTAAAAAGATACTTCATAACTGTTTAATTAATCATTATAGTTGGTAAAATACATGTTTTAAACTGTATAACATATGTTTTTTTTATAATATTGTTTAAAGCATGTTTAAAACATTAAAGACATATTTAAAAAGAAACACTATTACTCTTATTCTTTTTAAATAAAACATTAGTCTTTGCCAGCTTTAGTCAGTCGTAAGTTCTTTCTGTTTCATGTCTTTGGGACATATATCTATCTGTTGCATGAAATATATTACTTTTATAATCCATTTGTACACTTATCATTGTATAGATTTATTGTAAATATATAACAGAGCTGAGCTTAAAAAATGTCATTATTTAATACTTATCGTATAATAAGACCAAATGATTTATTAGAATCATATTAAGAATAACATTTTTTTAAATATAGGAATATTTATTAATATATCAATGACAAAAAGCTTGAGGAAGAGGAGGTATTACTGCGAAAAAAATGCAACTATATGTTCATTGTCAACTCAATAAAATATATGTATATTTTTTCCAGTAGCAACCATCATTTTACATACATTATTATTTCGCATACATGGGGCTATATAAATAATTAGTCAAGCAGCGGTTTCTCTTAATAAAACTCAACAGCGTGTCGTCGTATCTCACACATTACGATTACATTGAAAATTTACATATAAATCTCGATTACGTTTATATTAACTCGGCGTGATATAATATTACATTGCATTTTCTCGAGTCTCAAAAAGCAGCCATTTTCCATTGCAGCAGTAGAAAGCGGAACCGAGCTAAAATATCGAGCTAAATTATGGAGCCATGTTTTTCCTGCTCGCAATATTTACTCGCGCGAAATCAGAATCGCGTCTTTTCTCAGCATTTCATTACAAACATTATGATAAATGTATATATCATATACAGTCGTCTCTATAACATGCAATCGTACGAATAATATAAGTAAAAACTACATATGGTGACATAGGTTTATATGTATCTGTAATTCTCTTAAACGTAATATTATAGTAACGTCCGTAGGAATCTCGCAGCAGCAAAAATAATGCAGATTTTTCGTTTCGCATGCGTTCCACGCGCTACTTCCGCAGTCTTCCCGAGTATGTTGGAGAAATTATTGCCTCGCAATATCACTTTCAGTCGCGAAATTTCCTTTAAAGCATCTTACGTTTCTGAGCAGCTAAAATCATTCCCGTCTATTTCTTACATATTCTAGGACTCTCTTCTTAGTTTACACATTGTGCCAGTCGATGATACAGCGATCAAGAGATCTTTTCTGAAGTTTCTTTATCGCACCTGTTCTCAAGGAACTAAAATTACAAAATTATTCACATATATTAATAATTTCTATAAAAAGAGTGTAACTCATGTTTTATCTTTTTAAACATCTCGAAAATATAAAGTTTCATTAAGATTTAAAGTTTTTTATTTTTCTACATAACCGTACTGGAAAAACACAATGTGAGCGATCGTTATTTCAGTCGGTGAGAGAAGCGAGAGAACGATCGACAATTCAGTTCGAATTGACGATTTATCTTATGACGTCTTACGAATTAAACGAGGAAAAGATGTCCTGATTGTCGATTGGCGTAGGCTGGCACAATATGCAATAATAGACATCTTTACACTAGAGCTATATTATTTAACACAGGTCTACTTATGTGTCTCTTTAAGTATGTATATATAAGTCTATATAAATGCCTAATAATACCTATATCATCTGGATGCGGGTCTGACGCGGCACGTGTAAAAAATTAGCAGAGATGTCATCGAGACTTAAATCCATTTTATACAAACTCCTATGTTAATAGTAAAATGACGAAATTAAGTAGCATTATTTCCGCGTCTTTTCTTTTAGTTCTAGCGATTCTTCTCGAGCTTCATAAGGCAAACCCGAATGTACCGATAATTGAGCTAACGTTTTGTGTCCTTTTCTTATAGTTTTAATTACAATCTAATTGTAAAATTAGTTCTATAATCCTTAATGTTTTGTTCGTGCATATTTTCATAAACAATTTTTTTATTAATTTAATATTGGTATATTGTTAATACATCTTATAATCTTTTATTGGCAACATTAATTATTTGAAATTAGATTAGATTATTTAAAATGAAATTTTTGAAATATTCTTCAAGAAAGAAGATATGTCTTTTAATAGTTTAATGGCTCTGCAATTCTACTCACGTAATCGTGACTAAGAGCTGGGACTGCGTCACAGAAAGAGGTACAGAAAGTCGCTAATCAGGATTAATTGGTGACAATCGATCGGTACGGTCGGGCCTCGTTATACATATGTAATGGAAAGAAATCTATTTACAAAAGAATCACGTCTTCTCCGTCAGACCCGGCAGATTCGCCTTTATCGTACACGTATATTTACGATATTACAAAACTAGCTTACACTTATATGGAACACTCAACTCTACAACACTATATAAAACGTAGAAGCTTGTACACCCCGTTGTGTCTCGAGAGTAGGCTACGTGTGTTCGTGTATGACACCATATCCACTCCAGCACCTGCGTTTCCTCCGCGAAACGACGGCGCGATTGTCTCTCGCCGTCGTATCCGAATCTCGTAAAATTATATCGGAAACTCTTTCTCTCTCTCCTTCTCTCGGCCCACTCGCATCTCTTTTTTCATTTTTTTTCTTTTATTAAGACTTCACTGCAAAATTTGTACTACGCTTAGGCCAGCCGTTGCTGCTGAGCTAGTTCGAACGGGCGGTAGTTCCCTGTTCCACGCGCTGTGAACAATACGCAACCGCGGCTTTCGCGCACGTTCCCCATAAAAGTGTTCCTCATTATTGTCGTGTCTAGTGTTTTTTTTTTTATTCAGACTTTGTTGCAAACAAGGGTTAAATAAGGACGATCCCTTTCACGGGAGACTGATTACAGTACCCTTCGGTTGTCGATCCTGTCAGTCGGGCTTTAATTCGATCTCGTGAAATCAGACATATAGAAAGACTTCGAATGTGTTACGTATTACGTTGGTGGAATAATGCACTCGATGTGCATCTCGAACTTTTCAAATGGTATACAGATACTTTGTTGAATCACAAATAAAATTACGAGAATCCAAACGACACAAAATCTAAAATCGAGGCATATAAAAGGTTTTAGATTCTGCGCACAATGGAAAAAATATAAAGGAATAGAATTAAATATTAAATATTAGAGACATAAAAATTAGGAATATAGAGATTAAACGTAACGCACAATGGATACAAATCGTATCATATTTGTATATATATATATATATATATATATATATTGTGCGTTACGTTTAGTCTCTATTAATTTTTAATTTTTCTAATATTTATCATTTATTTTTTTCCTGTTCTTAATATTTTTTCACTTGTACACATCTACTGCCCGTTTTCACCAATGTAGTTTAATTTTAATCTCAATTAACTTTTCATCTTTTTCTAATTCTAAGAATTAGAAAAAGATAAAGAGTAAGTTGAACCGAGATTAAAGTTAATCTGTATTGGCAGAAACGGATATAAAAGATGTCTTATATCCAGATATTGGATTTTGTGTCTGATATGTTACTTATAATATAATACCACATATTGCAATAATAAATGCGCGTTTATCATATATAACATTATATACATAAAAATTTTATAAAATAAATTTTATATTAGGCTTTTAGTTCGAATTTAATTTGAATTTCTATAAACACATGCAAAATAATTATTATTTTATATATCTAATTGACATAAATAAATAATGTGAAATTTAAACTCTTAAAATTTTTTTCAGACATTGTCTCTAATTTGATTTCAGTCTTCATGTCAATTAAATCAAAACTGGGAATTACAAATTAATCCGGAAAATAAGAGAATACAGTAAAACAAAATTATAAACGTAATACAAAAAGAAGAAAACAGAAAGTAAAAGAAGTCCTCTCGAGTCGAGATTTCCCTTCTCTTTCACAATTAACTCTTGGATGCACCGTTTACTTCTCCACAAACGTGTGTCTCATACGTATCTGAATATTTCGAAGGCCTGTCCGAGGCGCATCCGAGAGTTAATAATCCAAACGTTCAATGATGTTCGCATCATCCGCGTCTCGTCTGTAAATCGCGACGGACGACGATGGTCCGTCCGGATGGGATGTCGTGGTCGAGGCGAACGAAGGGGAAACGCGGTGAGGCGGTGGTGGTCGGTTGTATGACGGTCGTCGACGTAATGGTCCTGACCCTCGGTGTCACTCTCGTCCCGGCGTCGGTGATAAAGTCATAAAATCACGCGTGCGCGCCGCCGATTACCGCCGTGTTCCCGGTTGCCGTCGTCGTCGTCGTCGATAACTGCTCCTCCGCTTCCATCATCTTCAGCTTGCGCACCACCTGCGCGTGCTCCTCCAGCAACCTGGCGAACTCGCCTCGCCTGGTTTCGGCCTCCACTTGGATCTGCTTGATCCTCTCTCGCGGTCCACCGGGACTGTCCAACGGTGTCTGCAACGCCGAATTCTGCGAGCTGCTCTCGCGCGACAGTCCGTCCAGGTCGGAGCCGTCGCTGAGGATCGAGTGCGAGTCCACGTCGTCCACGATGAGACTGTAGATATGAACGTTATGTAATAACAGTGACTTTAATGGAATGAAACAAATGTCAAATATGTGCAAAAATTTTTGTGATTTATTTGAAGATCAATTTTCAAAAATACTGGTTTCATTATTTATGCACAGCGTCATTATAATTTTTAATAAATAAGGATTAAGCTAAAAATAGGAGAAGTTTGTCATTGATATATTATTAGTGAAAAAGATTTTATCAAGTAAGCATAGAAATTAAGTTATATGTCAGGCTTTATTTACTTTTGAAAGTTAATATATTTATTGTGTGGATGGTTGTTTGCGCTTTTAAATTTGATTTGAAAGAAATATAATAAACCTAATTAAATCATTTAGATCTAATTTTTGATCTAATTAGATTAAATTTTAAAATTAAACAAATATCATATAAAACATATTATACGTTGGCAACCATGATCATAGCTAAGAATTTTGTTTAGAGGGACAAATTAGAGTCAAGCCTTTTAAACTCGAAGGAGAAGAGAGGAAGAGTCGAATGGACTATTGGACTTGTTTTATTTTATATTATTATATTTTTAATTAATTAATAGCAGATAAAAATCACACATTTAATTTACTAATTTACTACTTTATTTTTTTTTAAAGTTGTAAACGGATTCTTTGACTTGAAAAAACTTAAATTTTTAACTAACTGTCTTGGAGATTCTCAGAAAATCTTTGTATAATTTCATCTTCAATTCTTTCTTTTTTTCTAAAATTGATGATTTTTGATAAATACTCATTAAGTATGGTTTGTGAATGTGTATTTTTTTTTGTAATTATTTTTGCTTTTTAAGATTTATGGATGGATATCATCCTGTCCTTCTTGGCTATGCCTATGGCGCTGCATACATGAACAATGGTAGCAACATGCTTAAAAATTGCCCCTCAAATAAACTGCAAGAACTTTTGCCCATTTTTTTTTTTAATAAAATTAATAAATAAACTGAGACTAGAATAGCCATATTTAATGAAATCAAAGGTACTAATAGAAAAACAAGATCGAAGCAATATTGAATCATGTATTTTCATATCGTTAATATAGCGTCTAAATTGTCTTAAAGCGAAAACAATTATCGCTAATTATTTTCTGACTGTGTTTTGAATCTACGTTTTACTTTCTTCCTCTCGTTTTCAACGGATTACAAAATGACGTTCGTCGTTCTGCGTCAAATTTATTTTCGTGCTTATTTACTTGATTTTTTTGCGGGGGTTGACGTATGTATCTCGAGGGCTCGTCGTGTCGTGCGCGGGTGGCATTGCGGGTTGAAACGCGCGCGTAAATCTATATCGTATCTGCTATCGACGTCAAAGGAAAATCCGATTTGCGTTGTGTATATACTTGATACGCGTACTCAATAATAATACTGATCATTATCGGGCGCAGTATCATTACATGCAGCAATCGGAAACCTTCGTATCTCTTTTCGAAAAAACGTAAGGCGATTTCTGAGAATTATTTTATATGAATATATTGGATGAGATTTCCATCGCATTTCGCGAGTCCCGTCTCATCGAACCGGAACGATTTCACCGAAGGAAAAACCATTCGCGCGTGAATAGAAATTATTCGCACGTACTTCCTCAAAATTTCAAAATGTCACTCGAGAATTTTCGAATATGGAAAAATTGCGAGGATGAATCTCTGTACAGCAAAGAGATCAACCCCAAACAAAATAAAAAATCATGACGTTAAAATCATGACACTTAAAAATGATGATTAAAAATTATTTTTCGATTTGTTTTAACATCATTTTGATATTATCATGATCTGTTGTTTTCCTTGAGAGGCGAACAGAATGATTTTTTTTTTTCGAAATCCAGTAATGTAACTTATTCTAGTTTCTAAAGATAATCTTTTATCTGATGCATAATACATATGAACAGTACCATTGAGCAATAACACAGATTGTTGCATAACACAAAATACATAAAGCATAAGAGAATCAACCAATCAGAGTCTTTCAGAGGGAGGAAATGAAGGACTTTGATTGGTTCATCTTCTTATGCATTATGCGTTATGCGTTATGCAAGACTCCCGCCCTAAGTCTTTAATATTGGATATAGCAATTTAAATTCTAGAATGGGTGTTTCCCATTTGGTGACATAAGTATCGTTCTAACTTTGTTACTCACTGAATGCTAAAAAGAAGATAGAACGATGCTTTTGTCACCAAATGGAAAGCATCTAGTGAAGCAATGATCAGGAGAACTTGCAATCATCCATATGCGACAGAATGATTTCCTCAACTTTTCGTCATGTCCTTCATGAGGTTCGTACTCGCGAAAACTGCCGCGAGTATCGATCCCAGAACCGAATATGTGTTCCGAGTCTCGTTTACAAGCCCCGGTATCTTGTTGCACCCACACACACACACACACATATATACATACACACATACTTCATTACTTGAATGTTACATATATAGCGGGGCCGCGGTACAATCGAATCTAGAATTATCCCTCTCCAACATGTTTCACGTTTTAGGGCGTTGTTTACGCTTGGGATTTACGAGCTTCCTTCACCGGACCGCTGATATCACCGGCGGAAAAAGACGAATGCGTTATCGCAACGAACATCGTGAAGCGCAAATAGAAAACACGGCGCCTTCAGCTTGTAGCTTGCCTTTATACTTGGGACGCGTGGGTGAATCCTTGCGGTTGATTATATACTTAGAAACTTTGCTCATTTCGCTGATGCTTATTGGCAACAGGGTTACCGATGAGGCGAAGATCTGATAGGGATCGAATATATATATAAACTTTATGAGAGACTCGAGGTGTTTAATTCTCGGAGAATGAAATGGAATGTATTAAGGAATTTTAGGGAAATACTTTTTGCTTGAAATAGAGTTGAAAGTTTAATCCGCGCAATCTGGGATTGCCGAAATAGAAATGATACATGAGCGAGCCGAAACATTATTCTACTTCGAGCGCTAATTAAAGTTCCGCTTATTAGAGTGAAATTGTATCGACACTTTTAGTATTAAAACTTAAAACATAAAATTGTGAATTATTGTGAATTATTAAAATCAAAATTCGATATGATAATAAATTTAACAGAATGTGAGCCTAATGCCTGTTTCTAGTTCTAAAAATTAGGAAAAGATGAAGAGTAGTTGAATCGAGATTAAACACTGAAAAAAACTAAATTAATAAATATTTGTCCGTATAGTTCTAAATAAATATTTATTAAATGTAAACATATATTATTTGATATAAAATCATAAATTTGATTTAACTATTATTTTTCTTTATTGAATAAATATTTATTTACTGTAAGCAAATGTTTATTTAGTTGAAAAAACTATTGAAAAAAATGTATTAAAATTTGGTAAGTGTTTTTTTTAATAAAGTTAGTCTACATGGCAACGGATGTAAGAAAGTCCACGGTATCTTTTGAGTATCGAAATAAGTTTGTTTTGACTCGAAAGATTTATTCAGTGGGATACAAATCTCCGAAGGGATTCACAAAAAGAAAAACTCGAATATGATCTTTGCGTTCCGATGGTTACCTACTTTTCTTACAACGATGGTTATTTACCCGGGACGAGTGGCGAAATGAATTTCGCGCGAGATAAGGACAACGCGGACGGAAGACAGAATATATATTCGCCTCGTCAGCGCGAATGCCTGCCGCCACGGTAATCACAAACCATTTTCATAGCACATTGCCGCGTTGGCGGAACGGGGTCGAAGGAACGTCGAAAGGGCAGAGGGCGACGATCGAAGCGGAGATTAATCGGCGATGACCGTGGCGACGGTGCGAGATTTCACGAATTTCACAATCCAACTGTAACGCGATCCCCGTTGGGTCACCGTACATAAAACTGCGTCCACGAAAACATATCGTATTTCCTTGCAACGTTAGCTTCGATTGATGAAACAGAAAGGTTTTGTTCAATAATAAAAAAAGCCATTTGTATATCCTTCGCTATTTATTTATATTATTGCTATTTTTTTCTGCATGTCTCTCTAAAATTCATCATTTCGCAATTTTAATACGGTTGAATGTTACTTGTGAAAAAAAATAATTATTATAATTTAATAATAACTCTATAACTTGTGATCATTTTTAGTACCAACTATATATTTTTTTAACAGAAATATGATTATTATTACTAATAATAACGACTAATAATTATAAAATTGGAACTCTTCCCTACAGAAAATTAATATTGGGAGATAATAGTTAATAACTTATTTGGAGTACTAAAAGCGCTGAACAGTGCTTTTAATACTCAAAATGAGTAATTTTGAATATTAAATTAGGCGGGATCAAATTAGATTTCTGTAAGAGTTAACCATAATCTGGATATTAAATGCATTGTTGCTTTTGACACTCAAAGTAAGTAATAATTAACTCTTTAACTCTTACGTTCCAATTTAATACTGGCTAATTTAATACTGGCTTTATTTATTTATTTTCAGTATTAAAAGCATCGAACAACAATGCTTTTAATGTTTAAAATATATAATTTCCAGTATTAAATTAGCCGGTATATCAAATTAAATTGAATTTCTGTAAGTTAACCGTAATTATTTTACCATGCAATTATAGTCACAAATACGTTTCCCTCATTATCTTCGAAATTTTATAACATAAAAGGATCTATGATAATTACACTTTAAATATTTTTCGTTAATGTACATCGTACTGTTATTATTTTTCTTTTGTATCTTATTTTTAAATAAATTTTAATTTTATGTATAAGAAAATATTTTAATTTTTATAATGAAGACGACTTATATTTACTGCTCAAATATCGCTGCGTTAAGTATATGACGTATTTGTTTAATAAATGCTGATCTAAGGAAGGCAAATGCATTCATGACGTCCGTTGTACTATCGACGTTTGCCTAGAGAGGCTCTGCGGTATCGCGGCCGCAACGATTGTCGTTTGCGTCAGACGTTACGTCACTAGTATGCCGGCACAGCCGTGTGTTGCCGCGGAAAAGTATTGATTTTTCGAAAATCACAAAATATATGTGTAATCGTACAAGACAAACGTTATTTAATTATAAAATATGAGTTTTAGAACTGAATTCTGATTGGACATGGAAACTGCAACGTATATTGTCAAATATACTTTTCCTTTATTAATTTTCGAAGATATTTTTCGAGGAAAAACTTTCATCTTACACCTAATTTGTTTGATAAATTGAAATTAGAATCGAAAATAGTCATATTTGACATTAAACACACGAACGATTGCATTTAAAGATTCGCCTCGCATTCCCCTCTTGAGACGAAAGGCTCGGATATTATTCGAGAGATTACGCCGGATGGGAAAGAGGAGATACGTGAATGGCGTTTGATTGCGCTCGAGTAAACGCACAAATTCGATTCTGACAATCACGAGAATGCGATGCAATTAATTTTTTTCTTTTGCGACGGATTCGATAATGAATCTGCATTGTTCAACCGTCTAATGAAGAGTGGAACGATGATATGCATCTCATGTGTCTCATGTATGCCCTTAGAACTTCTCTTTCGACCATAATCTCCTAACAGCATCTTACACGTGACGTCAAGGACTCAACGGCTTAGCGAGGATCGTTCAAGCATGAATGGACGGCAGTGTCCAACAGGGAAACGAAACCGACCGCATTTTGGGTGAAATTTAGTGCGGAACTTTCCAATCTCCGGTTCAACTGAACTTTGCGAGAGCTACCGGAGTATATCGATTGCCGGATTCACGAGGGAGCTAAATTTGCTATTACATATGCTGAAAATATTTCCGCATCCCGCAGGCACTGAGGGGTATTTCATTTACGACCGGAAGTATATGTCGACGCGATTACATGTGGCAGCGGTTTTGTGTTAAATGTTTAGAAGATTGAACACAGTGTTTCAATCTGTTACAACGATAACTCTTTATTGTTGTCAATATGGCTATTGCACGAAAAGAATGGCTTTGCTGAAGTATCTAACAAATAAAAAAATAATTGTATGGTTTTACACAAAAACAATTTTGCTGAAATATTTAAAAATTTAGCTAAATATAGATCTGAAAATAATTTTGGTGGACCTCATAAATAAATAAATTTAATAAAGCTATTTTTGTTAAACTATCAAAATAATTACGTAAGACGTTCATACTGGTTACTAGAAATCAAAAGTTTTCGTAACATTGCTCACTGTTTGAATTTCTTACATAATTATTTGATAGATTCTAACAGAATTGTTTTCAGATCTGTATTTAGCTAAATTTTTAGAAACTCCAGCAAAATTGTTTTTTGCATAAAATCTTACAATTATTTTTTACCCGACGAGTCTCACACATCTATATAAAAACGTGAATAAAATTTCACTATTTTTAAAAATTAATTGTGATATAACGATTCCATTAATTAATATATATTCCAAATATTTATATTAATATTATTTTAGTATCAATTATTTTTTTATATTATATATTTAGTATCAGTTACGTATTCTTAAAGTAATGAAATATTTTTTCCTACAAGTTATAAAAAAAGTTATAAAACAGTTTACAGAATTATAAATATACGTTTAATTTACGTAATTATTCCTACTGCCCGCTCCTGCAAGTATTATTATAGAATGTTTCAATTGCTCTTCGATAGGTCGCAAAGGGTTCAGATATAATAGAGTACACGTAGAAACCACGTAATTTTGTCGCAACTAAAGATAGGCCCGATACTTCCGCCGCGTTTCTTCATTCAGCGTCTACCTATGACGCGGCAATACTACTTTCTCATTGCATTACTTATGAGCGGCTATCTGCAGATCGAACGACGTTAACTCGCGGTATGCGTGCAAAAGCGATCGATGCCGTGCTATAAGCGCAATAAAAATAAAGTAACGTCGCTAAGAATAAGATCGCTCGTTCGCTGCCGGGACAATTTTTTCCTATCCACTGCCAATCGGCCGTGTGCTATCGCGAAACAGCTCGAAATTTCGCAACTCTCAAGCCAACATTCTTATCGTGTCGTTTCGCAAGAAGACGCTTGTAGACGATCGATACTTGTACTCTAAATCCGTGCTCGCTATTCTGATCACGAATCTCACGACGTGTTCTAATGCCGAATTTTATTCATGGAAATATCATATCCGAGTCGCAGACACAGACGGGAGAATTGGACAATTATATTTGACGGTAATTGCATTTGACGAAAATAGCCTGATTAGCACACCACGGAATCGAAATGTATTATTTGTTTATGAGGATGTTTACGAGATCTCGAGTGTGTCGATTGGAATTACTAAAGATTCCTCACGAATATAAATATCAAATTATTTAAAATTGAATAACCAAAAGTTGATGTAGAATTAATCGACCGAGCTCTTCTTGTCAAGATTTGTTAAATAAATCGTATTGGTTTTCATTAACTTGTTTACGTTACGGAAACGTTTCTCCATTTAATTAATTTTACAATGTCGATATTCCGACGTAGATAATGCCAATGTTGTACAGGTATCGACTTGTAGCATGTATCTTGTGAAATATTGATTTGGTACCGACTAAATATAAAAGTAATGATATTCTATAAAATTTAAGCATTTCTATTTGTGCGACGGCAGTTTATATAGATGTACCGTCAAAGTGCCCTGCCGTCCTATTTGCTAACGCCCACGCTGAGAATTTGCAAATGTCACGAAAAACGTGAAGGTGTAATTTATTGGAGAAATGTTTTTCCGTTTAATTAGTAAATGTAATTAATCGTAACATAAAATCAATATTCTGATTCGATACAGGTGCTACCGACAAAAATTTCAATTTACATTTATGCATAACTCTCGTCCGCAAAGATTTTCGAAACAATTAGATGACTTTTTTGCATACGAAAGAACGGAGTGCATCGCGGCTCGAATCAAATTGTAAAAATTAAATCTTTTCTACTATTATATTTAATTAAACAAAAAACAATTGTTCGTTGATGAATATGCTGTGATATTAAATATCTTTTCAAAAGGATTTAAATTAAAAGTAATTAATCTTTTTCTCTCGCTTTCAGAGGAATTTTTCGAAATTTTTTTCTTAGGAAAACTCTCGCATAATATGACAAAATCATGTAATTTTTGCTGTGTCATCATTTAAACGTACAAAAAACAATTAAGTCATAATTTGATTATAGATGAATATTTGACCGCCAAAAAAATGGTCAAAGAAGCTCTCATTAAGAAGTTATATCGTGTTCGTGAAAGGTGTAGATTAATATAACACAAACAGATAACTCTTAATAGTCTTAATTCCTCATTCCTGCATCACGCGTAATAATGAATTTCTAAAAGGTCGCGAAAAACATACACCCACGAAAATCCTTGAAATAACTAGCTTCCAGCAGCGAAATTATCGATATGTGTGTATATATTATGTATACACATATGCCCTTTTTTCGAGGGCAATCGGGCGAAACTTTGCGTAAAACAAGAAAAGTAAAAACGCGAAAAAATAAGTTGAATCATCGATGCGTAAACATAAAATAAAAGATAAAAAATAATTGAAATTGTTAGAAAAAAATATTATTTTACTTTATTTTAAAATTAAAATAGTAGATGAAAATAAAATTATCGTTTTTTTGCAAAAACAATCGTGTAGCTCTCTAATAAAATTTAAAACCGATAAAAATGGAATGTAATTTTAGATTTTATAAAGTTCAGCTCACCTGAAAGCACCGTGGATTTCCCTGCCCGAGGCCATCGTCACTGCGATATCAGGTAACGATCCTGCAATGAATGAAAAAGCATTAGTTTTCATATAAATGAAATAACTATTTTAAAGAAGAAGAATAGAATTTTCCGCGTATTGAGAGTCTTCCCCTCACGGTGTCCTTACATCCATTCTCATTTCTTTCTTTAAACAAGGCGACTTGTTTTCTCAAGCGAAACGAAACTTCTCTTTGGTAAAGAAAACAACTTGATCGTTATTCTTGAATACGAAACGAATCCGCAATCACATCGTCCTTGTCCTTTTAATTGCAAGCATGACGAAGTTGAAGGTAGATTAAAATAATTATGTAGGACGCTGAAGTATAATGAACAATGTTGCAAAAAGTTTTAACATTTTGGTAATCACAGTTAGATTATACAAATTTACAAACGCATTATAAAGAAAAACATAATGAAAATATGAATAATTGTAAGTAAAATTTAAATCGATAAGAATAGATAGAATGATACACCAGGAAAAATGTTTTGTTCTATAAATCAAAATTTTGTTGTAACAAATTTTTAGTTGAAATATACCGAATAGAAATTTTTTAACAAAACTGTAATTTTACATGAAACTTAATTTTTTAATTAGCAAACAAATATGTTCAAAATATTTTTGTTATTTACAAAGTAGAGAAATTATTTTACAAAAGCAACTAAATTTTTTGTTGTATAAACAAAATATTTGATTGTTGTTAAAAAATGCCACAACTAAACATTTTTGCTAAATTATTTTGCTAGTATAGAAAAAATTATATTTTCGATCAGTAAAAGCGGATCTTATTACTTGATAATATTAATATTTACAAATACATTGAGAGATGTTTGGTATGAATAATTTATGATACGATAATTTTATGGATATATGTGAATTATCAAAATTTTATGTTTTAAAAAAGTGTTCTAAAAAATTGTTTAGAATTTGGTCAGAAAAAAAAATTTAATTAGGACATAATTTTTAAATTGAAATAATAAAATTTGATAGTAATTCACGCATCAACAAAATTATGATTATTTATATTAAACATTTCTCTCAGTGTATAGTGGTGGACAGAATGGTATTGGGACACTTTTTGTGGATCGGTGGATTCGGAATGCAGTCTTCTTACCGAGCGATTAATTTATACTTCTGAATCTAATCATTCACGTTCAACTGCTCTACGAGCTATACACATAAATGTATATCACTATACACTTTTCAATTCTATATAATATTCGAAAATATGAAGTAAGATACAAATTAAAATTTGAAAAGAATTTATCTCAATGAAACAAGCGATGTTTAATTATTTATTAAATAATTTCGTAATATCATTTCGAAAATTTTCCAACGTCCTACGAGAAGTCTGTTAATACCCAACGTTTAAATGTAACTGCAAAATTTATCTCTGTGTTCCAATTATGACAATGCGCGCAACTGTTAACCCAGAGGTAACGTTACATATTTCCAGCCACGGATGACGTGTCAGTACTTAAGGCTTAACGACGCGCGAAACTCGCTCTGTAATTCGCTCGTCGGAGACAACGTTGTGGCAATTCGGGCTTGGACAATGAAGCCGTTCTCTTCCTCCGGGATTGGTATAATACCGCGCTATACCTCATCGGCGACGTCACGCGTCCTCTGAGAAAGACTATCGTGCGCGAGGTATACTCCATTTATCCAGGGGACAACGAGCCATGTGTCCGCGATACGTTTCGTCTGAAGGCTTTAAATTCTGAACGAGATCCGTCTGATGAAAAACGACCCGATCGAAACGACAATCAGGCTTTATTTCCAGCTCCCGTCGAAGAGAGCCTCTTATATAATTGCGTTTTAATGATTACAGTAACGAGAAGAGCAGATGTTTTTAGATATAATTTACATAAAATTTAAGAATAGCGTTACTCTAAATTCATCAGTTACTTTAAATTTATGCTTAAAAACAAGCAGACTTCGTATAATTTGTGAATTCCTTTTCTCAGAACTCACATGGAAAAGAAGGCTTTGCTGAAGTGTCTAAGAATTTAACTAGATACAGAAAATAATTTTGTTAGGTTATTAAAATAATTATGTAGGACATTCAAGCTGATTACTAGAAAGTCAAAACTTTTTGCAGTATTGCTCATTATACGATTCCTATGTAATTATTTTCATGGTTCAATATTATTTTCGGACTTGCACAGAAAGAACAATTTTGCTCAAGTATTTACAAATTACATTAGCAATAAATTTAACTAGATACAGATCTGAAAATAATTTTGTTGGACTATTAAAATAATTATGTAGGACACTCGAGCGTAATAAATGATGCCGCAAAAAGTTTTGATATTCTAGATCTGGCTTGGACATCCTACATAATTATTTTAAGGATTTAATAAAATTATTTTCAAATGTGTATAACTAAAGTTTTAGATACTTCAGCAAAATCGTTCTTTCCGAGCAGTAGCACATAATCTTCTGTTTCTGAAAATGTGAAATTAAGACGGCTTTGGATATAAGCTCTCGGATTTTTCAACTATGTAGAGAAATGCCATCATCTAAATATACGACAGTCGCGATTACTCTTGGCGAACCTTTTTACTTTATAATAACGTTCTATAAAACTTGATGTAATAGTCTAAAATTAGTTTACCGGTCTCGCGGCAGATCGATATCGAGCGTACTATTAGACAGATAGGTACTGTCTTAAATTTGGCACAGCAAACGAACAACGCCGACCGTGCCACATTGATATTTTATAATCATAAACGTGGAAATCGGGTTTTCGAGATTTCAGGAAAGAAACCTCCGTTTCCAGCGAACGAGCGGTCGGTTTATAAATTGTTGATCGTCCTGCATGAATGTCGGGAGTGACGTCTCGATCGTGATAGATCGATTTTCTCTGTCCGGCATTATGCATCCGTCGACTGACACTGACATACCGTTGTCTTCTTTCATCTTTTATGGGACACGCCCGCACGCGCTCGATTTTTCTATGCAAATTGCAGCCTCTTTTTTTATTTAATGAAGATCGATTGACCGTCGCACGTAATATCGAACCGTTTATGACGGGGTTCCTCGAGAGGAAGCTGTTCTCGTCTTTGATCATTCCTTTCATCCCTCGAGTATTCCCTCATTTAGATCAGTTTGTCAGTCTTGACGAAGTTAAACTGACTACAAATTTCAATGAAATATGAGCTGATGTATCTATCTTCAGAATAATTTGCCTATGAAGAGCGTGGAAGACATAATTCATCATAATTGAAATATTTTTATCATACAAATTTAATTTTTACACAAATCTAATTTTTTACAATTTTGAACTTTGTTTTTAAAACATCATTTTTCATATTATATGTATTATACATATGTATCATGTGTATGTGAGTGTTTCGTAATATCTTTTAGAAAAATATGAGAAATGTTATAAATAACAAGCTGTCAATTTATGTCAAACATTGTTCTTCTGTGAAACTTTTATTATTCATACTTTAGAATTCAAAAATTTCAAAACTATAGCATTTGATTCCTTTCAAAAGTATAAGCACGTGTCGTTTCGAGAGTTGCTAACATTTGGCAATGAAAGTTCTAGTATATAAAGAGAAAGGAACAGTTTTGACATTTTCGGTCATCAGGAGTGGCCAATTATGTGCATTAATTGATACAGCTTCCGCGTCGGATTACATAATGGCACAGCATCGTGGTAATGTTAAAGGTCACTCTTGTACAGGTTCTCCTACACATAAATTGTGTTACACATTTAATTTTTTGCTTTAAACTTTTCAATTTTTATTCGCATCTCTTGATAAATGAATTAGAAATTAAATGTCTACTTCCCTGGTAAAGTTGTTTCATGTATACAATAATTATTTGTAAAAGATACTTTTATTTAAAATGTTATGTGATTTTAGATTTCAAATGCTTAAATTTACGTTCGGTTTTTCATTTTAAGAAGAGATTGATTCAAAATCTGCCGAGAAATATATAGGCGAAGTTTATCACTTACGACATATGAGATATCTAGTACATTCTATGTACATCCTATGCAGCATTACACGAGACACATAATGTGCATACAAATACTATAATTAATATCGATTTCTGCATTACGCGTTATTACAGATACATCGGGTTCTCGTGGATTGTCATGAATAATCCTTGCACGACACCCGAGCTTTTGTTACAATGTCGCGTTTACGGGAATCAGAAAAGCGAATTAACATTATGAATTGTAGATTGAAAACGCAAGGCCACATAAGCACCGCGTCGTATAACATTGAATAAATTAAAAACAAATTTGGACGAAGAATATTTTATAATGAATAAAAAATACAATATACATACGTTATATGCGTATTTCGGTACAACATACAACGGTATATTCGAGAAATTAATTAAAATCGAAAAATTCAAGAAGATAAATTTTATTTAAATAAACATTGAATTTATTCGTACGATAATTTTATTCACCAAATTAACATTGGCTATATCCGCGCGATAATAATAATCCATTCGTCGAGATTAATTCAATACGCGATGTACCACAATATTCAGCGTACATTAATTTTACAATAAATTGAATATTTCATAACGACGATAAATCTGTTGGTACATAGCATTCAGTATTTCTTTTTACAGTATCTTATTGTGCTACTATTCACAGTACCTACGAATCAATGTGTACACGCAATTATCTCACTATCATTTACAAATTATCATTGCGACAAAAACGGAGCAAACAGACAGCGATGCGAGACGCTCCGTCTGGCGTCGCGTTATTATTCTTCAAAATGCGATTATTCCTCATAATAATTATCAGTTTGATTAATTAACTCTCATGATTCATAAATATACATGTTTCGAACGATGTCAAAACGATATATGGAGATGATAGGAGATGAGAAACATACGATTAAGATATCGAAGAACTTTTATCTTTCAAGATGTGCTAATTTCTTGAGACATCGGACATCAAGTAAAGCGTATTTTTCTTGCACTATCATAACAAAATACGGGAGGAATGCGTCTCATAAACTATTGCAAAATTATTCAGGGTTAGATATCAAAGAAATAGTGGTAACTCAATCTCTTGAGTTCAATAATATTTTGTTACTTTTAACTACCATGTGTGTGAAAATGTAAATCAATCCATTTCTAATTTAGTTTCAAAGTAAACAACATATTAATGTATATAAGTAATAGTAAACTAAATTTGAGTCAAATTTAATACATTTTCTTGAGCGGAATTTACTTCATTGTTTTAACGAAAATAACAACATATTAAGCAATGGCGACCTATAGAAGTGATTAAAAATAACTCAAATTGGGTATAATTTAATATTATGAATTTAACAGCGTATTTTGGTAGTACAAAACATGTAATCGTAATAATTAATTGTGTTTTCGTGAGAGAATTATTCGTGACTGCTATCAGGAAATAGAAACTACTAGAAACAAGAACCAACTAACGGTCAACTAATGGTCAACTAAATAGTCAATGGAGAATCAAGAAAGGAGGAAGAGGAAGTTCTCAAAGACATTAGACAAACATAGCGTGTAATATAGATATATAAATAATATTTTATTTGTTATTTTTTTTGTGAGATTAATTATTTATCTTTTATCGTACATTAAAATAACGGATTCGCGAAAAAGTGATATATATATTTTTTTAATTAGCAACAACTATATAAATTATAAAATATTATAATATTTCATGAAAATATCTTTGTGATATTTCGAAGATCCGCTATGTGAGAATAGTTAATCATTATTTCATAAAAACGGTTAATTAAAATAGACTCTATTATGAACGTCAAGCCAGACTCCGAATAGTTTATCTAGTATATCTTTAATTAGGCGTATCTGACTCAATCTCAAAACCTTGACATCGTAGACCATCACTTACGTTACTTCATTAATGCAATACTTAATTAAACGTCACGTGCGATGATCTTTCCTTGCAATATCTCAATAAACAGGAACTCCTCGTTGAATGTAAATATGACTATTTCATTAATTTAAAACTTCTCTTTTTCTCGATTTTATTACTTATTTATTTCTACAAAATAACTTTTGTAAATACATATTATTTACAAAATATTACACATTATTTACACAACATGAATGTGTGCAGTAAACTCTGCAATATTTAACTTTAAATTTAAATTATTTTTAATTATATATAAATTTCCGTAATTTTAACATAATATTTTTATGCAATAAATATATATAGATATGAAAAATTCAATAGAAATATATTAATAGAAATATTTCAGCACACAGTGAAATAAATCTTCTTATAAATATTGTATATTATAGCATTTTTAAAAACATTTTGGGAGGTATAAAAATATTTTTAAAAACATTTTGGGAGAGAGATATAAAAATGTTCTGTTAAAATAAAATTTTAAAATTGTAAAATGTATTAAAAATTAATTCTATTTTTAAGCTAATTAATTTTAAACGCAATATTAAAATTATTTACAATATGTAATTATTTACAATGTTACAATAAATCTTTAACTAAATATTGTTTCATTATTTGCAAAATATATAATTTCTAATATTATCTATATATATGCAGCTGAAAAAATTAAAAAATAGAACATCTAATGAAAAAAAATTGTATTACTAATAAGTCATTTCTATTTTTGATATTGCACGACATGTCAAAGAGACAATAGGCAAATACGTTGACAGTAATGTGATCATGAGAAATTTCAGTAGAGTCATTCGGTAACGATTCTTTGACTCAACTGAATGAGTAACGTTCCGCTATTGTTTTAACCGCGATTGTCGATATGCACTGAGAACCTTCCACAACGAATTTGTATTGCCACATAGCGACAGAATTGGCACACGTCACGTCAGAAACGCGAGAAAAAATTTACATCCACCAATCGCGAGAAATTCGCCAAACCAATTATATTTTATTTTGCTGAATATTATTAAATATATTGCGCTCCAAAGTCCAAAATATGTTGATAAATTTAATCATGAAAAATATACTTTATTTGAGATTATCAATAATCTCTCTCTCTCTCTCTCTCTCTCTCTCTCTCTCTCTTCGTAATACGATTAATCATCAGATAAATGTCAAATCATGTATTTGATTTATATCAATTAATCGAATTTGTCTTTTAATATTAACTGCAATTAATCAATAACTATGTTTTTTTACAAGAAAAATAAAAACGGAAACGTAATAAATAAAGGTAAATATATTTTCTAAAAATATATCGACAAAATGGAAATTATGTGAAATGATAAAAGATTATTTTTCAAATTTAACTTTGAGTTTTAATAATTAAGATAAAGAAAGAAGGATAAGAGTTTGATAGAGTCAAACACGAGAATAAAATAGAAAGATGAGAATTAATGATTAAACAATCATAGCGTGAGATGGCAATACTAATCGATGAGCTCGAGCTTCTCATGCCTAACAATATAATAATAGAAATCCTATATTACAACGAGATAAATATATTATAATATCTTGCAAAAAGATTTATTAAATATAATAAAATTTTAAGTTTACTTTTTTTTATAATTTGTGAGCTTTAAAAATATATTTCAACTATTAATCTCTGATATTACTTTTTATTTTTATTTATTGCGATGCATATGTACATACCCTAATTGCAAGTAAAACAAGCAGTGAAGAAAAGGGGACAAAATGACGAACGGAATGCAGTCGATTACGTTACCGCGTGATTGTCGGAACCTCTTAAAACCAGTTGCAACGTATCTGTCCGAAATTGTTTAATGGGGTTTAAATATATACGTCGCGTTGTGCACACGGGTTCGATTCGGCGTGGCCATATTACTCCGAAATTCGAGTGGAACTTAAATTTAAGCAGGTCCCAGTGCAGCGCGACAGCCGGCCGATTTCTCGGCCTCGCGACGCCAATGTAAATTTAACGTCGTTCACGCTGGATCTCGCGGGAAGACCGACAGGCTCATTTCGTGACTGACACTCTCGTCCGGCACGCGGAAAGCGTAATTTGCGTTTATGGGTGAACAGGTGTTGTATCTAGGAAGAGAATAGAATAGAAAGAGAAAAGTAGAATGAGAGAGAGAAACGAACAGATCAATTTATTATTATTCTGGGACAATCCCCAGCTCTTTGAAGAAAAAGGAAGACAAAGTCTCGATGTAAAGAGAGAGAAAATAATTTATCGTTCAGGATGAGTTAATTGATAAAGCAAAGAAAGGATAATATGATAGATACATTCAATCCAACGGAATTCAATCTTTCTTTAGATATACTTTTGTAACAAGAAAATGTATTTATTGCTGGATGCATTTATTATGTATCTTACATTACGTTTATGTAAAATATAACAGATAGAAAGAGATAACAGACTGGATATGTAATTTAAGTAGAGACAGACCGGTTGCGGTCAGACATTTTTCGCGTCGTTACTGTTTCTACTGATCACTATTACTTTTTGAATTTAATGCATAATTGCGTATGCGATTTCTGTCCCTTCCCTTTTTTAAAATTAATCAACAAAATATTATTCATAATTAAAATATTGGAGCAAGTAAGAAATAGACAACACATTTGGATTATAAGAGAATTCCAAAAAAACCCGAGAGAATTTGAGAATTACATATTAAATAACGTACGACACGTGTATTATATTACTGATTCATCTATAAATGATTTATGAATCTGCAAAAATATATATTTCCAGAAAAATCGCGATTTAAGCGAACGAGCTTAAATTTATTATTCGGCATAGCCAAGTATAAGCTTTCCTAATAGAATATTTTTATCTCTCATATCGCATTTTGACCGATCAGATATTCCAGGAAACAGCGAATGTGAATATACCGGTCGCGAAGGAAAATTTCCGATTCATTCGCTCCGACTTAAACTCGAAATCAATTATTCATTACACTCAATGGAGCAGTTGAGCAAATTTTACTTCAGCTCCATGGTCGCCTTACGTCAAACGAAACTAATAAGTCTGCGAGTGATTAAATTTAAGGTAAAACTTAAATTTGAATGGGATCGATTGTCGCGTAGCCGGGCTTTAAATTTCATTTGAGGTACAGACCGAAATACGCTCTCGGGAGTATCATTTCTCATCGTTAATCGGATAGCAGCGATTAAGTTCTCGCTTCGTTATGGAACATTTTGACTCTTTTGGGCTGCAAAATATCGGTATCATATTCAAATGATAAAAAATTATGGTACAAATAAAAATAATTTTCTTTTATAGCATCAATTTGTAGACATTCTTGGCTTTATTATTTTTGTTTTTGCACATACACATATATATGCATAAACTATTAGGTGTTGGAATTAATTCGTAGCGTTTTACAAGTGATGGGAAGTACTTTCATTAATGTATTTTTTAATGCTCATGTGAAATAAATAACATTCTTTTATTAAAAAACGCTACGAATTAATTCCAACACCTAATATAATATTATATAAACTATTATATATATATATATATAAATGTATATGTATATATATATATAATAATATTATTGATATAATAAATTATTACGTCTTCTTTTATTTACATTTTCGATATTTTCGTTTTTATCATGAAAACGAAGATATTGTAGGTGCAAATAAAGGAAAGTATCATGTTAATAATTGATTTCTTTCGAAATTGATTTATAAAATATATCAATATCGTATAATTTATTTCATTATATCGTGTCGATCTAATTTCCTCGAACGATGATTCCAACTCGCACGAAATTAAACCCGATTCATCGAATTAATCGAATGTAAAAGATTTAACAGATGTTAATTTCGCCATCGCTCGAAATTATAAAATTATCCAGATATATCGCATCTCTTCGATCATATTTTGATCAGACGACTAAGCAGCTAATTTCGCTCGGATTCGATTAACATGACGGATTAAGTCCCGATCCCAGGATTAACGGACATTAACCCGCGCATCGTCCCGTACACGAGAGAAACGATCTCTCTCGCGACCGATCCGGCCATCGTCACGTCGGAGCTGACTCTATTAAGGGTGGGTAAGTGGTAACTAAGGGAGTTTCTCCGGAGGCCGATCGATTGCACGCAAAAGTGCCTCTCGTATTTCGTGCGAAGGGACATAAATATATTGCACACACACACACACACACACACACACACACACACACACACACACACACATACGCATATTTTGTCGGTTTCTCTCACCTCTCACCATCTGTGCTCCAATACTCCCGGAGTCCCGGTCGTCTCGCGAGAAGTTCTTCTCTATGATCGCCACCGTTTTTTTTTTCTCTCCTCCTTTACGACGCCGTCGATCCTACTGCGTGCGAAAACTAGTGCTCTTTCTCTCTTCCTCCCACGCCGTTAACCACCGATGCACCTGAGAGACTTGGAGAACAAGGCAAGAACACGATCCTCGCTCGTCGAGCGTCCCGCGCGGACTGATCGGCGCGGGCACCGACGCTCGCGCGCCTCCGCTTCGACGTCGACTGCAGGCAGCCTCGCGGCGCGGTCGCTGCGGATGGAAGGGGTTGCAGCCGCCGTATTTTATCGGGTTCGTTTGCTCGCCTGCACGCAAAACGAACGTCGACGATTTTCAGCTAATTAATTAATTTTCATTAATGCATCGAATTTATGAAACTTCAGATTTTTGAGGAATGGCGTAAATCGCTCGATATTTTTTACGCGATATAATAACCGCGATAATCAATGCTTGCTGAAGAAACAGTTATTTGTTACAGTTAATGGTCGCTGATGAAATAATTTCTTATCGTGATAACGATCTGTCGATCGAAGATAATATACAGAAACTAAAGTACATTATTACTGCAAACACGAGAAGAGATTCCCGGTAACGAAACTCTTGCCATCTCCACCGTATTTGTTTCTCAACATCCTTAAATCTTCTTTGATGGCAAAACCGCATTGTATATGTTTCACATGTTTCTCGTGTGCTGGCCACACATCGAGCCAAAATGTCGTATGAGACGCGTGCCTGCGACAGTTCTTCTTTTCCGATTCAGATTGTTCACGCCCCGCTCTAATTATATATTTCTAATTACCATATTACCATTATATTACCATTATATGTCCCGAGAATGCCCCGAAATTAGCGAATCAGAATATTACAGTAAGAAAGTTTTCAAAAGATTAAATAAAAAAGTTATTTGTAAAGTTTTATATAAGTATTTGTAAATTTTTATTTTAAGCAATAGTTTATGAAAGAATAAGGGTTCAAATATGACCAATTACGGACTACGTTTAAACGGAAGAGTATTTGTCCCTATTAATGTACTTTTAAGTCTATTTGCTCATTACTGAATTAATTATTAATTATTGTTTTAATTTTGTTTGCTTGAAATCGATTTTTCAATATTTCTTTTTCTTATAATATTTTTTAATCTAAAAAACATTAACATTTTATAATATTTTTAATAAAAATTAAAAAAGTGTTTTTGTTGTTCTCTATTAATGTATCCTCAATCTTTATGCCTATCTACGTCTGTCCAGCTTGAGTATTGACTTATTTTAACATATTATAATACTAAAATAGATGTAAACTATTTAATAGATAGATGTAAACTATATAATACATGTAAACTATTTAATATTGTATAAATAATTATTTTAATTATACTTACAATTTCAATGTATTAGGTGTTGGAATTAATTCGTAGCGTTTTACAAGTGATGGGAAGTACTTTCATTAATGTATTTTTTAATGCTCATGTGAAATAAATAACATTCTTTCATTAAAAAACCTAATACATTCATAATATAATGCTGTCAACTTCAAACAGGTACATTAATAGGAATAAACTTAAAATCTTCCATAATACTAGATTCACATCAATTTCTCTCAAAAAATATTTACTATATTTTAATAGTAAACAAAATAGAATATTATTTTTAGTATTTAGTATTGCATACATTAGTAATTTAACTTAATAAAATTAATTTTTTTTATGTATTTGCGTTAGTTTTCTTTATAGCTTATTTAAATACAAAGGCACACTGATAAAGACAGTACAATAATAGAGATACCCTACGTTTAAACGCTGAAGCTGCCTGCTTACTAATACCGCACGTGCAATTCATGGACAGATGATTGTTTAAACGTTATCTATAATTGACTATATTTAAATTTCAAAAATTAATACTAATAAAATGAAAATGTTTACATAATTTTTTACTTTATTTTTCGAAAATTTTCCTATGTTATTTTGATTCTCAAATTTTAGGATCTTGTATATACATGTGAATCTTGTACATACATTTTGGAAGCCATATAAAAATTATTATTAATTAAAAAAATTTTGATATTCTGATACAAAAACAAAGTTTCGAATTACGTCATGCCATAAGAAGCACTGCCTTCAATATTTAAAAATATTTAATCCGCTGAAATTATGTTTCTAATTATCATGTCTTTTAGTATATATGATATATTTGGCGGTCACATTGAATTGCGTGTTATTTGAGAAAATGTCGATATTAATTTAATATAAAAACTGCCTGATATCATAATGAGTTGTTCTTACATTACCATTCAATCCTTTTATATTTATTATAAAATAAAAAAAAATTAGTATAAATTCGGCATGAGATGTTGAATTTATCCATTTCCTATGAGCTCAATAAATTATAATCGAACGAAGCATCGAAGGTGACATGGTCGTGCGGCATGACGGCCTCGCATGTAATAAACCCTGACATACTTCGTTTGAATATCGGGCTCCAATTTCCGATATATAATTCCGCATGTCCGCCGACGTAGACCAGAATATTGTACGCGCCTGTCAGTACCTTATGTCCCCTCAACTCTTTCAAGGCCCCAAAGATAATGCGTCCCCCAAAGAATGATATCGAGGATCAATTCGGAATTGAAATGATAATATATATGATGATCAATGATTAAGAGAACACTAAACAGATATCATCACAAAGTGCTTAAAATAAGATACCTTCATATCTCATAATATAACATGTTGAACAACGTGTTAATCACTCTAATCTGTCGACATACACGAGATCAGCTACATTATAGTTGCATGTATGAACAATCAATAATAACTGTCAAACTAATGGTTCCGGTATTTGTCTTTCCTCTCCTCGATCAAATATACCACTGAAGTCTCCCATCGTTTATACTTTTATTATTCCTTTCGAAGAAAAAGGACGGCGATCGTGAAGAGAAATTGAATTTCCTCGAGAACTGTTTCTCACGCGGAGGGATGGAAGAAAGGGAAAAGTTTTCGTCGTGAACGCGAGGAAAGAGAAAACCTGACGGCGCTGATGCAGAGCGGCTATTACTTGTCGAATCTCACGAGAGAACGTTTGCAACGTTTGTACGAATAACAAATGACGTTCACACTGACGTTCGTGTTGTCATCTCAGAGCGTGTCGTTAACGCGGAAAGAGAAAAATCGCTGGAACCGAGTTCTTAATGAACAAAGACGTAACAAGAGTCATTTTCATCTAAACTTAAGTGAGGAAAATTGCTCGATTTATCGTTTTTTATAGCCTTTTCATTATTCTATTTGAAAATAAAGCGGAGATATTAATCAAACGCGATTTTCGTAAAAGGATTTTTACGTGGAAAATTCTAGCTAACTGCTCACAAAAAAATATTATTCTACTGCTAAAAAATTCTACTGCTGATTACTTAGTTTACTTTTTTTAAGTAATGATTATCTTTAACAAGGAATATTTTTTGATAATAGTCTTCAAATATATATTCTATTATATATTCTCTTATTATAATGTTTAGAAAAATTTATTATTACTCAAAACAAGAATTTATTTTTAAAAATATTATAAAAGTTATCGAAAAAGCGATTTTATATAATAAACGAATCGAATTGTTCTAATTTGATTATTTTAATTAAAGTGTTAAACTTATAGAATTCAGAATATATTGAATATTGTTTGTGAACTTATAATAGATTTGCGGATATATAAACTTTTAAAATATTTAAAACAATATTTATAGTACAATTAATATTTAAATATAGTACGTATCTTTCTATACGGAAAGAAAACTGTAGTTTCTCGTTAATACATTTAATTACAAAAATTACAAGTCCAAGAAATTAATTAATTATCATACTTATAAAATTTGCAAATATTCTGAAGTTTTATGTATACATATATTATCATATTTATTGTTGTTCAATATTTAAAAGTCATTACTGTTCCTTTATGCAAAGAATTTCGCTCGCTCGTAAAATCTCCTTGTCGAATTTATAATCCTTCTTGAGATCCACGTTCTGACGTGCCATGATAAATTTCGATCAGGACTTATGACACGAGCTCCCTCGCTGACGAAGTTTGCGACCCTTTCACGACGCGAGGCGAATGCGATTTATCGGTGAAAAAGAATATAGCACAGGAGTTACGGGAGAGTGCGAATAATTAAAATAAACGGCGCCACTTTTTTTTTACGCTTTTAAAAGTTACAGTACACACGGTTATTTATATCAGAATACCCGACGTCTCTGTAAATGTGCGTGAATTTATAGGCACACGCCGGAATGAGTCTGGAAGAATTTGAGATTAAACGGATTACTTCGTTAGGAAACGGTCGTTCTATTTGTAGGGCATGACAGAAAAAATGATGAAATTTATTTAAGGAGAAAGTTTATAGAAAAACAAAAATTAAAGACTGCCTGGTTTACTGTTCTCGATTTGGAAACATGATGTGAGAAAACGAACAAGATATATATGTAATTTTCTTTGTACGTTTAATGTTAAATTTTCTTTTTCCAATTTAATCGTAAGTAAGTCTCGTATTGGTATTATATCTTGACAGAGAGAAGAACCGATTAAACTGTAGTTAAAGTTTATCTATGTTAATGATCCTTAAATAAACAAGCCTCAATATCAACCATATTTAGTATCTGGTACAGTACGACGGGTACATAAATCAGAAACGTTTATGACAGGTAAATCCATTTTGATCCTTGAGCAATTGCTTCAGTGACGTCAATGTGCATGACGTCTATATTTTGCAGTAAGTATAACAAAGTATATTAACGTGATACATATAACGATCTGTTAGGGTAAAATCTTGAGTATATGGAGAATATTTAACGTAAAAAATACGAGGCTACCTTAATGTTTTAGATTAATACATATTTTTTTTTTAAAGAAACGTTGCTGTATTTTTATAGAAAAAAATCTTTAAAGGAACTTTTCTATTTTTAATTATTAAATTTTATTAGTACAGAGACTTATTCAATTTTGTCGTATTAAAGATTGTAAAAGATATAGAACAAAATGGAAGATAAAAATGATCGCCACATGCCTTTTATTTAACATATGCGCACATATGAACATTGCCATTTAATATATATATATATATATATATATATATATATGTATATTTGTTGACGTATATTTGTGTGTATATATTCGTTCATTCTTAACGTTCCCTAGGATTAATATATAGCCTGAATACTATGGTAATTCGTGCGTCATGTGAGAATACCGCTGCGGGATGGCGTAATGAATGAACTATAATGGGTTTCAGGGTCAGTATGGGACGAGAGCGAGAGAAAGAGAGAGAGAGGTGAGATAGAGACAATCAAGGAAGACGATGGAAAGCGCAGCGTATAAAGTCTGCGACTATAAATTATTTCGGTTGCCTGCTAATTCCGTCACGATACAGAATAGTGAATCGCACTGCTGGTCGTCACCGACCACGTGCGATGTCAGATAGCGGGCGAATTGCTCGCTATACTTACGGAGGCTCTTACACGGACGTTATACATACTGTAAACACATTGGTATGTTCACGAGCTGTCAGCATGAGTGTATCATGTATCAATCAGTCGATTACGATGTTCGCACGATCATCGATATTAATGGTCCTCGGTAGCGATCGTGGGAGATCGTGTGAAAGCACCTTAAACTGGCCTAATTCTTGGGGGTTTATCTTTATCGCTGCTCGCACAAGGATTAAAGCGATATTTTCATCTACAAAAAAGAAACATTTAGAATGCCTCCGGTACAGTAATCCGAAAGGAATTCTCGCTGCTTAATAATAAGTGTTGATTTAAGTATGTAATTTTTAATATGTTGGCACCAATAATAATATAATCAATTTTTTTTTAAATAATTTAATATATACATTTAATTTTTATTTTTATTTATATCATCATTAATAACATACCTAATATTGGTACTTTAATTAATATTTTTTATTATTTTATTATATTAGTTTATTATACAATATTATTAATATTTTTTATTAATATATTACACAAAAAATATTATACCTATATTGCTTATTTATTATAATAACATAACTAAAAAGCATAACCAAAATTTTGTTTATAAAAAATAAGTTTATAAATATTTTGAATCCCTAAAATTTTGTAATATTAATTTTTTAATACATTTTTGATATAATAATTAGTTACAGAAGAATAAAAGTATGTTCTTTCTCTTTTTCTTTAGGTTTCTGCTTTTTTTTGCAAACAACTAAAAAATGACAATTATTATCATTTTTTAGTTGTATCGCTGTAGCGAATCAGCGGTACCTATCTGTGTGTGTTTAATATTTTATTTTGAATCTAGAAATTACATATAATATAATCTAGAGAATCTATTATTGTATAATTGCCAGTAGCATCTATTTTTATTTTTTCTATTTTCTCTTTTTTTACGTAATTGATATGATGAGAGGGTGATCATGATTACTCTATAAATATTAGACCCACGATTTTCCGGGTAATCCGACTATTTAGGGAAGTCAATCAGAAAACGTATTTCCCGGACGTGACGGTTACACGGGGCCGATTTCGCAACCAATTCCTGTAACATCAGATTATACGCGGGGCGAATACGCGAACTCGATTACGAAATCGATTACCTATTTGCACGGCTTGATTAACTACCGCCATGTGTAAAGCAACGAACTCGATTATGCGCGCGCCAAATCGGATTTGCACTGCCACGTGCACGCGAATCGCACGATCGCGCGATAACTCTTAGGACAAGATCCTGTAAAGTATGAAATCGCTTGTATTACTTCGGAAAGTAAGAGAGTAATTTAGCTCACTACACTGAAAATACATTTTAATGAATCATTTGTTTAAATAGTACCAATTAAATATTTACTTAATATAGAAATATATTTTTTTGGTAATTGTAAGGCAATATAAAAAAACCATTAATTTGTAGGATTTAACTATCATTTTTTAATGAGTAAATATTTATTTATTATAAGAATATTTAGTTAGTAGTATTTAAAATTTAGTACATTTTTTTCAATGTACGAACACAATTTTATTAATATAATTACGTGTATAGAAAAGTTGCAAGAATCTGTTATCGTAAATCAATTGAAAATCATTAGATGTAAAAATCAATCGAATTAATTCGATTAATTTAAAGACTCATAAGAGAACTTCGCAAAGTCCAAATTCTGATTTTAATGAAACTTATACATATTGGTTGATACGTAAATAGATGAATTTATAAAATTAGTTGCGATCCAAGATTTTAAGGAATGAAATCATCCCTCATATTTAAAGTGATTTTTGTTATGTATCTCAAAAATTATCAGAAAAATATCAAAAGATATAAAAAAATGTTTTATACACAAGTTTTACAATAAAATGATCTTTATTCATTTATGTTAATAAAATAATTATTTAAACAAAATTTTTTACAAATTTTTAAATGTTATTGTTTATTAAAAATATTATTGACGTGGATGAATAGAGGAAATTTTATTATAAAATGTGTATGAAACACTTTTGATATCTAAATAGTTTTCGAGATATAATGGAAAATGTTGAAAATCGTTTACATGATTTCACCTAAAACCGTTTTTGGATCACAACTGACATTTTCTAAATTCGTTTACTTATGTAACCTATATATGCAAAGAGTTTCATTAAAAATTCAATTTTTTATGAAATTTTTAAAATTTTTTAATCATTCTTTTTTAATTTTTTTGATGTTGGAAAAAAGAATTAAAATAGAGATTAGCGGGTTTTAAGGACCTTTCTTCAACGTTACTCGGGAAAATAATCAATGTGTTAATTATACATGTATATAATCCCTTGAAATGTCGATTCTCTTTCATCACCTTCTCTTGCGAGTGAACTATATAACGGAATTCAGGGTCACAGCGATGCGCAAGGCAATATGAAGCGGTTGCCTGGAATCCGCTAAATTATTTCGGCTGCTCGCTAATTTCGTCATGTCGTGAAGGATGTGCCATCCATGGCGCGTCGTAAGCGTTGGCTCGCCGTCACAGGCAACTTCTCGTGAAATTCCAGTGGTTAATTTCTGGTCTCTAACTATCCTCAAGACGGATTAGGTCCGTTAATTCTTGCAACTATTTGCTCACATAATAATCGTCTTTAAACGTTCTATTGAAAAATTTAGTTTTTAATTATTGTTTTGCTTTATGAAAGTATTATATATATAGAATTCTTTTTTCATGTTTCTCTGCATTCTCCGAAAATTAAAGTTTTGTTAAGCTCTAGCTAAATTTTTCCTTAGTTTTTTATCTATCAAAATTCGTAATTGTTGAATCGTTTCTACTTTGAATCAGACATCAAGGATAGATGTGTCGTCCATGCAACGTTTTCTAGTGAGAATTTTCGGAAGACCAATGAAGTCACTGTTCCAATTAATCTGCCTTTTTACCTAAACCACACCAGTTACTCAAGTATTAAATTAAATCGATCATTATAAAAAGAATTCATGTCACAGGAAAACATTTCGGGAATAAAAAGGAATAGCTTTTCATTATTAAATAAGCGATTTCAAAAATATAAACTGTATCTATAGATATTTTTTGTATTTTTTAACTTTATAATATTTTATTTTTTAATTTATTTCCTTTTACGTATTTTTAAATTTAATATATTTGATTTAAAAAAAGTTATATTAGTTTCCGATTCATCTAATAACGGTACGGGACAGTGAATGATTTGAATGTCCTCGCCCATTGCCGCCCCTTTTCTCTCGACCATTTGCTCCACCAGCCAACAGTCAGGGTCAACATCTCCCTCGAGGCCATTTCGGTCGAGAGAGCCGAGCGTGTCAAGCAAGCGTAAACACTCCGAAACGACGAACATAAGGGAGACCTGTGTACAATAGGGAACGCGAAGGAGGTCTCACGCGCCCTAATGCATCAACCCCCCGCAATTTTTTTTCCTGCCTGTGAATTGTCGATCGGCCGTGATATTTATTTGTCTGCTATTAGCCCTTTTAGAGGTATGTGATTTTTATATGCTCGATTTTATACACTTGCGTAATGAATTTTTTCAATAATAATAATGAAAAATGATAATGATGAACACTGTTCGAAAAAAAGAAATACTAAAATGAAACTATTTATTTTCCGTTGTTTTTGCTTAATACGAATCTAGCTTCCAAATTGTTTCATTACGTCAATGTTGTTTTACATTTAAAGTTGCAAAAAGGGCTATTTTTATATTTTGTCATATTATAACTATTGCTTGCTGGAGAAGTTTTATTGCAATTAAAATGAAGCATGTTAGGACTCTTAATTCTCGAAAGGTTTTTTTAGTGTTAACTATGGTTGATAGGGTATTCATAATTAAATAAAGTCTATTAATACGGAAAAATGAATTATTAGGTCATTGGCGATTTACCAAATAGCTTTTAGTTATAGTTAAATATAAATTTTTGGGGGTCTTTTGATCGCTATATACGAATTTGATATCAAAATGGACAAATTCAAGATCATTGAAGATATATCTATACATTTAACAATTCAAAATATTTTTCAAATTTTGACATCCGCTATATTAATATTGTAGACTTAAGTCCACCTTTTTAAATTTATTAATTTTGATTTGATTCATCTAAAAACTCTTTATATATTTAAATGGATATAATTAAAAGTTTTTTGTTTTTTATTTGTTATTTATTTCATCAACTTTTTTGTAATAAACTCCATATATTTAGTTACGAATATTTTAATAATCATAGCCAATCTTTAAAAAAAAACCTTTCGAGTCCTAACAACATACTTGATTTTGATGGCAATAAAACTTCTCTAGCACGTCACATGTCTTAATTATAATATGACAAAATATATAAAAATCGTTCTTTTTTTGCAAATTGAATTGCAAATTTCTTAAAACAATGACGTGATGAAACAATTTGGAAAAAACTTATTCGAATTCAACATCCAAGAAACTATGAAAAATAACTCTTATTCCGGTATTCGAAAAAAGTCTTTTTTGTCGAACAGAATTATAAATTAATATTCTACTACATTATGAAATTTAAAACCTTTTATGATAAAGAGTTTTTTCGTTCATTTCTTGCGATAATGTTTATGTTTCTGAGCACATATTGACTATTTTAAGGTTGTACTTGTGCTCTCAAGAAACATGATTGTATAATGTAATTATAAACATGTCACTGCGAAGATTGTTTGCTATCGTAAATTTTCGTATTACTTTAAAGTTTAAAGTTGAAACTGACGGAATATTCCCGCTCTATACATGCGTACCATTCGGGAGATAATAAAACGTAAATAAAAAATACGAAAACGTAAATGTACGTGCATATCACTTCGAGACAAGAATCATACGAACGTAAATGTTGTACGTTCGTACTACTCAAAGTGTTAAGCGGCCGTGTCCCCGAGGCGAATCGTGGGACATTTGGAATTCGCGAGGAGTAGTGAGAAGAAAAATTCGCAAAGGCGGTACCATTCATTTTTACGATTTCTTCTCGTCTCTCATCGCTGCTTTCGGTGAATGGCGCAGCCATAGAAAGCGACGGCGTTAACTCCCTGATGCACCGTTCAATTTACAGCTTATTCTAGAATATTGAGTCGCATCGAAAATCTGGGTTAGCTCTCAATGTCAATCTTCACTTAATACAACACGATCTTTATTAGCATTTTTAAAAGATAACGGAATTTATTAACATTATTAATAAACGATGATTTAAAATGTTAATATATTATTAAATGAATAATATTTTTCTTTAGTAAAATTATTCAAATTTCTATAAAATAGTTTACATATTTTATTTTATGTTATATTCTGAGTAATAATTAGTTTTTATAATTATATAATAATAATCATTATTATTCTTATATTCTGAGAGTTATTAATTATGAATTATTTCTCTCATTTATATTAATATATGATTTTTATTAATATTAATTAATAATGCACTTTTCTGCCATAGGTAGCGATAGGTAGGAAAATAATAATGAATCATTTTAAACTCTTTTTTATCTTGACGATAACGGTGTAAGATCATCACTTTTATAGCTCATTTATTATCGGCCGTTTTTTTTTTCATAATTAAGAAGATAATAATAGATCTCTTGTTTTTGACGTGACAAGCAGTTACGAGCGATTTTCACATTAACCGAGGCACGCGGCGCAAGGGACCATTTAGAATCGTCGATTACGACGTGCGTCAGTAGATAATAATAATCGTCGTCGAAAGCCCCTCGACTTCGTCGTTGAGTCCAATCGAAGGCATAAGTCGCAACGACAGTCTTTGTGTGTTCCACGTCTGATGCGTTATTGTCGTATGCGCGATTTGCGGTAGCGATAAGTACGTGCGTCAAAGCTGATACCGTATCTTATCGATCGGTCCCGTTTTCCAGGATCGCGATTGTACGCCACGAGAAATCATCTTTAGCGAATTCCATACGGAGAACAGCCCGCGCTGTCTCTACTCGTTCCGGATGGAAAATCCAGAGGCGGTTGAAATAAATTCACTTTATTTTTAACACTAGTAGAGAGAGGAGAGAAAGAAAGGGGGAGAAGAAGAGAAACGAAATGCACGGTTCCTGAAATAGAGATCGAATATGATGCAATTTGAAAAATTCATTTTATTGTTAATAAAATACTTTATCGAAAAATTAGATAAAGAAACCAACCTACGTATATATTGTTGCGCTAATAGAAAAATGATACTTCTCAAAATTAGCAACTTCTCTGTAAAACATTTAAAAAATTCTGAATTGAAACTACGTTTAAATTAGAATAGTGAGTTATAATTTCTATAATTTCATTTCCTTTCGACGTTGCATTTTTAATTATAATGCTTTAAAACTGTGTCATGAGTTTTCGAAATTCATAACACTGCAATCTTATTGTAATGTAAATTTTATCCCTTATCAGAGTTGTGATACTTTTTCATATGAAACAAATGAGTTACATAAGTCGTTTTTTTAAAAAACATTACTGAGACAAGAGAGAGAGAGAGAGAGAGAGAGAGAGAGAGAGAGAAAGGGAGCGAAAATGAGTACGTGCATTATTGATGTGCATAGTAGTGTATACACTGTAAAAAGTGCAGTGTTTATGTTTAAAATATTTTTGCAAAACGATTTAATGATGTATTTCAGTTTTAAACATTTAGTTTTAAATCCAAACACATAATGTTTTGTTTATTGAAAAAGTTTAAAACTAAAACATCTTTAAGTGTTTAAAAAGGAGATAAGAATAAAACAATTCAATATAATTAAGCACTTCTTTTATGAATGTGTGAGTGAATGATGTGTCAATGACACGTAAATCGTATGTGGTCCTCTTGGAAACACAATAAAACACGACTTTAGAGTCCCTTTAAGGTCGCAGTTTTCTTTATTATCTAAAAAATAATTTATTTATATCAACTTTTTATCAATGTAGATATAATTATTATTTTAGTAGAATTTTGAACAAAATTCGATAAAAGGTGGAAAAATGAAGAAACCACGTTATCTTTGACATAACAATATCTATCAGCTTAAAGTGTCAATTCCATGGTCAAGCGCGAATGCACGTGACTTCCTCAAACGTAAACAACTGTATCCTATTATTCCAAAAGAGCTTAACCGAGGAAGCTTGAGAAGCTTCGAGCAATCGATTGGATCAGTTTAATCGTCACGGAGAAGATTCAAGCACAGCCTTGGATCTGTGTGGCGACCTTGAGCTGACTCAACCGCACCAGATACCGCGGTGTATCGAGGTTAAATGAAGAACGGTAAGAAAAAGAAGATGTTCTTCAGTTCTTCGATTCGCTCCCTTTTTTCTCTCTTTCGTTTCTTATATCTCGCGAGAAGGAATTATCGCGAGGGCGAGCGTGAATTCTGCGCATTCCGAATCGAGTTAATAAAGTCGCTAGTCTCGTTAGCCTGCTTTCGTCGTTTCACTCTAATAGCTCCTTTTTCTCTTCAATCCCGTCTGATGATTGGGCTATTTTTAGCGGTACTTCACACTGCTGGAAGTAAATCATAACAACCGTCTCGAGATACGCAACCCACGCATCTTCGCCCATAGCAGACCGAGGAGTAGCACAGGAATGCTAGGATTTCAAAATAAAAAAAATCAATGGAAATGTGGAATTTTGTATACATGTGCGTTACTCTAGATTCCCGCAGAATGAAAGAGAAATTGAATGTAAGGAATTCCCTGAAAATATTTGAACACCATTGAAAAATTTGTATTAAATTCAATATATATTTTATATGTCCCAAATGGTCCTTTCAAATTTATGTATTAATTTAAGATGAATATGTCAGAAGACAACACAAATATTATTTTTAAAAATAAACATGAAATTGTAATATTAAGAATATAAAGATAATACAATTTGTAAACAAATCATAGAAGATATTTTTTAAGTGAAATTAGACATTTTTTAAATTACATATTTTATTCATATATCTTAGAATTAATATTTTAAAACATATTATTTTTATGTTATTGTTTATTCATAAATTGTATTTTAACACCAGAACAAGAAATATCAATTTAACATGAATTATTTAAATAACATAACATTATGTTAAATAAATACTCGAATTGGTATGTTAAAAAAGGTAATACGAAGTTTATAACAAGGACTTGAATGGACTATTTCCAACACAAATACGAAATGTTTTTTACTGTGAATGAAACTGCGAGTAACATATGAATAGCTGCGTATTAATTTTTAATTACTGCAAAAAATTATTATAAAAAATTTTGAACAAATAATTTTTTTATAATAAAATCATATATATAATAATATTTTTCGTTAATTATTTACGCTAAATTATTGTAATTTTTAGATGCAAAATTTATGATAAAACGATAAAAGTCTTTATTCCTTTTTATTTCACAACATTTTAAAGAGATATGCATAAATTTTTATAATTTGCAGCTAAGAATTTTAAAGATGTAAGTTCTTTCGAGTGCCAAATGTCTTCAAGAGTTTCGCGCATTATGTGCACATCGAGATTTCGCAACAACTATTATCTAACATTTCTGCATGCACGAAGGTGGGATATCATTAATTTTCTCCATTAGGCAAGTTGTCGACAAGCCAGTCAGGCAAAAAATCCCATCGATAAGCGCTATCTTTCTTTCAGTTCGGTGGGACTGCCGTTTTTTGATTGGGTCTCTTTTTCGACGAGAAGCGAGATAAGTCCGATCAATAATGCATTAATACCCCTCTCCGCGTGTCGTGCAATATGTTGCAGAAATGGGAAGTTGATACGTCACACGGTATTGAGAATTGAACACAATTTTTCGCGGTTTATCTCGGAGAAGAGATATTTATTTTTTAATATAAATATAAATTGTCGCTATAAAGAAGAGCGCCATACTTTCACGTTTTATAATGGGAAATCTCTCTCCCGAATTCGTGCAAACTTTACTCGAGGAGGTCTCGGCGGAGCCAGGAAAGTTCATAAGCCGCCGACGAGTATTTTTGTCCATGGATATTATCGATTGATATATAGGAGGCATGCCGAAACTATCAGCTTTCCTTCCTCTGACAAATTCAGAATAGGTTTCTTCTTCGAGAAGAAATTTGTTCAAATTTATTCCTTTTGGTACCTTTAATATCTTAATATTTTATCTGAATAAACATCACAATTATAAAACAAATACAAATTATGTCAAAGTAAAAATTTAAAAAATTTTTTTAATTAAAAGCAATGGGATGCTCTTATCTGTTTGTGTTCTTGATGTGTCTAATTTTAATTAATTAATTAACGTTTATAATAAACCATTAATAGATTCATATGTAATTCTGCTAATTGACAGTAGAAGGGGTAAGAAAATTGTCCTTACGATCGCATTTTTTTATTAAGCAACAATTAAATGTCAATGTTAATTAATCTTTAAATGAGTAAGTATGGGATGGTCATAGCTTTCTTGTTCAGGAAAATAAAAAGAGAAAGTATTTCTTAGATTCCAGAAATTTTAAAGTTCATTTTTTTACATTCCTCCATTTCATATAGTTAATAGAAATTTAATTATAACAAATAAAAAATATAACTACAAAATTAAAACACGTGAGCGTGAAAAATGCCATATTCAGTCAAAGCGGTTCTTCGTGCCTGATGATATTTCTAGTGAATTCATATCATTTCTAGTTCGAGCAAACTATGCGCCGATTATTTATCGGTATATAAAGTTAAATTTTTTGGAATATTCTGAACAGTTCAACTTGTGTATCTTCTACCTTAAATATTAATGAGTCCCTGAAAGAAGGAGCGATGATGCTGATGCGAAATTTTGAATGAACTTTATTATTTGATCTTCAGCGGGTGGTTTTCCTTTATTGCTTGTTACAAAATCGACCCGCGAGGAATTCGCGAGGGATCCGCGAAATTTCGTCGGTGTGTTTTTATTGAGCGTTACGTCAAGCATTCCGATCCTGTGGGATGATGCGTTCGCGTGAGCTGAGATATTTTCGCGCCGCGAGGTGAACCCGCAAACGATGTACGAAAGTCCAATTTTTCTCTGCGGATAGTCATAATAATAATATCATAAATGTATCGTATTGGAAAAAGTTCGTATTGCAATCTTCATTTGTATTATGTCTACATGTTTTTAAAAAATTGGGCATTTTACCATTTGATAGAGCAATTTCAGCTTTAAGAATCTGTTTTTTTTTTTTATTGTGATACAATGATTTTGAATGGAGTTATGAACAAAGATGCTCTTTTTACTTAATTCGGTAAAAAGAACCTTAGAATATTTTTTTTAATCGATTTTGTAAAGAAAATTTTAAGCTTTTACGTTAGAAAATTGAAAATTTTTGCAAGGTTTTTTGCAAACGTGACAGGTCCACGAAGTGAAAAGAAAATGTCATTTTATCTAATAGAAATTTTAATTTTAAAATCTTTTCTTTTTAATTTAAGTTTCATTTATTTTCAACGAAGTTATTCAGTGAAGCTGCTTGAATTTTGAAGTTCGTAGAGATATGAAATGTTGTTCCAACCCAATATTTTGCATAATATATGTATAGACAGGGTTGGGCAGGTTGTATATGAAATATTTTTATTTGAAAAACTATTTTATTATTTATTTCTAAGACAATTGTATTTTGTATTCAGCGTTCATATTGACCAATTAACCTTCCGTTATATTAAAATATAAAATACAAAATACACTTGTATTGCAAATACTGTGTTTTAAATAAGTATTTCAAATACGTGGATTCTCTTTACATACAGGATCCCTTTATCTGGAAGAGCAGCTTTCCTTGATTCCGCATGAGTGCAGCATAATAAAATCTATTTTGCTCTATCCTGTATTCTTCCTAGCTGTGCGTATTGTAAGCACGTTAATATCGCGTAGCCGTCTGTATCATGTAAATTCCAGATTGTAAAGATACCAACGTGGTGTATTTGCGGTTCGGTGAACGAGCGATCCGGCGAAGGAGATTGTCTTCTTATTACAATTTTGCAGACCCTGCTATTTTTACTCTCCGTTCTGAAATCAACATTCCAGATTAATGTGACGTTACTTATACGAGACGATCACTGAAAAATTCGAATTCGATTGTCTCCAACGAACTTTAATCGGACGCATCATTTCTGACGGTTTACGACTGTGACATTTAATATTTGACAATCAGTAAAAATACACGTCACGAATTAAGATTCCATAAAAGTCCACGTAAATTTGTCTGGGTAATAAGATTTTCTGATCTATTTGCATCCTAGAAGTGGAAATTGTCACAGACTTCTTCCTTTTTAACCAATTACAATGCTAGAATTATTCTCGTGTCGACATTTCCGTTGAGGAAAAGTCGCTTCGAGTTTTCATGACGGGAATGTATCGCTTCCATGCGTCAGCCGTGTCTATCATCTCTGTTATTACGAATTGCAATCTCCGGCGTATAAATTTTAAGCAGCACTCTCGTGACGCACTTCGCGATCATTACCACGAGTCCGATTGACGCGTACCTAAAATCATCGACGTGGTTAATCGGCCGGTGAGCTGAAACGCGGTCACCCGGTATCCCGCGACGATGACGCGAATCGAGCCAGTTCGAGCGGCGAGTGAATGACGTGTCTCGCTTCTGATTCACTGCAATGCGTCACGGTGAACACGGGGTATCTTATTGCTGGCCCATTGCGGACTATTGTTCGGCCAGTCTCAAATGGCCACTTGCGTTGCAAGTGGCGAATAAAAGAACAAGAAAGATGACTCGAATAAAAAAAATTCTTCATACTCTCTTCTTCATATTCTTTTTCTTTTCCACTATTTATTTCTAAATTTTCAAATTGATTGATTTCTAAATTTTCAAGTATAAATATATGAAAGTAATATTTGACGCTTGCAATACCATAATAACTCTGCGAAACTAACGTCAAAATCTGTAAGCACAGTTACTGACGTTAAGTTTGTGAAACTTACTTAATTTATGTTGACACTAATTAATTTCTAGGAAGCAAAGTGACGTAATTTGTGTACAAAAGAATAAGTACTACTACATAAAAAATAAATACTTTTATAAATAAATATTATTTAAAAAAAAATAAATACTCACAATAATATAATAAACAAATATTGGATTTATTTTAATGACAATTCGTATATGTAACATAAAGAATATAATTAAGTGGATTCAATAGACTTACCGTCAGTTTCGCAGGATTAAAATATCAAGATAATTCTTTTCAATACTTATAACACATGTGAAAAATTTCTTCAGTTCCATCGCAAATCTGGAAAAGAGCAAAAGAATTTTATCTCCAAATCGGATTCAACCTCCTTTTTTAGCAGCTCGAAATTGCCATAATTGAGGGATTTAGATAAAAGTTTCTAATTTGATTCTAGTCATATAACAGTCTCGTCGATTCAACGAGAATAGCAAGAACATTATTAAGCGCAGTTTGAATATGTGGAGGACAGGGTTTGAATGCAGTTTAAAATGTAACGGTCAGGTAATTTCGCGATCCGATCGATTGCAATTCGACGGTGCGATGCAACGTCACGTTTACACACACGCTATTTATTTACATCAACGTGTGCATGCCGGCATGCGGCCATCACGTGATTATTGCAACTATTTATAGTCACCGATGCGGTCAAGTATCAACGAACCGATGCGCGAAATTCCAACAAATCTTTTGAAGTTTTTTCTCGAACATTTCTCATTGATTTTGCACAGACATGTTAAGGATCGAATTTTTAAACGTGCAAAATTAATTTTTTAACTGATGGGGTATTTTTTTAAAATCTTACAGAGCTTTTCCTTAAATAAGATTTGTTATAATTTACACTGCACTAAAAAGAAAGTCTGATTGCATTAATTGGAATTCTGATTGAAAATGAATAAATCAGAAATTTCCTGGTTGCAATAAAATTGCAATAAAATAAATTTAATTAAATCTATTATCACATTTTACACTGAAAAGAATGACTGAATTTTATTCAATTAAATATTTCTTTGGATAGCACTAACGAAATATTTACTTACAGTAAATAAACATTTATATTTAAAATAAAAAATTATACTTAAATTAAATAAATATATGTTTACATTTAGTAAATATTTTGTTACTATTTAAAATATTTAATAAAATTTAATAAATTTTTTTTAGTGTAGTTGAAATAATTAGAATTCTGATTAATATGATCAGAATCTTCGTTTATTCTCAACTATAATTTTTTCACAATGCTTTATTTAATTGTATTCGTGCTTCAAAATATGACACTGTTTCAGCGCCACTACAGTAGCTTTTCTATAAAAGTTCAAAGTTCAGAGAACAGAAATTAAAGAGAACTTTGTCAAATCAGGCAACTGTGAATAGGTGGTAAAGACTGAAGCAAAAGAAATTATTTCATCTAACTCTATATAAATTTTTTCTCTGCACAAGAATTTTACTGGTAGTCAACTTACTGGATGTATTCGTTAGCAATTCTTTCTCTGAGGCAAGAGGTAAATTTTTGTTAGAGAAAAATCGACTCTCTCTCTCTCTCTCTCTCTCTCTCTCCCTCTCTCTAGGTTCGCCGAGAATTCATGATTACGAGAAAGACGCGCTCGTGCAGATGTTTTTAACTCCGAATGAAAATGTAGTAAACGAAAACCGCGCAGCTTCGCGCGTAAATACATCGCCGGCGATTTACGAGCAGTCGGTTGCGAGCTTTGCGATTCCGGAAGCTGGCGCGACTTGCCCCTTTTCTCGCAAACCATCCATTGTTCCCGCGAAACGCATCAAGGAAGTCGTAAAGCAACGATTCATAAACTTGAGTCAATGAAAATTCAACCGGCGGTCGTCTGACGCGCTTTAAAAATTTTCCACTTTGCGTATGCGATCTCTTTTCAACGACCGATGAGATAATTCAATGACGTACCGTCAGTTGAGTCTCATCCAAAAATTCTAAACTCGTACATGTCACATTGAAGCAATCTGATCGATTTGTTTGAAAGAGAAACGTTGGAAATCTCAAGAGGAAAATATTCAGGAAGTAATGTAAAAATATACTTTAAAAGATAACGTCTATTATGACACAAAGCATTTTAAAAACCATCATCTTTTCTTTTAGCTGTAAAATAACCAATTTTCAGTTTTTTTTTAGCGGAAATTGAACTGTCTATTTTTCTTTCTATATTTTACCACTTTTATTATCATTATACTATATTATTAAATATAATACCTGATAAAATATGCATGCAAAATATTTTTAAAGTAAGCTGGATCAAAGAAAACATTGATTATTTACTCGTAACGTATTTCATATTACATTATTAATACATTTATTTTACATATTTTAAATATTATTTCAATATTTATTTATTTTAAAAATTATTCATATAAATACTACATGGAAAGAACAGTTTTTTTAAGCATCTAAAAATTTAGCTAGTACAGCTAGATTTGAAAATAATTCTTTAATAGTCCAGGGACGTCTTGAGTACCTCATTATGTCCTACATACATCCACATTATATAGGATGCTGAGGATATTTTATGTTACATTATCAAAATAATTATATTGGATACTCAACCTAGTTGCTGGAATATCAAAAATTTTGTTTGACACTCATCATGCTTCAGCATCATACATAATTATTTTGATGGTTTAACATAACTATTTTCAGATCTGCATCTAAGCTAATTTTTGAATATTTCAACAAAACCATTCTTTTCATGTACTTTTTAAGGATTTAGATTTTAAATGCCATAATAATATATCCTTATTTGCTCTTTTGAAATGTTTTTAAACTCATTTAGCAACGTTTTTCGATATATCCTCCTTCATTGCAGCTAGACTAACAGATTTATGTTATTGGCGCTTATCTCGCGCCCTCGAGTATATAACGTGGCGTTTAAAAGAAATGTTTTGGGATTTGCAACATGGGTGGGACACGTGAAAATGGAAAGGGATTCTCGGATTTTCACGCTGGATTCGTCATTCAATCGTGCGGAACATCCGTCGCATTTTCAACGTTTTTTTTTATGCGAGGCCTTTATTTGAGATTACGTCACTGGCCTCCCCAGTAAGAGGCGAATCGGTAAAATAACGCAGACCGACCGGGGGAGACGGTGGAGGCGTCAGGTCGGGGGTGGCACGAAGCGAGATTACATTGGCGAGGAGAGGACGTGAAGGAAGACCGCCCAACCTAAACTCTCCTCGCCACCAAAATGGCGGAGACCCGAAGGGTTGGAGGTGGTGGCACACGTGTTTGACAGCCTCGGGGCAGTAGCGTAACGGGCACCCCGGATTTGCGTTGCCATTATAGAAGTTGTAACTCAGCATTACCGCTCCCCGTTAAATCGTTTCGTCTGCTAGTTTGCTCGTTTTACTCGCACGCTTACTCGGGGTAAATTTGTGCCGAATGAATTTGAAAAGCTTTTAAAAGAGAATAACATCGGGTATTACATCGAGGATATACGATCACGTTTTATTTTTACGCAGAAGAAAATGGATACTGCGAATGTGAATTTAACTGAATGATTATTTAAAATCGAGCTATTATTCCTCAATAAAAAAAAAAGTACAAAGCTAAGGAGTTCGAAGGAAATATGAAACTGTCGTAAAGCTGATTTATAACTGCTAGAATTGCAGAGGTGAACACTTGAAAGAACATTAACTGAAAATAGAAGAATAAAATGCAATCAGAAAATTATTCGACATAATTATGGCACTCAAAACTCTTGACATCGATTAAAGCGAAATGAATTTTCTTCACAGACCATTCGTCAAATTTAGAAACGGATTTAGTTATTTTCCCTTGTCTATATCTGATACAAACTATATAAAGAAAGTCTGTAAAGAAAGAGAAAGAATATTCTTATTTAATTTTATCAAATATAAAAGATGGAGGGTCTGAAATGTGGCACGTCCGACTTGGGAAAGAGCTTCAATTATTTCGCCGTCTACCCCTCTGGCGGTTTCTTCGTAACTTCTTTGCCACGAGAAGCAATGAAGTGTCTTCAGCAAACTTTTCAGCAGACAGTTTTTTTTTTCTCCAATCAGGAAGGCAAGAAAAGGAGACGAAGGACTTTTTCCTGGAAGAAACTTTGCAAAAACAACGACCAGGAATAATCGCGTCACAGATAACTCAGCTTCGGCCACGTCTATTTGATCATGGAAGAAATATTTTCCCGAAAGAAAAACTTTGTTGGCAAAATTCTTATCGGTTTTCTCTTATCCCTACGCCTCTGTGCGAAGCTCAACCATCAGCACCACCACCGCCGCAGACAGTCACCCTGTACAACCCCTCTCGGTCAATGACGTCATAGCACGAACATTACTTCAAGTTCTGACGTCAGCACACCAACTGCTATCCAGTGTTGTTAACCCCTATGTTATCGCACGGCTTTTTTCAGTTGGTTATTTTTCGAGGCACATAAACAATGCGCAGAACATCGTGGAATTATCTGCTTCCGTCAGTTGCGAATGTTAGAGGATGTCGGTATGAAGTATGAGGCTTGAAAAAGGAGATCTATGAACTAAAAAGATAGCTTCAGCACTGAGGAGGTTAATAAATATGTGACTTTCTGTTATAAATTTAATAGATTAATAAACGGAGATATTCAGAAAATCGTTTAATCAGAGAGAATTTTTTTTCAATAGAAACTCGATTAAACAATCGTTGAAAAACTCATCGATGTAAAAGGATTAGATACGAAATACTAACGAAAAAAGTAAAGCTTATAATTTTGCTCTATAATAACGATATCAATATTTCATTAATATTTTATTAATAGGTACTTAATAAAATAATAAAATTTTACTATATATCTATCTTTTACTTTAAATTATGATATTATTCATGAATGCAATTTACAATTTTTGAACATAATTTATCTTTGCATTTATATTTGCAACCACAAGTATTTTTATTCATAATTAGATACGTTATTTGTACAACTACATCCGGATGCATTTTTCTCTTTTTGTAAAAAAAAATTGCTATTTTATCCAGCTTCAAAGTGACGAAGCTTACTATTTGTTTAATCTTTTCATTTCCAAAATTGTATTCGCGGGTATTTACTCTCGTCGAATATTTCGTTGCACAGACGCAATTCTCTCAGTCGGTTCCCGACCTTTAATTCCGAGTGGGAATAAGGGCGAGCAGCGTCATCGATTTACCATGACGATGCTGACGATTACCTTCGTCATTGGCTGTTCTCGTGCCAGGTGTGAATATCACCTGGTACCCACCTACGACGAACTCGCGTGATATAGGATTGTTTGCGAGCGACCGAGGTTGAAGAGTCGCTTGAAGAGGATATGCCAATTCGCTCAACGACGTCGCGACGCTCCAAAATGAGCATACGCACAGGTGCATCGCTGAATTCAGCGTCCAAAGTTCTGGAAATCAAGATTTACAATCTTATAATTTTAGATCATATTTACAGCCTTATAATTCTAGTCTTCTGAAGTGTCTAACGTTTTATTTAATTTTTGGTAATTACGTAGATTGTTCTCGATTCTTGATAAATTCTAATTCGATTTATCTTGAGAAAATTTAACGTGGCAATATATTCGATGGCAATATTTTGGCAAAATTTTGCTCCGAACACTATATATAATATTAAATGTTCCGTTTTCGGAATCATGTAGCATTAATACTATTATTGATTGATCTTGTCGATAATTTATTCTCGTTAATTATTCATGTTGCAAAGACACGGCTAAGCTTGTTTGGGTAATTGAAATTCCATAACGGAAGAATTTCATGTCGCGAGAATTCCGATGTTATAACAATCTCTCGTTGCAAACGTTCCACACGGGGCAGTGAATGCATTACGTTGTCAAAATTGCATTCTATCCGTATTGCCGCATTGAAAATTTTTCGATAGAAAAATGCTGCCTTATAAGCAATTATGAACTATATGAAAATCCGTTTTCAAAAGTATTCAGTCATGAAAGTTTTGAAGCTTGAAACAATTCGATATTAGGAAATCTCTGGGATGAAAGAGATCTTATACGAATTGCAAATTACGAAGTTCTTACGCCGCAGAATTTTCAAGAAGATATACTGATCTATTGCGTACAAATATTATTCCTCTTGTATATATTAAAAATTATACTTATCAGCATTAAAACTTTTTGTCTCTAAAAATATATCAAGTGTTTAAAAATATTTTTAAAGGTTTATTTTTAATTTGCGGAGTTGCCACAAATTGTGGAAATCAGAGAATTTTCTGAAAGATAAAAATTCTTGATTTTAAAGAGGTTTGATATGTGTACATCACTTAGTTTGAGAACATTTAAATGCAAGCAGTATTAGCAACATTAATAGTAATTTATATTGCTATGTTAAATTACTCTCTCAATGAAATATTTAACGGTTTTTAAATTAGACGAACATACAAAAAAATTCAAAATATTATTGAAAGTCAGGGAAAATCAAGAAATTTTATTTATATACAAATCAGAGAAAAAAATAAAATTTCAGAACGAAGAATTTGTGGCAACCTTGATTTGTGAAAATAATAGTTATAAACGAAGAACAATCTTATTTACATACTGTAACAGAGATTTCAGTATCACGACAGGTAATTTAATAAGCGCGAATATAATAGAAGGTCCTTTAATCCGTCCTCAGTCCTTAGTGTTCTGCAACATCTCGTCCTTGTTTATAACGTTCAACATAGAAAATTAGAGCGAACTGTTCCATAACGATGTTGTTAGCCCTCGTTAGTAACACCCTATAACTATTATCCTCGTTGTAGACCAGTAAAGAGGATAGACCGCTTAGAAATCGCCGAATCCGGATTGACCTTTCTAAAGAGGCATGTAACTCATCTTCACGTAGCATCCGATGCGTAATATTTGAAATACAGCGATTTGTAGCTACTGATCTGCTTTTCGAACGAATTGCTCGCGGAAATTTACATCGTGCACTCTCTTGGCATGTGAGGAAAAATTGCACGCCCGGGGCATAAATTTTTTCATCCGATCCTCTGGGGATCGCACCGTCAATAGGATTGATGACGGAAAAAAGGACCGTTCCGCTCTGCACCTCGTTGGGAAGCCAACGACATCAGTTATTGGCTGTCCCTTAAAGGGACAAGATAATATATTAGCGGTGCAAAAGTGTAATTGGTTTCGGAATTTTAAATATATCATAAAAACACGGTTTTTTTTTAAACCCGGATGAAATTTGCCTCGAGGCTCGCATTAAACTTGACTAGACTTCTATCGAAATGGTTATCAATAGCGTTTTGTACATAGAAATCTCGCGAACTGAATAAATGAACTGTTAACGACCTATGAAGTGTCTTGAAGATTATTTGATCTTTGAGATAATTCATAAAGCGTTACATATAACACGGAATTTTAAGTGTAGTATAAAAACATATGTTTCTCTTTGAAACTTGAATGAGATTTGTGAAATCGTGGCTGTGAAATTTGACGCGAATGATTATCAATAGCTTATTGAATGTAGAAATAATCTCTTCACGAGATGAATAAATATTGTACTGTTTCCGCGAGCTGTGAAATATCTCGAAAATTATTTGATCTTTAAAATAATTCATAAAGCGTTACATAACTAATGATTATTTTATACAATTTACTAAATATGTGTATACAATTCGTTTCCTTCGTGAAATTGAAAACTTTATATCAGCATTTTGAAACGAGAACGGATAATATTATTAATAATATTATTAATAATGATGACTTCTCGTGAACGATATTATCAAGTTAATCTACATCTAAATTCAATGATGTAACTCAACATGCAAATTTTGAATCAAAGCAAAAGCGAGAAAGATTTGTATCTTAATCAATTATGCATGTGCCCTCATTATCAATCATTTTCCCATTTGTTCCTTTATCAATTATATTTTATTCATATCATAGAAATATCTAATTATTAAATTAATTGCAATCTTATCGTCGATCGCGGATATAAAAATAGCGGGGTACACGTGTGCGTCGCGAGCAGAGATACACGTGCAGCAATTTACCGGCGCCAGACAACGACGTTCGACCGGAATCGTGGAACTCGAGCTCAGCAACGTCCCCGTCTTCCGTCTCCGACGAAGTCATAGCTTATGCACGCTATTGCTATTTTCGATAATCGACGCATCGTGGCCATAATAAACTGCGGATTTGCGGCGCCACGCTGCGACGGACACGTGTGCACCCACGTGTAATCTCCATATGAGATACTTATTCCTCCGTAAAGTTATTCTTATGTTCGCAAGGTAAAGTCCGTCTTTACGACACGAGAGATTCTCATGACAAAATGGAAGATAACCGGCTACGAAAAATTTGTGACCCATATACTCCGGGATTAGTAATTTTATGACCTGTCCACATCCGTCGCGTCTCTCGGCCTCCATTAAATTCGTCGACTGCGACGTCGGGGACCCCGCTGGTCTAGACAATTTAACTGCGACAGAAGAATCTTTCCGAAATGAGCTCGTTAAGAAAGAGATGTACGCGTGTTTGACAAGTATGGAAATAGCGAGATTAGACGGGGAAAAATGGTTTTGAAACTTTTTAATTGGTTTGTACGAGCGTTGCGAGAGTCTGTAATTTATTAATAATAAAGCAATATAAGAATAGTCTGTTGGAAAAGTATCAGAAAAATAATAAAAGTAAATCAAAATGTACGATCTCATGAATTAGTTTCTAATGTCTAATTTGCGCGAGTGCGTCCGAACTTACAAACAGCATCATCGCGGAGATAGATTTTGGCAGATAATAATGATGGATGTAATGCAAGATAAATTATATTGGCAGCGCATGAAATGAAATATATACGTTTGGATCGAAAGTCGTAGACACCTGTCGAAGAAAATGTTGAAAAATCTACTAGAGAGATAAACAGTAGTCCGGTGCGACGTGAATATTACACGAAGGAGCTCGTAAAGAGAATACACGATCGACTGAAACTTGTAAAACGCAGGTAATAAACCATTTCAAAGCAACAATAAAGAAATACAATAGATGTGTCTCCGTGAAGCAGCTAATTGACAAAAAGAAAGTTATCTATACTTTTGACTCTACACTGAAAAAAGATTCTGATTGCATTAATTGAAATTCTTTCTGATTGAAAATGGATACATTAGAATTTTCTAGTTGAATCTATTTTAATCCTAGTTAAGATAACCGGAATTTTGATTGATATGATCAGAATCTTCTGATTTGTTTATTTTCAATACAGATTGTTTCATAATTATTTAATCTATTATTTATTCTCTTTTATTCTTTAACAATGAAAAATTGATTAAAGATGCTTATGGCTGTATTTGAAGACTGAAAAAGAATCCGGTCCACAGTTTGCAAAATCAGACATAAATTCACACAGAAATATTTAAGCACAAAGATTCGCTTTAATCGAATATAGGAATCTCTTATTTAATTAAATTAATTAAAGAACTGTCCTACGATCGACATTATTTTGATACTTGGAGTATCAATTGAGTATCAATTGACGCAAAAATCGGAAGGAATATTAACAGTAATATCGATAAAATCTTTTATATATAATATATTATAATATATATATATATATATATTCTCAAAAGAGAATAAGACATGCGTCGTTGGGTAATACTTGCATAAATACTTTGCTGAAACTAACGAATAGGATCATCGTTCTGTACATAGAAGGACCAAGTATCCTTGTCACTTTGACTGAGAATCCTTTCATAACTAAATTCACTTAATGAATTCTATTACATTACGCTGAAAGCTCGTATCGCGCATAGATGAAAATTAAATTAATTAGTTATGTGTATTATAATTGTATGTTAAAACCATGTTGAAACGCGAATATCTCATTATATTTTGTAATTCTCAGGGAACCATATATCTACACAAATTAAACACAACGTATATCTACACAAATATGTGGTTTTCTCCTTTTTAAAAAATATTTAGCCTGTGAAAAAAAAATTATATATTATAAGCGTTACTGAAATCAAAGTAACCACAAATTCATGAATCTGTTGCTAAAATTCGAGATGGATTCGCTGGAGATTTTCTGGCACTCTGTGTGCCAGCGATTTACATTCGCAATTCTACTAAAACACGCCAGTCCCTCTTTTTATTGTCGCGACGAGTGACGTCAATAGCCGCTAATCTTGGAGCTCACTTCCGAAAATTATGACGCTCGCAGCGCGACGTTTAGGGCGATTATTCGTTTGACGATGACATACGGTTGTCTCCTCTTATTTTTTTCATTCAGCGCATTACGCGGGAATGAATCTCTATTAAAAAAACATGATTTATTTTACGGTTTTAAAATATGGAAAGTCTTAGTAACATGGAACATATTTAATTTTTCATATTCATTTAAAGTAATATATTTAATGATTTTTTGAAAAGCTTGAGAACGTGAAAACTAATTATACATTTAGCAAAAATATTTTTAGCAAACATATTTTAATATAAATTTATAAATTGAAACGTTTTAAATTTAAATAAGATTAAATTTATTTTATATATAATTTATAAAAACTCAATTTTAAGTTATATATATAGAATTTTAACAATTTATAGACTAGCCTTTTTTTTATTGCAGTATTACTTATAAAAAATTTTATTTGCAAAATAAATCAATCATTTGGCTGACAGTATTGTTTTTTTATCTAATGAGAATTAAAATATCATTAATAAAATATTTATGTGCTTGCCGAAATTATAGAGCCTAAGTACAATATCGATTGTGAAAAAATACGCGCTAAGCAGAGCTTAAAAAGATCGTCTACCGCAAGACGTAATAATGCAGATGTAAGAGCACGGCCTACATAAATCAGAGCAAATTTCCGGCTAAAATATCGACTGCTCGCACGATCTTACGGATTCTCTCTACGGCGATTTTGTATCGCAAAAATCCAGATATAATTGGCAATTCTTGGCGTATAAATAATCGTGGTCTGATGTAGGAGGCTACTATTGTTGCCCTTGACCGTCACCGCCGATCGCAAAACACGGCAATTGTCGACGGCAACCATCGTGTTTTCCCCAAGGAGAGAAAGAAAAACCGCTCGTTTGCTGGTGGATTACACAATCGTGAATCGCACGATTATGGTAGCAGTTTTCTCGCCCACACTTTTCCTTCTCTACCTCTTTACTCTTCAGTTCCAAAGGAAACCGCACATTCGATCGTAATGACGTAACTCGCACGACCCCGTCGTTGTCGTCGCATGTCATTATTTCTCGCATTATTGACTCCCAAAGAGTCAAAGTTATACAAGCCCTCGCCAAGGCTGAAGGGCATAGTAAGTGCTTTCGAGAAAGTAATTATAATTTAGTTATTTATACAAAAATTTAACAAAAATGCGTACATGAAAAAATTCATAGCAATACATATACAAGGAGAGAACGAAATAATCCATAAATTTAGCTAGATACAGAACTGAAAATAATTTTGTTAGTCAAAATTATTTTTAGGTAGGACACAAAATTTTTAGATAGGATGACACAAATTTGACTGTAAAAAAATTTTTAACATTCTAGCAATAAGTTTTAGTGTCCTACCTAAAAACGTTGATGATCTAACAAAATTATTTTCAGATTTATATCTAACAAAATTTTTAGATACTTCAGCGAAATCATTCTCTGTATAAAAAAGATAATTTTATATAATTTGACAATTTTGATCTAAAAATTTAACTAGATGTAAATCTGGAAATTTAACAATAATTTTGTTAGACCATAAAAATAATTAAGTAAGAATCTCAAACTAATTATGAAAATGTTAAAGCTTTTGCAACATTTCTCATCATGCTTGAGCTTCCTAATAATTATTTTAATAGATCAACAAAATTATTTTTAAATCTGCATCTGACTAATTTTTTTTTATATTATACTTCAGCAAAATTATTTTTTTCGTGTAACAATACATACATGGAGAGGACGACTTTGATGAGGCATATAAAAATTTAGCTAGATACAGATCTGAAAATAACTTTGTTGGTCCATCAAAAAAATAGTATAGAACTCTCAAACTGTTTGCTGGAATGTCAAAAAACTTTTTGCAGCATTATTTATCATACTTGAAATGCCTATAACAGAATTATTTTAGTCGAACAAAATTACTTTCAAATCTTTATCCAGCTAAATTTTTAGATACTTCAGCATTGTTCTTTTCATATAAATATTCTGTAATATAGTATCACTTTTTACTTTTCGGATGCAATATCGTATCTCTAAAGTGATCATGACGTAGATCATTCTATACATCCCAGGTTTTATCCAAATTAATGAGTTTAGCTTAACGATATTAGACATCAAGGTTATTATGCAGAGAGATACAAAAAGAAACGAAATCGTTGCTCGAAAGCAACGACTCTAATCGTCTTAATCGTATCAAAGGAATAACACCAACAACACTGTTTTATTGCTGTTTGAATGACTTTTAAAAACGACCACTGAGTTATTAACTCCGCGATGAATCAGCTTGATGTATCGAATTATTTGCCGAGGAATCAGTCGGTTCTGCTCACGAATCTACATTTCGGTGGAAACTCGTATTCACATGGAAAGAGTAATTTTGTTAAATAGTTAAAATATTTAAAAATTTGGCTAGATATAGAGCTGAAAATAGTTTTGTTAAAATAATTTTGTAGAACGCTCAAGCTTAATGAGCAATGCTGCAAAGAAAAATGATGACATTTCAGTAATCAGCTTAAGAGCTGATTGTTGTTCAACAAAATTATTTTTCAAATTATTAAATATATTTTCAAAACTATTAAACTAAATTTTTAGATATTTTAGCAAAATGTTCTTTCCATGCATGTGTAAGGTTATTTCTCTATTGTTGAAAAAAATTAAAATTAAACGATCATAGATAACAGAAATAGAAAAAGAAGATTTTTAGAACGACGAAATAAAAGCTTAACTTTTAACATGACTGGTTTGTCGAAAATCACAAAATGCAATCTTCTAAAATCCCGAATAGATATGCGACGACTTTAATATATAATATCGCCGACCATCTCTTTCGCAACGGATACGGTTCGCAAAAAGCTTCGGGCGATCTGCCGGTTGACGCAACGCCGATTTTAGAATCTGTTAATTTAGCAGGGGAAGGAGCTTTTTGCGCGCATTGATTAAACGCGTCACGCGATAGAAGCGTCTCGATTATAAATAATTTCGTTCCAGCGGCGCGTTTTGCTCCGTTCGGTTTGCACGTATACACACGTAAGAACCGCAATATTGCTGGCGCGGTTCTGTGCAATGACAGTAGACGCACAGCTTGCATGTATCTATAGTCGTGCACTCGATGTTTGGGCTTAGCATTGGACACGTTGGCACACATATTCAACCTCGTTTTTGCTTTGAAGCCGCTCGTCGTTTGGGGATCTCCCTTTGAGTCAAAAGCGGCTTGGCTCACTTCAGTTGATAACCCTCGACCAAAATGTTCCCCGCATGTTTATACCAACATGAGAAATATTCGTGAGACATGCCGCGAAAATGTGGCACGTCCGACACGACGATAAGTTTACGAGCCCGGGATTTTACTACTTCCGAGCATATCTTTTCCCCGCGAGATATCCCACCGAGGACGATGGCGAGATTTGGCGGGTAAACAATTGTAAGACGTCGTAAAGGGACGTTAAACTTGAATGAATCAACATATATTCGAGAGAAGAGAAGATTTTTTTTGCTATACTTTCAGGAAGTTTATACAACTTCGTTTCTTGCATGGTCTGCGTTCTGAATTTGAAATCACAATTCTTTCTTCATATCTTCCTTTATTTTTCACATTGATTACCTTTGCGATATCTAATATAATCTCCGATATTTTTTAACGTTTTATTATTTTATTATTATTACGGAATTTTTTATACATATAATAAATTATTATTTTTATACAATAATAATTTATCATAATAATACATGGAAAATCTCTCTCTCTCTCTCTTTCTCTTTCTTATTTTATTAAGTATCCGATATACACGGGGTAAAATGAAAATAGTTTAATATTTATATTTATTATTTATTACCATTTATATTTATTATTTTCATAAACAAATAGGCATTGTGCGTGTACACATTGTTAGTACACATTGCGTGCTACGAATTTCAGTGCGCCTTAAATACAGAAACATATAAATAGAATAATTTCGTTTATTTATTCATTAAGTACCTTATCAAGCACTTTTCTGTTTTATTCATACACAGCACACAATGTCGATTATCTTACAGATTGTGCAGCTTTCCTTACGTCTAATTTTAATCTTGATTCGCAGCAAAAACAACAGGGGGTTTTTCGAATAATAAGCATGTTTTGCATATCGCAAATATTCATATCCATTTTGTTCTATTATGCTAAGGAATCTCATGAAAATTTTATGATACGTTAAATATGTATATCTCGAATTTAATTAATTGAAAAAATTGTACTCATTTCATTCCTAGCTTCGCAATATTTTCACGATTTTTTTGTGTGGAAAAGCCGAGCTTTTCCAGCCTGTCATCAAATCACGGAGATTCTTCATTTATTAAATTAACCATTTTTATTATTACAACACTCTTATAATATACGTGTATAGTATCTTTTTAATAAATAAGTAATACTAATACATAAATATGAGATGGCTGCAGCCACTTTCCGAGCGACGAGAGTCGTGAGATGGCCACTAATTCCGATCGATCGCTCGGACAATCGCAATCAAACCAATTTCATGGCTGAAATTCAAAGCTGTTACTGTAAAAATAGACGACGACAAGCCAGCTCGACTGCACGATTGCCGAATGGACGGCTAAAATACGTCGCGATATTTCTACCCGATTACTATCCGAGACTATAAACGAATCACCACCACCGGCAGACCAACGGAAATCGATACGTGTGTCAGACTCGATCTACGGGTTGCCACTCTTCGACGAGGGATATAATGTGAAAGAAATGTGCGATCAATAATGAAATAAATAGTAGGTATAAATACTCACAGATCGCATGGAGATCATAGGCGAGTCTCCGATCAGTCCTTCTGAGATTAGCTAATAAAAAAATAGCTACCAGAAATTCCACAGTTTTAAACTTATATCGATCCGCGAGTTTGTCTAATATGATCAACGCAATGTGACGCATGAAATTGATTGCGAAATGTGCGCTGATGAACGTGAAACTAGATGTGAAGTGTATATTTTACAAATAAATAAATAAATGAAGGGAATAAATAAATAGAGGACTAATAAAAAGGAAATTAATTAAGATTTCTTCGTCGCGTGACCGATCGGTGATTATCTGCATTGATGACGAATTAAATGACATTCGCGGGGATGATAACGAAGATGTGTTATATCTTAGCGTTAATGATGACAGTAAAGGAACGTGGTCCATCGATGCCGCGAAGTGGTCCGAATCAGTCGGACCGAATCAATTACGAGTCTTGATCACCCCATTCGAATTCCTCGCCGGAAGTAACTTCCTCAATTTGAGGTCCATCCTCAGCTGCCGTCGGTCCCGTTTGCGGCTTGCTCTCAGCCCCTTCTGGCTCCTCAACGAACGGATCTTCAGTCGTCTCGGGCTCCTCTTCGTGGACATTTTCTTCTTCGACCTGAAAGGCGAATTCCTTGTGATTCAACCCGTTCAATAGTATTCCAAGAAGTCTCTTTTCGACTATCGGTTCTTGAATGAGTTTAAACTCGATCCTTTCTCCAAAGAAATTCAAGCTATTTGAACACGAAGTTACTAAATCTGAATTTGTAATGAAATGGAATCTTTAAAAAGTTTAGTATAATCTAATATTAATATTTTTGCAGTTATAATATGTACTTTTATGTGTTATTTAGACTTTGAATTGTTCATATTGAATAAAAATCGACAAAGGGAAAATTTTTAAGAGAATTAACTTTAAAAAGAATTAAGTACACACAGCTTTTCAAAGCAATGCTTAAATGACTGTTTACCCGTGTTTCGTCATCTGTGGTAACATCATAAAGCTTCTCCTCCTTTTCTTGATCAGATATTTCGCCAAGATCTACCGGATCCTCAGCGCAGCTGGCGTCTTTGTTTTCATTGGTTGCAAGCTGTGTGACGTCCGCCTCCTCCTGCTCCTGCTTTTGATTTTGAACTTCCTCGAGATGTTCCTCGATTATCAATCGTTCTTGCTCCTGTATGAGCGCATCGAGATTTGCCTGGTTGATTATTCTGTTAACAAGGAGCGAATTAGATTCTAATGATATAGATATATAAAACGATAAAGAAGTATGATATAAATATTAATTTCCAGTAATTTTTAATAATATTAATAAATATAAAGCTAAATTTTTTTATTAATATTCCGAATACACTTATAAGTTATATTAATATTTAATTAATTTAGTTATTTTACCTGAATTTTATGTATTCTACAATAATTTTATTTAAAAGTTATATAATTTTAATTGTTTATATACTAGTTAATATAAGTTTATATATTAATTATTAATTATAGATATATACTCTCTCTTCATTTTAATTATTCTTTAATTGACAATTGGCATCTAAATAAAATAAAAGCTTGCTTTATATATATATATATATATATAGGACTTTTTTTTATTAAGGACAATTCGTGAATCACTATCGGGAGTTTTCTTCTCTAAGTAACGAGCTTACCTTTCCTCCTCTTCTATTCTGTTCACTTCCTCGCGTTCAGCTTGTAACTTTTCCTCTTCTGCTTTCCTCTCAGCTTCCTGCTGCTCGATTTCCAGTATCTGGGAAAGCTCAGCTTTTCGTTCCTGTGCAAGCTGCAGAGCCTCCCACGCTTTTTTCTCCTCCAACTCAAGCTGCAGGCGTTCCTCCTCTGCGGCCTTTCGTCAAAACAAAGTTATTCGCAATTGGGGAAATTGCCCGGACAAGCAAGTGCAAACAATGTAGAATATAAATAAAAATCGCTCATAGAAGAATAAAAAGTATAAGTTTTATAAAAATTAGAAATCTAAAAGTGAAAAGGGAAAGTAAAAAATATTATATTTATTTTGATACTAATTAAGGATGTGTAAACTTTGTTTTACCATTTTTTTATTATTTCGCGAGTCTTAAACCGCAATTTGGTTTTTCATTTTAATGTCATCTAAATTTTCTTAAACTTATGCGATGACATTTGAATAAAGTTCATATGAGATATTGTATTATGAAAGTAACGAAACTACAAATTATAATATTTGGAACCGTTAATTAGAAAAACACGCTGGTGTATGTCCGTATGTATGAAAAAGTTATTCATCAAGTTTTTTAATGAAGCTTGCATTCCAGATTTTTCGATGCACATTTCTCACATATTTGATTGCAAGATGAAACTATAAATTGCATAAATGCGAACTTTTTTTTTCAGGAAAGTTTCTTTGTGTTTAAAAATTTATATAAAACATTTTTATATTTAAAGTTACCATCATCACCGATATGCTACTAAATTATCAAGCTGACGTCGTTACTTTGACATTAGATGTCATTTTTTCATCAAAATGAAATTAATATCACTTTGATAAAAAAATAACATCTAAGTAATGATTTTGAAAAAATGACTTGCTAGGTAATATTACATGCTTGGAATTAAAATACCATACTTCGCTTATTTTAGAAAATTATTTACCGTACTTCAATTATTTAAAAAATAATAACAAATATTTTACTATTCTTTTTATGTTAAGAATTCTGAAATCTTATGTAAAATTTGAATATTCTTAATTAATAATTAATTGCTAGACGGAATCATGTGTTTTCGAACAGAGTAACATTTTACAAATAGCGAAAGAAGGTCAGATATTTGGCGAGTCGATTGTCGCAGGTCATATATTAGATTATTTGGCCGAGTTCAATGCTAATGTTACGCAAAATGATCGCGTTTATATCGAGTGACTATTTTGCGCGATGTTCTCTGCTGGCGTATCGTTCTTAAATTAAAGTCACTTACTGCGCTTCTCTAGCTGCTTTAGCAAGATACTCCTCAGCTCTCCTCATTGCATCTTCTCTGTCTTGCTTCACTACAATATAATCTCATTAGAATATCAATGATAGAGATGAACTTTTATGAAATTCACGTATGTTTAACGCTAAATACATATAACGCTGCACTCTTGCATATGTCATGATATATTGAATAAACGCAAAATTTAAAATATCTCTACGAATATATATATATAGAGTATAAAATTAATTTAACCATTTTAATACTTGGATAATTGTACCGAAGTATTATCAATATTAACGTTTATATTAATTTCATAACTTTTGTTTCATTAAAACTAATGTTCTTAAAGATAGTTTTTAGATAGATATTTTCTTTAAAATTCTAAAAGAATCAGTTTCACATTCGAAAGTGTGTTAAAAGTGCATCGTGCGAATGTGGACCAGAATGTGTTTAACCATCGCAGTTATACCTATTTTTTAATTCGATATTATCTTTATGTAAAACAAAGTAATTTCGAGTGAAATTATTACAAAAACAGGAGACACTTCACGAGGTAATCTCGAAGTCATTTTTATGAGGAAGACATTTATCACGAAAAAGATAAACACGGACACTATCTAGACTAGACACATTCATCCTCGTGCGATCGATATAGGAGATGCTGTTAACAATGACACAGACTATGATCAACCTTCTGCCTACTCCGATCGATATCCACCGTTTGCGTGACAGACTTATTTCCGGCCGCTGAAATGGAATATTTCCGGCCTACAATATCGACCGAGGTATAAACATACCCTTTTCTTCCTCAGCTTCGTCACTTATAGCCTCTGCACTTTCGATTGGCACATCCTGCGCGACTGATTCCGCTGGCACTTCTGGCTCTGAAACAGGCTCTGGTTCCTTTACCGGTTCTGGCTCCGGCATCGGCTCGGGCTCTGGTTCCTTTATGATTTCTGATTCTTTTACTGGTTCCGGTTCCGCTTTAGGCTCAACCGTTTTCGCGGATTTTACCGATTTCGCCGCTTTCGAGGCCTTTGCCGGTTTCGATGGTTTTACAGGTTCTGGAACCGGTTCCGGTTCTTTCGCAGGTTCGGGTACCGGTTCGGGCTCCGGTTCGGATTCCGGTTCACGTACCGGTTCTTCTTCCGGTTCCGGCTTCTTTTTCGCTTTCTTCTCCGATTTTTCTTCCGATTCCGGAGCGAGAGCTATGACGTCACAGGATGAATGTGAAGACAAATAATACAAAGGAATTGATCTGGATTTTGTTATTTTACACAGAGACTTACTTTTTTTTTCCTGGGTTGTTGAATCGTAGCCTAATGCACGTACTAAAAATTGTGAGAAGATGTTAGACGTGAGAGATACAAAAAAAGGGTCACAGTAAAACATCAATTACAAAAACATATAAGTATTCGAGTTTTTCTCGATTATTTAAAAAATAACTTTTAACAGATTTTATTGACGAATGTTTTGAAGTTGTGGAATTAATTACCTTGAAATTTTAATATAAGTATAATTTAATATAGTAAAAAGGAATAAATTATTTATAATAATGCTGTTCCACGAAAATATTATAAGATATTTTTTAAATAATTCAAATATATTTATATATGCCTTTATAATATTAATTTAATGATGTAATTTATATAGAATATAGAAATTTTAAATAATTCTGTTACAAAAATTAATTGCATTAACTTATATTAAATTATTTTCACATATTCTCATGTGTCTCTTCAATTTCAAAGATAGAATGTTAATATGATGTATGACAGTAATTATATGCTTATATAAAATTCTAACGTATGAATAGTATCCTATATTTACGTGATTTATGAGAAATAAAATTTATTTTTCTGCAGTAAATACGTCCCCACGATCGCGACTTTCTACCGAACTTTATTTTATTGTTATCTCAAAAAATTATTTTGTGTGCCTACTGACCCTTTCGCATCTCTCGATCTGTCATTGGCTGACCCGAGGCTGTGGGATACATGAAACATAAAGGATCGATTAGTGACAAAGGAAAAATTCTTTTGAAGCGCGTGACGTAAATCTAAGGAAGCAAAACTTCTCAGGACGTGATGTTAGAAAGCGATTACTATGATTACATACAACATCAATGTGAGAAACAATTGATGAGGCATGTTTGTTAGCTAATTATTAATCATGTAAAACAGAAGTACACAATTTTATGTACGTATATAGCGATATGCGACGAATGAATAAAAAAGAGAAATAAGTTATAATAGTATTAACGATGGAAGCATTTTGGACTATGTTCAAATTCTCATTCGAGTGTCACTCAAATATCATTTTATCCTTGTTGTTCACTGAATATTAAACAATGATACTTGGAGAACACTCAGGAATCTGAACGCGTCCCCGAGGATTAAGGATGAATCATCGAGCTCATTTTCGATTACGCGAAAATATCGCAAATTGATGTCTTATCGTCAATGAGATTGGTAATTAATGATATAGACAATTCTCGTCTTTTCTCGTGAAAATGATTCACTGATCGTCACGATTTGATTAGCGTGACGTTAGAGATCACACTCGATTATATCTAATGCTTGATTTGTCGGATTTTTGCCTCTGATACTTATTATATAATCAAATGTTTTACAGTCAGATTATATTAATTGAGTAACTTTTTGTATTTCAATCTCTTTTTTAGTTATAAATTCCTCCTTTACTTCATAAGTAACATAATAAATGTGATTTTTCGAGTTATTATGAATCAGTTAAATAAGCATTACCTTAACAATCATCATAAGTGAACTAATTTAACTGAATAAAAATGTAAAAAAATCGTCACAACTAAAAAAAGGTGACTTTTTAAAGGATATTTGGTTATTTTGTGAAACAAAAATAACATTTGACTATGTTAAGAATATATTAGTTTTGTCAATATTTTTTGATTAAACAATAATTTTCTGTCAAGTTAAAGATAGTTTGAGCTTTATTCTAAAAGACTTAATTTTTTTAATTGTGTGTCACTTTTGAAGGAAGCGATATTTATAACATAGATTTTTATCGTTACACGCAATTTTGCGATGCGTGTAACGATAAGAAACACTTTAGAAACATTTCAGAAATTAAGAAACACTTTAAGAAAATAATTATTAAATGCAGTCTGATTGAAATAGCTTTCGTTAAAATCTAAATCTTTTTATGTCTAAAAAAATATATTTTTCAAACAGAATGTTTAAAATGTAAATAATTATTCCAGAATAATTCATCTTTTTTTTTTTCTTTTTAAAAGCGTTAATACTGATCGATTCTACAAATATTAGATTTCAGAGACAAAATGAGACGTCGTTGGTTAAACTACGAAGCATACGAAGAAGCTTACCTCGGAAACAGTGCATTTATTCGCTACGTAGCTCGTCTACGTTTCCATTATTCTCCCTCGTGCAAAGTAAAGTAATTGACTTGGAGACTCTCGCTTCCATCGGACATTATTATTTTATTCATATATTTTTCTTTCGCTGCTATTTTACAAGCATGAATAGGATTTAGAAAATTGAAACAATAACGAACATCATGATACAATACGTGCAACATCGGGTTAGTTTCTACATTTTTATATTTGTTTCTCTTTTTTTTTTTTTAATGAACGCGCACAGATTTCGCGGCTTTTGTCGCATCAATTTAATCGATTCTCTTTTCCCCTGTCTGTATTTCGTACTTTGTTCTTTCTCTCGTATTCGTTTCACTTCGTAGATCACATCGATCGAGAACAATCATTTTGATAGTCACGACAATTTTACACGTCCGTTGCAATTTCATTAAAGTCCATCGAGTAAAAATTGAATGAAGAATGCTCGGAAAATATAGCACGTTCTATGATTATTGCGAATATCGACATATTGGACTTTAATGAAGCGGTCGACGAGCACACGACCGGAATAGAAGAAAAGAAAAATAGAAAAAGTGGAGACGGATATTAGATTTTTTCGATCGTAACTACCCCCAGTAGCCAGTAAAATAATTCCGTTCGAAGAGGTGTTTTGCCAGGCTTGCGAACCGAATATAAAACCGTATTAAAAGACTAACAGAAATAAAATTTAAAAACTGAAATGTACAAAACTCTTAGTCAATTGCTGTAATAAAATTAAAAATAAAAATAAAAAGGTGATATTAAATTTATATAAAGTTATTTCATTTCGCGGCGAAAATTTTAGCATATTTGCATAGTTCAACAATTTTATTTCAAAAAATGATATTTTATTATTAATACAATCCAATTCACTCCCACATGAGATCATGTTTGTATTTGTATCATCTAGTTTCGTTTCGAAAATTTTATTCTTCTCGTTATTATTTCTCTATAGATTTTTTGTTAATTTAAAATTCTTTTTATTTTTTAACATAAATTTACCGAACACTGTTTTATCTGTAATTTTCATTTTTATACATTTTAATAATTCAAACCTCATTGACGTAAGCAGGCTCGCTTAAAAAATTGAAGAATAAATTCTTATCGTAAAAAGAAGATAGAGAAGTCGTTTTCGGTTTGCAATCCTGCAGCCTCCGCATATCGCACGATGCCTGTCGTATCTTTTCACGCGCGGATACATCAGTTCCGGAACGCAAAAGCGGACGGTATGATGCCACAGTTCGTGTGATGATGAACGAAGATCAAAGATCACTCCTCGGCCGTCTCCATCCCTTCTTCCTCTTCAATGAGCGCGCTTTTCTTGCTCGGCTCCTGGTACAGCTCCGGCACCTTCTGCCTCCAACACTTGCCTGAAATGTTCAAAAAAGCCGCACTGCTTCCTCTCTCTCATTTTTGCTCTTATCGAGCACCGTAAAATTCTGCTTTTGGCGCGTGATCCCAGTCTGATGTTCCGCCTGGAGTCCCCGTCGTGTAAATGTCTTGCTCTCTCTCGTTCCTTTGTTTCTTTTGATTTGGTTCACGGTTTTCTTTTTGGTCACTATGTCGTTTTCGCTGTGTTTTCCGATTACCGCAATAAAAAATAGCGATATGTCCGTTGGTTCGTAAAAAAAGGATGCGAACCTCTGTCGAATCGATGGATTGATTTCACCGATATAGTCAGTGATGAAATTAATTTTTGGAAAGAGCATATATAATTCAATCTTTTTACGAATAAATAAAAAAATTAAATATAATTAATTTTTTCTAGTAAAATTTTGTATCAAACTTAAAAATATATAAATTATTTTTCACGAAAAAGATTATTAATTGAAATTAATATTTATGCTCTTACCATGAAGATCAATTCAATTGCACGTTCGTTCCGCAGAATAGTAATAATAATAATAATAATAATAATAACGCGTTGTGTCACGATATCGTTTGACGAGGTGGTTATCAAAAACGGATGCGGGGTACGTGGGGGGTAAGTGTGTACGTTGCTGTTGTACGATTAGACACAATACTATCGAACAGTAATGCAGCCACGACAAAAAAAGACGTACAAAAAGAAAGATCAATTGTTGTGTGACCAACAATAAAACAGCAAAAATACCAGAGAAACACACGTGCTCGCTAGCACAAACAAAAGTTTTCAGACAGTGTAAACCAAAGGTGCCAGCCAATCCAAATAAAGGGATGAAAAAAAAGTAGAGAAACGAGAGGGCAGGGGGTGATGGAACGAGAAAAAAAAAGTAGACAAAAAGAGAGTTGCACACAACGGCGTCGTGGGGCCGTCTTTTATTTTTCAAAATTTATTCAAAAATCATGTCTCGAGCCGCGAGAACGTAGCGAAGCTATTTTTTTTTACGGCTTCGTTTTCTTCAATACGTCTCTCTGCAAATAAAATTCTAATATTGAATGAAATTCTGTGAAAATATGTACTTTGAAGTTTTCTAATGAAAATGTCAATAGCATATTTTTTTAAATATAAATTTTTATAAAAATATAATCACGAAATATTATCAGCTGCAATTCAAAACAAATTTTAATCATCTTAACTAAAATTAAATAGTGATTATAAATTAAAAAAAATTATTTTACGTCTAATTTTTCTTTAAAAAATTCTTCGCTTCGTTTTCATCGGTCTCGCGCCTCTATGTTCTTCGTGTACGGATCATCATGTGTAACATCGTCAAGACGGGATTGTTCTCGAACAGCATTTCATTCCCGAAGAGCAATTTTTTGGAGACTGAAATGCGAATTGCGATACAATCCCCGTCTTCGTCGTCGTCATCGTCGTCATTGTCATCGTCGTCCTCGTCACCGTGACAGATTACTCACAGGCAGTCGCGGCCGCCTGACGATTCTTGCTGTAGTAGCTGAGGAAGTTGACGTCGTTGCGGATGTCGGCCGGCCGAAGATCCGCGACCTTGTAGTACGGTTTTCTGATGGACTGCGGCTTGCCAGCGACATATTTGATGCACGCCAGGGTGCCGAATGCACCTCGGTCAGGCACTTCGTACCAACTCAGATAATCAACCTGTTTCTTTGCGTTGCTGCGGCCGCTGAGCAGCCGACGGACGTAATCGTGGCTGCGCATACGTTCCGGGATGATCTCCTCGATGAAGTCACTGGAAATCGTAAAGAAATCGCTGATTATTTTAATAATCGAAAAACGATGAACTCAACTTTCTGTGACTTGGAAGAGTAATTCATCGAAAACCACGAAAAGTATTCACTTTACTTAATGTTTAATCTTTGTAAAAAAAATTGGTTTTTTTTCTAATAGAAAAATATCAGAATCCAGGACAAGGAAAATTGATCAAGAATCTAGTACATTTTTTAAATTACAAAATGTCCATTTGTAGCTAAATGAAAAATCAGTAAATGAGAACTTATACCGAGTTTGATTTAAATATTTATGTCAAATATTATTTTTAATATACATATACCTAAAAAAATAAAATTTTTTTAGATATATGTATATTAAAAACGAGGTTTGTTGTTTTTTCATAAAAAAAAAATTTCATAAAAAACATTTAGTTTTTTTTTCTGTTTGCATCTCTAGCTATATTTTACTGTTTTCTCATGGATACAACACATAATATGTATGGTATACCCGATCTAACTTTGATTCGTATGATTTCAATAAAAATAAACATATTTGTAACAAATTTGTTTTCATTTAAAATATCAAATATTAAAAAATATAACGGTATCAAGCAAATGTGTGTATCTTTACTAGTTATAAAATTGTAAGTGATAAAGTAAACAGAAGTTTCGAAAAAAATTATTTATGCATATAAAGCCGAGTATGCCATATTGAGAGTGGCATTAAAGAGTTTGTACCTTTATCTCCGAGTCACAGAATTATCTTGATTATTTCTATTCTAGAATATCGATTGATTCATTTAGCATACGAAGTTGAATGCGCAGTTTCCTTTTTCTAATGATTAAAGATCAATTCAAGTGATATTAATGCTAGACTTCGATTAATTTAATTGAATAATTAGTTGCACACCATTTTATTTTCGTCGGATACCTTGCCACTGCTCTTGGCACGAACACATGGACACGTCGAAGAAGAGAATCCACTTTCGCGCGAATATCCCTTGCCTCATCGTCGAAAAGCTGCGAAGAGATATATATGAAATGTTACTTGTATGAATGAGAGTCGATCAATCTCTTGCATGCATTCAGAGTTTGATCATCGTAAACGTGAATTATTTTTTAAGTTTGCACTTTTTTTCGTATTATCGTATATTTTAAGGGTAAGTACTTGATAATAATAGTTTAATATCTTATGATAACGTATCAATTACACGCGAAGAATCGGATTTAAGTGCATATGTTGTATTAATAATTACGATTAATTGCGATAAAAATGAATCTTTAAACATCGGTCACAGTATTAGCTCTTTTATTTTTTAAATCTAATAAGTTTACTGATTAATAAATAAAATTAATAATTAAATAATAACTAATAAATTCATTATTTAATTTAATACATTAATTTACAATAAATTAATGAAAAGAACTTCGCCCATTTTATAGATTTGGGCCATCCGTGTACAGAGACGTATGTCAAATTGCAGAACATAGAGAGTAGAGATCTGTTTTTTTTTAGCTAAAGCTCTTGCACAGTTCATTGATCTGTCTTCCTTTTCGCTTTATTAGAGAGAAAAAGAGAAAAGACAAATCATGCAAGAAATTCAGCTAAAAAGAACAGGTCTTAGATTATAATTGTATAAGTGGCAACAGCTAGAACAGCTGCAGATCAATTAGTGTTAGGACAATGTGATGTGTGAGGTATGGAGTTTGCTATTTATGCTTTTAATCGACTATGGTCTTTTATTATACAGTTAAAAATATTGTACTTCTAGATCCTTTTTTTCATCCAACCTCTAGTTTCATAAGATTTATTTCTGTGTCCCCAAGGCACCTCTTTACAATGATGACACATATAAAAATAGTGCTCGCACTGTAAGTAATTATTGTATTTACATCACGTTACTCATTTAACATCTAGGATATGTCAAATATGTCAATATTTTGTTGAAGATATATATGGATATTTTCTAAGAAGAACATTACATATTTCTCAGTTTTGATAACTCTGATGATGAGTTACTGAATGAATAGGATAACATCTTTAAAAGACTAGAACTATTTTTGGCAGAGATTTAAAAAACTACTTAATATTATTATTATTATCTATATAAAATGATATGCAATTGATAACTGTATGCCAAAATGGCCGAAGTTCTTTAAACAATCATTAACTTAACAACTTCTAATCTGTTATAAAAGACGGATGAACACATTCATCTTTTGCAACGACGCGATTCCGCCCATGATGTCTAACGCAGATGAACGTTGATGAAAAATAATAATAATGATGTTGATGATGATGGGAATGACGATGATGTACCAAATCTTACCATGATTTTAAACTGACTTAAATCAGAGAGAAAGAGAGAGAGAGAAAGAAAGAGAGGGAAAAATGATATTAGACTATTAGTTGCCGGACTTACTATGTTGTATCGAGAATTTAGATACTCTTCAATGTAGGATCGGCTAGATGGTCTCGGCAGGGCGCGTATCCTGTTGAACTCAGCTGCAAGGATGCTGGGCCGCACGCGCGTTCGCACTCTTATCGGTATCATTGCGCCAGCGTAGTACACATGATGGATCGGCGAGTGAACTATGGTGACGAGTCTCTTGTGTGCCACGTATGGCATGTGAGGAACGGTCCTCAACTGGAGGCAACGAACGTCTCGTTTTTACTAATCGCGCTCGCCCAGCAGTGGCGAGCTGCCAAGCGGATATCTTGCTACGAGTCAAGATGTCAAGCGATTTACCCTTTTGGTGACGGTTATTATACGTATATATACATATGTATTATCATAAATGTAAATTTATAGGCTTTTTTTGGAAACACGAAGAAAATAAATCAAGGGAAAAATTCAAGGTGATAAAAATAAAAATTCCAGGTGATAAACATTCTCAAGCTTTTACTTGAGAATCATTCAATTATAAAAAAAAGATTTGTTCTCATAAGGAAAGAAGATTATAAAAGAATTTAAAGATTCAATAATTTAAATATTTAGAAATTAAATTCGTATGTTATATAAAAAAAATTTTATTTTTTATTATCTTCAACATTTTTACGCTTTAACATTCAATAGATATTTTATATGTATTATTTTTAATATTTTTCTCATAAATAAAAAACCTTCACCAAAGGATTAAGAATAGCAAAGCGTAGCATTCGATGCGTTCCAGCGATGAACAGCAACCAAATGATCGATATGCAAGTGACGTGCACACAAAAGGTTTCAACGCGTAATTATATTAAGGAAGCTTTGAACATATGTTCACGGTCTGTCACGAATGACAACAAGGGGATTAGCAGTGCGTTACATTACCTTGAATTACGCGCGACACCATCAAGATGAATATTACTGCGATGAGGTAGCGCTTTAGAATTAGTAAACATCGAGATCTGAAATTAATTAATGCAAGACGCGTGAAATTAATTAGCGTGAGAGCGGCAAAGCGTCGTTACATCTATTTCACAAATACTTTTTTAAAAATTATCTACAAACTTTGCGTAATATCCTGTTGATAATACGGGAATTAATGTAGTTGATTATTACAGAAAGATCACAAAATAAATTAGATATTTATTATCATCGCGAGGTGTTATTACTATCAAATCAGACAACTACTGTATTAAATTAATTTTACAGTGTGTCATAGCTGTGAAATATATATATATATATATATATATATATATATATGCATAATCACTTTTTAAGCTTTAAAATTCTTAAATTATTTTTAAGTTCTAAAAATTTGAAATTAAACCAATAAAAATACCAATATAAAATTTGAATAATTTATGCGAAATTTTTGTTATTTCTTTTGTATAAGATTACTTGAATTTATTTTTATTTATTATATTTTATTCGTATTATTTATTACATCAATTATGTTATATTTTCATATACGTTTATTGTATTTGAGTTATATTTTTGCATAATTATTTTAATTATAGTTTTTCGAGAAAAACATCGATTCAGTTATAGAACTCGCGCAAAAAGATACCAGTCGATTCTGATTATCAATTTGTGTCGAGAATATTAAGTAATATTATAATAATTAAATTTAACAATTCCTCAAAGAACACAGCTTTTAAAAATTTTTTTTTTAATTTAATTCGATTAATCTTTTGGTGTCACTTCATCGTTTTGTCACGTATCTACCACACTATTGTGAAAAATATCACATAAAAATGAACATATAAATTTTTTTCAATTAAAACGCCAGACATCAAAGAATGTAAGAAGGTAACAAGCAAATGTATGTATCTTCATTAATAAAAAAGTTATAATATATCAAAGTAAAAGAAACTCTACGAATGTGTCCACACTAGAAGTGACACTGAAGGTTAAGATCTCCAGCAAGACAATTTTAAAATTCAAAAATTCAAATTGAACTGCTGAATTTACACAAAGTCTTTGGAAGACAAACCAATTGATGGCAAGTTACTTGATTGTTTAAAAAAAAATAGAAACTCGCGGAACCCTAAATCGAAATGAAAGTACGAGTTGGAAAATTTGCTATGCGGAGATCAGAATCGACGATCGCACCTGTTGCGCTTCCGGTAATGATAGTCGAGTTACGTATTAAAATCGTAAACCATCAGCAGGTGAAAGTACCTACCTGGATGACGCTGGAGAGTGGTATGACATTGCTGGAGAACGGTATGATGGTAATGGGTCGATACTGCGCCGCGTTTACAGACATGGGGAGGGTTACATATATATTTTTTTTATTTTATCCATCGAGAATTCCAACGATGACGGCATCGATGGTAGTGGCGGCGGTGACGGCGGCGGCAAAGGACGAGGAGTCACGTGTGGGAGGCAGAATAAATAGAAAGAAGAACAACTCGGTTAGTGATTCGGGTGGCGTCTGCGTATCGTTCTTTCTTCTTCGTATTCGTTTTTCTCTCGCTATCCCGTTTGCCTCGCGCTCGCTTAACGGCGTCTCGAGAGGATGGATCAGGAGGGATGAGAAAGAGGTCACCCCTCCCATGAGAAAAGGAAATAAAAAAGTGGAAAGGTTGTAGGAAGGTTCGTATGCCGCGACGGTTTTCTTTTCGTGACGCTCGAGGTAATTGACTTGGCCAATTGTCGCGTTGTGTGTCTATCGAGATGACGACGGCAACGACGATGATGATGATGATGCCGATGATGATGATGATGATGATGATGATGATGATGATGATGATGATGATGATGATGATGACGATAATAATAATGATGATAATGATAATGACGATTATGACGATGATGATGATGATGACGATGAATGTTGTTAGTAGAGTTTACTTCGCGGAAAGATGCTAAATGGAAAGTAGCTCTTAACGTCCCGCTATGACATCACAGAAAATAACCATAATTTCAGGACGCAAAATAATATAATCCGATCTTAACTTTCCAGAATATGTAGAATAGTCTCCAAGAAGTGTAGCTAGTATGTAAATATGCTTAAAGTGATTTTAAAGTGACAGAATTATTAACATTACGAGTTAGAAAGTACTCCAAATTGGCTGTACAGATTGCAAAATCCTTTTACAGAATTAAAATACATACAAAAAAGGTGGGAGACGGTTGATTTAACAAGAAGATTGAAAGTAGTTAAAAAAAAAAATTTAGTATTAGTGCATTTTTTAACTTCTTTTATTTTTTATTAAATCAATTGTCTCGTACTCTTTTTTATGTATTTTAATTATATATTTGTTTATGTACTTTAATTATATAAAAGAATTTTAGAATCTATATATTGCAGCCAATTCGGAGTACTTTTTACCTGTATTGTCGATAATTCTGTCACTTTAGGATTTCTTTAAAGATACTCAAATAATTATCAATGAAAATTTAATTATTTCTCCAGTCTATTTTAGAAAAGTTCAGATATCAATTTTGAAACAATTTAATTGAAATGTTTTAATATTAATAAATGACGTGATGTTACTGTAAGTATCATGGCAGGTCAGTTCGTAAAGAATTAATTAAAATCTTCTATTATTATTCCATATACTTCTTTATTATTCAGTTCTTATATTATCTCAAGATGATATCGCGCGCATGTCTAGCGTCCAAATAAGAAACTATCTCATAAAATATTGTTTTATCTACATTATACTGCTTTTTCTTATTTTCTGAAATTATGATTGCGTAAAAATTGCGATGTATATTTCGTAGGACGACGCTTTTTTGTAGGAATATTGGGGCGACACAAAATCGACACTCGTTACTCTAGAAATATAATTTAAAAAAACGTTCACTCGGGTTGTACGACAAGTAAAACATCCCCAAGGGAAAAGAAAGACGTGAGTTAGAGGTCACAGCACACAAATAGTTTAAGCAGTAAAGCCTAAGTGAATTGGCCAAACATAGTAGAGATCATAACGTAAACAGCAGTCAATCCAACATATTGATTTTCTTACTGCTTACGTCTTACTTAAGTTTTTTGTGTGCCATGGCCCTTAAGCTAATATTTCATTTGTCGTATAATAAATTTTTTTAATATTTTTTTTCACGTTATAGATTCAAAAATTTAACTTGAAATTAAAATGAAAGCTCTTCGCAGATTTGATAAAAGTTCAGAGATATCAATTTTAAAACACTTAAGTTGAGATTTTTTAATATTTTGCATCCTGCAGAATGAACACGACAGCTACACGTTTCTCCACAATCGGAAATAAATGTAATTAAAATGACTACATAATAGAGAAGTTCTCGAGTTTCCAAAATTTTCTTGTGATCAATTAACGTATTTGAAAAATTTGTCGTATGGCAAATGAAATATTGGTCTTAGAATGGAGGTATTAGGAAGCAAACATTTAAATTAACACACAAACGATTGCACAGTTTGCGAGACTTGGGATGCCTGCAGGCAGCGTTCGATTCACGATTGAGTGTCGACGTCAATTTACATAGGATACATACAAATCTTTACAGTGCTGTTTTATGCGATTTATTGCCGTGGTTGTTTACAATTTCCGCTAGTTGCGCGTTAAGCGCGAAATTCCGGAGAGTTCGTTCGAGATTCATGATGTACAAAATCGGATATGTATACATGATATATTTTTGGAAGATCAAAAATCTACTCTCTATATCATCGATTATCGCACAAATTTTATTACTAAACTCGAGAAAAATATCAGTAAAATGTAACTCTTACTATTTATAGTGCAACTAGCTCTTAATTTATCTCTAAATGCAGCTGCGTGATGCTCTATCTCCGACTCGGGCTACGGCAACAGCGATAATTACAACAGAATAATAACATCAAAAATATCAGGAGTTTTTCTGCCGATCCGCTGATGCACATTCAAAGCGCGAAATTCATCATCTTTTAATCAAAGACATTTTTAAGAAAATCAAGCGTATAAAATTGATACGAGGAGAGAAACAAAAAGGAATTTTAGGTCGGCATGCGACAAAAAAGACGATATTCCGCTTTTATCGATATCGACGACCAAATCAATATCCATTTGAAATTCTGCGACTTTTAATGATTTTCAATTCAATAAACAAAATATAACGAAGTGATCTTTCTTGCGGAGAAGAAAGTACATTTATTTTCAATATACTTTACACGTTCTTGTCATTACTGCCACTAGATTTAACTTCGCAATCTCTGCCGAGAGGAAATCTCCGTCGACGACTCGTAAGATCTAACATTGTAATTTTCATCAAAAGGGGAAACTATCTCCGTCATCGATCTGCTTTAAAGCGTCCTTCCAAATGGCGCGACTCGATTTCCGTATATTTCTCACTTCCAGCCGGTTTTACTAATATTGCAGGGCGTGTTTGCGACATTCGCATCTACATGTTCTTCAACACAGAACAGATGTACCGCGAATAGCAGGTCTGTGGCATTTCACGTCGGAAATGATATATCATTCACGCCTCGCGCGTTGAGATACCGCAGATCCGCTACCGTTGAAAAATCATCCGATGAGATGGCAGAGAATCTGAAAAGGTCGTCGAGATCGATGAGAACGGAAACGCGATCGGCGTGAGGGGGTTACGCCGGGGATCTAAACGCGGTAGGAGTAATGGCGGTAGCTGGTGCCGCCAGGTAAACGACCGGAAGCGGTAGATTCGTAGGAGGAGCGATAGCTTCCGGGGCCGCCGCCGGATGATGTCCTGGTTGTTTCCTGGGTCTGCGAGGTCCTCTGAGGACGGCCGTACGGATTCGTGGAGCTGCTCGAGCTGACGTTGGTGTACGAATAGTTGTACTGCTCTTGGGCGGACCTCACTCCGGTCTCCGGATAGTCGCGGACCACATAGTGACGAGGCGTCTACGGATTCGGGGTTAGATCATGGTCAACGACATGGAGGAGAACAGGCTCGCTTCCGGAAAAATGAAGCAGCGCCCGTTGACGAGTAACGGCTACTTGACTTTTAGACTTGGCACACGACATCGAAAATGCAAAGCAACGTAACTCCAATTGACAGAATATTGTGTTTAGGAATTATTCAGGATTATCAATAAATGAAAGAAAAATTATAGATAATATACTGTAAAGTGGATTCCCATAATATCCCCAAAAAAATCAATAACATCACAATAAAGTCATGATAATGTGCGAGTGTCCGCTTTGTCACAGGTGTGATATATAATATTATTATGAAACTGTGATAAAAATTGCAATTCACTGTGATATTGCTGTAATATACATACTTTCTAAATCTCGTAAAGTAAAATCTCATTGTCAGTCGAAAAAATTGAAAATTGAACCAGTCTTGAAAAAAAAATCTATTCTTCTAGAATGAGATTCATTCTAAAGGAGTGAAATCTCAATCTCTTTTTTGGAGTATAATACAAGTGTAAATAAAACCTCACTCCAAAAAAGAGATTGAGATTTTACTCCTTTGGAGTGAATCTCATTCCAAAAGAGAAGTAGATCTCGCTTTAAAAAGAGTGAAAATCTACCACTCTTGTGATAGATTTTCACTTTTTTCAAGATTGGCTCAATTTTCAGTTTTTTCGAGTAAGATTTTATTCCACGAGATTTAAAGAGTAGATTAAAAAATCATAATGTGATGTTACTAACTATTATGAGTTCATTGTGATGTAAATGTGATTTTTTTTACTATGGAGGAATAATTTTGGCCCAAAATTTAATAGATAGCATGTTTTTAAGATATTTTAACACATATTGTCTGGGTATCAAAATTTAGAATTAAAGTTATCCTGATTTTGGACCAAGGTTATCTTATTTTATGGTACATAAAGATAGTATTTTGATAGAAACATTAATATTAAAGAATTATTTAATATAATAAAGTTTCATAAATAATAATGATTCTAATTTTATGATAATAAAAGTAAATTTTTTATTTATTTATTCAAGCCTTAGGCGTGAATATAAAAATCATGCGCCAGACATTATTCTCGTCTCAGGACGATCTTCGCGGTTTTCCATCCGCGGGCCATAAGTGGATTGTCGGAGCGGGATGTAGGGTTGCGTCAAAAAAATCTACAGATTCTATTCACATGAGAGATTTCACGATCGATTTATCTCGTCGGAGAACAGGTTGAATATTAACACATTTAATATAATTTCGAAATTATAAGAGAAAATATAAGGCATTTTTCGATAATTAAACTTTAAATAAAATTGTATTTTTAATTTAATTTTCAATAGATTTTAATAGACTTTTTAATTTAATCTTAATTGTGACAGAAACATTTAATATTAAAACTTGAAAACTTGCCAAGCAAAAGTTGAATTAAATCACTTAAAGAATATAAAGGATAAAAAATTGTTCACTCAGTTTAGAACACATTGTTATCATGTAGAAATAGATTATAATTTTTTCCAGTCACTTCGCCCTTTTTTCTGTTTTTTTTCTCTTTCTCACGCGTTTCATGATAAGATCATCTTCCTAAAATATCATTTGGCCCTGTTCTCCGGCCGAGAGAAGCACGAGACATGCGAGGCGAAAGACGTGAAAGATGGAAGGTGGACGAACAGGTGCGTCGCTGCGTCGTCTGGCTCGACGGTGTCCATAACTACTCGTATTACTCGCGAATAATTAACCCGCGTCGCGCGGATAGCAGAACATAGTAACGTACTCGCGTTTGCCAGTTCATCTATTCTGAGAGAGAAAGATTTACGGAGTCATTTCTCATCTCTGTGGATAAAGTTTAGCTGATAATATCGCCCAGATGGCCGGCTGGGCTCGCGGCCAGATAAGGAGAAAGTTGGCAGGATCTAGACGACACTGGAGAACCCGTTGAGCTCTTACGAGCTCGGTTAACCCTTTGCTGCATTATTTCACGTATGTACTATTTCACGTTAGACATCCATCGTCCGTAATTTTAATTCCCAACATAATTACATTTCTTATTAATTACATTTCTTTTTTGTTATATTATGAAAGATAATATGTGCAACTATCGTGTTTATCCTGCAGCTTGAGAACTTGAAGAGTTTCAATTTTAATTTTAACTTTTTGAATCGAAGTGAAAAATATCTTATCTTTTTGAGATAACGTCTACTAATTATTCTTTTACTTTGCATCAATTAATTTCACCGCTGGCCACGTGATTTTGATAATAATCACGGAAAGAACGATTTTGCTGAAAGATTTAAAATTTTGCTGGATACAGATTTGAAAATAATTTTGTTAGACAATCAAAATATAACTTTTTTAGAAACTGATTATTAGAATATTTGCAGCGTTCACTCATCACTTTATTTTTCAACATAATTATTTTGATGGTCGAACAGAATTATTTTCAAATCTGTATCCAGCAAAATTTTAAATCTTTCAGCAAAATCGTTCTTTCCACATACATTAATCGTGACGACGAATTATGGTGCAAAGAGTCAAGAACTCGTAAGAGGGTGGAGTCGAAAATGGTCAGAACATGAGGAATTTTTTTCTCGTCATTCATACACAAAAGCGAAAGTATGATGGATCTCGGCGACATATTTGCGGTAATAACATGTTCGATCTATCTGTAGACACACAACGTGCGGGCCAATTATATAAACGCGGAGCGGTATGTAACATATGCATTAATAATGTCCCCCTGACGAAATATTCAGGACACTGAGCGTTGGGCAACGATACGCGGCCCTTGCCAAGTAACTCGTAGGTAACATTCGGATACGTGTGTATGTTGGCATGTGACAGGTGTACGTGTGTACGTGATGAGAATGTTTTCACGCATCTATTCCGCCACGTGCGCGTTCGGTGTCCCGTTCCGAAACTTCTTCGACCTTCTTCGAGCACGAAACTTCGTGGCGGATTGCACTAACGCTTCATTGAATCTAATTACCGTTAAATCGGAGTCGCTCGATCAGTCGAGCATGTTCTCACGTCTGCAGCTCGGAATAGAGGAGAATTTAACTCCGACACGAAGCTTCGTTAATTCGAACAAGATCGAAAATAGCTAAATAGAATTTAATTGCAAATTCAACTACGAATTATGTTCTTTTTTGTTCCGTTAAAGTTCGAGAAAATTAGCGAGATCTTTTCTTCTTATCTATCTTATAATGAAATCTAAATAGCGAGGTAAGTTCTTTCACTCGTAATCGCGTAACGTCGCTTCTTGCGAATTCTTTTCGCAAGTAAGAATTCTCTTCTCGTCGCTTCAGTCTGTGATGCGACTGTAAAAATTAATGCCAAACAATTTAGTGTGGTCATACAAGGCAATTAAAAGTTACTGCTCTCGGAAGGGGTCAAAAGTTAGGACGCCGTACAAATGTATATGAATAAGGTATTAGAAGACAACATTTTTCGCGATCATGAAGTCTTAATAAATCCTTAAATGTCAACGTTCTAAGCATTTAATAAATATATTTGTTATATCTAGCTCAGTTGATGATAATGGAAGAAGAATTAGGGGGAGAAGGTTTAATCAAAATCGATGGTACGCGCGTGATTATGTTAGATATAAAGGGATTAATTTAACTCTCGTTTAATTAATCTGGCATATTTCGTTTGCATAATCTGCGATAAATAGGCTTGGTAAACTTTCTGTAGAGTGACATTATAGCTTTATTCGTCTCGTATACATGGATGAATTAAGTACTGGTTCGCGCTAACAAAAAATTAGATTCAAATAATCATTTGACCAACAAGTCGTTACAAAAAAATGAAAATGTATTCGCGATATGAAATACAAAGAGAGATTTCACATATAATTGTTATTATAGCGTGATCGTTTAATTCTCATCTACAGATACAGATATGTATATAAACTATACGTAAGACATCCTGTTTGAATACGAATGAATCTTCACCTTGGCGATTGATAAAGGAAAATTCAAAGTTTTTTATCTACACAAGTGCACCTTTCAAATGAGTACGAGTAAGTAGGTAGAAAATATTACCACAAATACAGGTTGACGATATGATATTTATTTATGTCCATATTTCGACTTAGTTTTATTAACACACTGAGCTTAATTAAAGCTGAAACATTTATAATCATTTTATATATATAGGTATAAGAAAATTGAATATAATTATTTGTGAAAAAGACTTTGCATTGGTTTTGATACTACTTTCTATTTATTTTTTATTTCGTTTGAAAGCTTTTATCTCTTTGTTATTATTTTTTAATCTATAATTTAGAACTTTATAATATTAATCATATAATATTGTATCCGTCTAAAATTTTCGCTTCGTGTATTCGAGAGTTAATATTAGATTGCGAAAGAGGATTCCCGAGAAATGGGATCGTTTCGAGATTTATCACGTAAGAGTCGAAAGATGCGTGGAACGCTTTATCCGACGCGTCAATTCTTCTGTAAAAAAATGTGATTGCAAAAATTCTCACGCCATGAACTCGTGTTAAAAATTACAAATCGGAAATACAAAATAACTAGTAAATGCCGAGGATTATTAATATTCTCATATTACTTATTTTATTCATTTTACAAATCTATGAGAAAAAAATCGCTGCCAATCGCTTTGAAAGTGCGATTAGTGTTTAAATGTGAAGACATCCTTCTGCATCCAGAAAATGTAATTCATCAATTTTATTAAAATGAGTTACTAATCCGAAAAACTCCTACAAATAAATTTAACATTCCATAGAAAGTCTTCTGTATAAAAAATCGATGACTAGCTAACAAATAAGTCGACGAACTAATTCACTATCGATACATCGATGCACAATAAAAATATCAAACGTTAAAGAAAATTTGTATATAATTTTTAGAGGGCGGTGATGTATTTTTTTAAATCTTATAGCTTTTTTTCTAAAATTTGTTATAATTCATTATTTCTCGTTGTATTTTTTACATCAAAATATGATTTCAATGCCACTATAGTAGTTTTTCCATAAAGGTTAACATCAAGATATCTACATATAATAATTTCTACTTCATATCTGCGGAGGCGATTCATGCTAAAAAATGTAACGTATATCTCATAAAAATGTCAATATTAATTTTTTCTCGTGAAGAGTGTTCACGAAGTTCAACGTCCTCATTTCTCTTTCTTTCTTCTCGTTTCTCGTCGTTAAAATCGGTACCAGGAAGGCGTCTGCAGAGCCAACAGGATTTTAGTACGGCCAGTGGCAGGCGTGTTGGCGTGCCTGACCTTGCTGGACGGCCGTGCGAGCACGCCCTTTTCGAAAACATGACCACGGGTGGCTAGCTCGGCAGCAGCATCCAAGCCAACTTTTGAAACAGCTCCACGATCCACCAGCTGTCGAATATGATCCTCCTTGGCAACGTCCTTACCACGTACTACACCTTCCTTGTCCGGTAGAGTGGCGTACTGATAGAACTCATCACGAGGGTCCTGCTTCTTGCGACCCCACACGGTGAAAGGCTCCGGCACCAGCGACGGTCGTGGCACAAACGGCACCTTCTCCCATGGGAAATAGTCCTGCTTCTTAGCTTCCGTCTGCAAATTTGAGCCCGGCAAAGGGTCCGTAAGGATCACTAGTCCTTGAGCCATTAGTGATCAATTAAGGGCAATTAGCCACCTCTCAGTTCTCAAGTCTCTCGCGATTCCACTCGTATCGCACACAGTCTTGGAGCTTATCCGTATTACAAAGTTTCTCAAATTTGTCAAGCTGTTGCTCACCGACATCTTCGAGCTTCCACACTATTCTCCTACTACTGCCATGTCTGTTCTCTTTGTTAAACCACGACGTCGTCACGGTACCGCTCGTGTGTCGTTCTCCTCGATGTCCCACCCGATGGATTTAGATTAGGATCCCAGATAATTTTAACTTTTTCTAACCATCAATATCCACCATAATCCGAATTCTTTTTTCTCAGATCATAAGATAATCTCGACATTTCGTGTGCAAGATTATCAGATGATTTAATAATCTAACATTACTTTAAGATATCTTCAAGATGTCTTATTTAGAATTGGTTTTATACGATTTTTTTAAATTGTATAATTTCAATTGGTAATTTAGATAGTATATGTATACGTAAATAATAAAAAGTTGAGAAAGTTGCTTGATAAACCGATATTTCAATAACGAAATATGTAACAATACATATGTACACAATTTTTATGTAACTGAATATATACATATAGTGATGACATTTTTATAGACTGTGTTACATTCAAATTGATCATGACATATATATATTTGAATTAAAAAATTTAATAAAATTTGAATGAATAAATATTAGGCAATTTAGGCAGTCAGTAATATAAATAAAATTATACATGCTCCGAAAAGTGTCTAAAAGATAACTTTCAGAAAACCTTGAAAATATCTTTAAAATGTCTTTTGGTTAAAGTCTTAAAGACGTTTTGAAAAAGATATGCCAAAGGCACACGTGTTATCTGAGAATGGTGCTCCAAGAACTTGACAGCCAAGCTCTCACACTCGCCCCCGCAAATTCTCAAGTGCTGATCGTCTTTAAAATGTCAGACGTATGCGCTTACGCATGGTTAATAAAAACAACAGAAATACGTCATTAATCTTTCTTGAAAACTTCCTTCTATTATGGTTACGTATTTGGCAATCGCTAACATAAAATGATACATGTTACCAAAACAACGCACGTTTATTTAAACCAGATTATATCTAGATATCTTAATGCCATTATTGACTTACATACAAATTACATAGATAATTAATTAATTGGCAAATTTCTAAAGAAAGAAATGTATAAAAAAAATAGAAACACAACGTTTATTACCTATAAAGTATAAAAAAATTTTTTATGATATTATAAATGTTTTACATTTACATATTTATAAACCGATAAAATAATGACATAAATTATATCAATTATTTTGTTTAGCAACAGAATTAGTTTCTATTTTTATACTACAGAAATACCGTGGAGAAAATTTGTTATAAATGTACACCATTTGGAAATAAAACCCGAAGAGATCATATCTTCAAAGTACTTTTTTTCGGAGTACTTATTTCTGACAAAAAAGGGTTGATATCAAAACTTGTTGTTGACTTTTTTATTTTTTTCATCTACTAAAGATTGGAAAGAAGCGATCTTTTAAAGTAGTAATAAACTACATTTGTCCGACAGCCAAAGCTCGCGCACAAGAAAAGCTCAAATTCCCATAACATTCGTCATCATTCTGCTTTCCTGGCGGATCGTAAAGACGTCATCATAAAACGACGCGATATAGTCAAAGCGCAGATATCATTTATCTTCGTAGATCTCAATATAGACTTGCATGATGTTTTAAAGTGCATCGATAAGATATTAAACAACTCGAAACAGACTTGGTCTCTGACATAAAGAATGCATCTTGCTTTGGAAATATAACTTTCCGCCCAATTTCATATCTCATAAACTTATAAATATATCAAAGATACAGATTTAGATAAAGAAATAAGGCAGGGATAAAATGAAAATATACAGTAAGTCGCAACTTCGTAGAAACTAAAATAAGACCGTCTCGTTTATTTTGCGATTTTTTTTTATCATTTAGATAATCATTTATCTCAAAATCACATTACGTTCTATATCCAGATATTTTCAGATAACCAGATTGAAATTGCATTTCCTATATTAGACAATTTTCTATATCAGAAATTTTGGAAGAGGATCATTTCGATATTGCCTCAACACGTGTTCCACGGAGATTCGGATCGGCGAGAAAATGACGCCCTGCACAGCTGTATCCGCATGCTGGCGTCGGCGGGCATATATGAATTCTCGCGTCGACGAAAATCCGACGGTGGGCGTCGGCGTCGCGCCATCGGTGCGTCTAAATTAGGGCAGAGTAACGCAACACCGATTTGCCTCTCGAGTCGCGAGAACGCGGAGCGGCGGGAACGTCTTAATAATCGTCAGGGACGATAATCTGGAAGGCGTCCTACGCTTTATTTCTTCGACGCAATTCTTCGCAGCTGAATAATATCTAATTTCGCAGTTTTGATATCGGGAAAATTTCGAATGTCAAATTCGATGTAGAATTTTTTTTAATACTTTTGAGACTTTCATAGAAATATTTTCTTGAAGAAGTTACGCGATTTGCGGATTATCTTGCGGATGTCTTGATACATCTTTAAATGCCGATGTTTTGTAAACATTGTGGTTCACTTCATCAGGAGACATATAATATTACTACAAGGACACAATGAAAGGAAAACGAATAAGGAATAGAAAATAACAGACTTCAACAAGAAACCAAATATTGACATTAGAATACATGGAGTGTGATCAGTTAACGCTGCTTCGTTGATTAATCAGAAAAAAAGAATTTTACGAATTGGCCAATTAAAGAAAGCATTTGAAGTGGCTCGCATCCATAATTTTTGATAGGTTGAAATCTGTTATTCGTAATTTCTTTCATTGTATCCTAAAGTCTAAGATACATTGAAGCGATAAGAGCAAGGAATAATAAAAATCCTCAGGGTTTTGATATATTCTAATATACACGGATTATGATAGGTTGAAATTTATTATTCCCTACAGATTCTCAAGTAAGAAATTGGATACCGTTTAGACAACTTCTAATTGGTCATATTTTTCTCTCTCAAGATTCTCAAGATAGAATAGATACATATAAGATAGAACGAAATAGATATAACAAATTTCAACCTGTCAGAAACAATATATTTCGGTATGCACGGTTTCTGACAGGTTGAAATCTATTATTCCCTGTTCATATTGCCTGTGCTTTTCAATTGCGCATTACAGTTCACGTTGACATTTAACAATGTATATCAAGATACGAAGATAATTACAAACTATATAGTTTCTTTGCCGAATTTTTATTTGCGTTATCGTCACAATCGTAATCATAATACTGCCATAGTTATACAATTATTGTGTTACGAACGCAGTTATAAGTATATAATTGTACATAATTATACCATAATTGTGATTTAAAATAATTACAACGTTATTGCAATTGCAGTGTTATTGCTGTAATCTACTTTCCAAACCAGGAAACCGGAAAATTAGTACTACATCGTTCAGCGAGATATAAAATTATTGTGCGAATTACTCTATTAATCTAAAATGCCATGACATTCATTGGGATGTTCGAATTCAGACAAATGTTCGATATTATGACGTCCCTTTAATTTCGGCCCAGCATTGCGGACGATGACGCTAAAACGTTCATCCATTCTGCGAAGCGCGGTTGATTTTAACCTTTATAAATAGACACGTATTAAGCACGAGCGACTCGTGCCAGTATTAAACACTGTATAGTGTTTCGAACTTTCAGAACGCGCGATCTAAACGAGAAAAGCTGAAGATTTTTGCGCGTTGAAGATACGCGACCCGAGCAAAAAGCGCAGGATAAAACCGTCAGGAGATGTCTAACATCAGAAAATCCAAAATCATTATAAATAGAGCTGCCGGAGGGCAGGGAATTACAAAACGGAAGCTATTCATAGCATTGCAGCCATTTTCCGGGACTTCGTCGTGTTAAACTTAGACGGCCGCGCGACCCAGCGAATCTCAGATTCACGTTGACAGAAAAATGTATTTGGCCGACGAAATCGAGCCCTGAGCAGGACTCGGCCGAATGCTCAGAGATTTTACATTGGAGAATGATCTCCAAGAAAGAGTTTACAGTGCGCAGTTCGAAAATATATATATATATGCAGCAAGTTTATTTTTAATTCAGTCTAAATATTTGTGACATCACGGTATCGAAGGAGCAGATTTGCATTTTTCGAATCGCGAGACTTATTTTCCTTATTATTTTTTGACGGACGAAATATATGGAATAAAATTGTACAGTTAAAAGATAATTAAGGCAAATTAATTGTTACGAATATTAATAGAAAATCTCGTTTTTAATTGATAGCCATTTAATCGCGAATTGAAAAACTCTCTGCTTTTAAAGTCATCAATTTTTATAATGAAATTTGTTTCTGCGCGAGTTTTTAAATAACATTTCCACGAAAACATTTTATGATTTTTTTAAACGTTTATTAATCTTTTTAAATAAACTATTAACAGTGACTGCCGTTTTAGAATTATTAACGATAATTCAGAACAAAAAATTTAGCTGTAATTCGAATTTTTCGGATGAATGATTTTCTTTATAAGAACAATTTCCTATCGACATTGCACTATTTATCTTATTACCTTCCTTACTTTTTATCGTCGGATTGATGATCAATGGCAATCCCTAAAGCTAACCCAGATTCCCGATCCCTCGACGATTCTAACTATGTCTAGACAAAATCTCTTGCCAAATAGCAACGGAGACGAACTTCTATCGAGTAAAATTAATAATACAATGAAAGAAAAAGATATTTTCATATATTTGCAAAAAATATTTTTACGTATTTAATAATAATAATTTTCAAAAATACTATATTTTTTAATATTAATAATAATAACTAATAAAAACTAATAATTTCGAAACAATTTAAAATCTATCACAAATTAACAAGATCAATTTAAAAAAATATATGTTGTTGCAGTACCTTCTCTCTGCTTTCGTCGTACTTCATAATTCGCATTATTGAATTTAATTCATTCATATGATAATAATCGAAGTATCGTTTATTAACATCATTTGATCAACATCAAATATCTACCAATGGTTAGAAATACGTGTTGGACAATGAATCTCTCACAATGGCTCGAGTTGCGATTAGCACAAACGATATGCGGCGAGTCCTGTCGCACATACACAATAACTCCCCGATTACGGAGTCGTGGACATAGACAACGTGGAACAAAAACTAATGCTATCCCTTGAACTCGTCAAGAGTAGCTGTACTAAACACGAACAAAAAAAAAGACACAAAAGTATTGCATATCACAAATATTGGAAGGGCCCTTGTATGAATCCATTTAACTATGGATTTGGGTTCACGCTTATTATTTACAATCCTATTGGGTTGCCTTCCAAAACTCGACTCCGTCAACGATTATCATTTTATTCCCGTTGTTCACTTAATGTTGCACAAGGATAAAAGATATTCGAAGTTGACAGAGTCAAGTTTTGGAACGCATTACAGGTATTTTTGACAGAACAGTGAAAATAAAAAAAAAGAACCGCTGTGACCGATTGTCGCGGAATTGATTGATTTCCGAATCTCATGAAGCTGTGTACACACGCGGATCCAATTAACACTAGAACCGTCGCCATTTTGGTTCCGTTAATCATTTCAATTTTTTTCTTGTTTGTATTAGACTAATCAGAATACAGAATATTGAAAATATAATACAAATAATTTAACGATACAAATATCAAAATATTTTTCACTAATTACCAAATTGACACCTTTGGCAGTTCTTCTTGGATTCTATCGGCGGTTTTAGTGTTAAAATGCTACATAAACCCAATTTTTCATTTTCTGATTAACTTGTGGTTAAGCTTAACCTGATGTTTTAGCCAATGGGCTCTTGATGATGTCATAGAGAAATGACATCCCATCAGGTGAAACATTAGATCAAACTTAATCATAAGTTAACCAGATAATGATAAATTGAGCCATGGTTTTGTAAGAATCTGTGCCCTCTGGAATTTCCGAAAGCTTTTATCGTACTACCCTTCCCGACTGAAGAGTTCATCGTTTTCCGGGACACCGAGTGCACGTTCTCGAGCATAGGAGCGATAGTATAGTAGTAGTGGTAATTAAGTAGTAACAGTAGTAGTAAATTTGGTAGTACAGTGCTAGTATAGTAGTGAACACAGTGGTCGGAGTGAAGTGTGGAAGTCGAGATCTGTCTCGGCGGTGATTTCTCGGTGAGTCGCGGCGTCGAGCTCGACGACGAACAGCAGCGACGAGGACGTGAGGCCCTCGAGGAGGACGGAGAACAAAGTCAGAGAACAAGCAATGTCGAGGTGTTTCCGGTCGCGCCGCTCGCTCTCTGTCGTCGATCGACCTCGTCGACGAACCGGAGGGGGTGGATAAGGGAGAATCAAATGCCAAGTTCTCACTCATCGCTTTGCACCTTCGACGTCTCACGGGATGTCGGTTGCGGCCGACGACAATGAAATCGCGAACGGCCGAATGCGGGTCAGCGTTGCTCTTTTTTACCGTGTTGCTGATCTATCTCCTCGAATATTCTACTTTGTGAACTTCAAATCAACCCTTAAGAGAATCCTAAAGTCGTCTGTGTTTTATCGGTTATTTTTCAAATACGTATTTTTCTAACTGCTTTTACACGCCTAGATTAAAAAATATTTTCCACAGTTAAAATATAAACGATAATGTAGTTCAAATCGGTCGACTTTATGTCAAAAACAAACAAAATTGAAAAATTACAGTTTTTTTTATCGGCTTTTAATGCCGACATATAACAATATTTACTTTATAAAAGTTTTTGTACTTTATAAATTTATACAGATAAAACAATGTTGGTTGGATTAGGAATTACATAAACAAACAATGTCGAATTCTTGGAAATAGATACCTAATATGAAATAATACTTAGTTAAAAAATTCATACATATATATGCATGCGAAACTGTATGTGTATAAGTCTCATTGAGTTGATAAAACAGACGGTTTTAGGATCCTTAATTCTTATCTTCTTTTCTGGTACGTTGATTTTTTTGCACACCCTCTTCAAACAAGGAACGTTATTAACTGTTTTCTATTATTTTTAAGAAGATCTCAAATGGAATTAAATCTCAAGATTGAAGATCTTAAAAAGATTAAATTTTTAATAGATTACATCTTAAAAATAGTTTTAAAACGTAATTTGAAACTAAATGAATATAAAATATAATATTGATAAATGATATAATGTAAAAATAGAAAATAAAAATCTTATTAACATCGCAAATTAAGGGTTAACAAGCTTTAAAGTGAATGTTCTTTAAGAAAATACTGACTGTTGTTTATATAAATTCTGTTACTATCAATTACTTTGAAATATTAAAAATATTAAAAAATCAGGCATTTTATGGTATTTAATTTTCGACCGAGTTGCTATTTTTATTAGATATATCAACAAAATTTATTGATATAATAAAATTGTACAAATAAAAAATATATATATTAGTGAGAAATATATAAAAAGACGTTACTAAAATATATATTTTTTACTAAGATTTTTAATAATTGTTCTAAAAGTATAAAAAATTCTTCTTTAATTTGCAATCTCTTCGAAAAAAACCTATGTGTGACCCGATAAATTACTCAACTATTTAATTTACGACGAATCGTCGTCATATTGCGTGTCACATAAATAAAACGCCGACCCCATCCAGCGATCGCGCGAATAATTATCCCGTCAATCATTGATTAATTATTTAATCCGTTTTGTCCTGAATCGATTACTTCTCTTTGGTCCGATTTTTCTCATAATGTGCTCAAAACAACAGCATATTCAAACATGATCTTCGCTTCATCACTGAAAATCACGTGTGACATATTCATAAATCTACGTTTTAAATCAACAAAACATTTCGAATATTAAATACCAGGACAAAAAGGAATTAATCCTCAATGCACATGAGAGGAAATGCGCCGATAATGCGCTGAAGAGTGCCGGTGAGACGTCGGGGTGGTTTAGCGAAATCATACGGGATGCTGAATCTGGCGGTTACAGGGGATGGTACACTTCCTGTTACAAACGGGGCTCTCTCTCTTTCTCGACGTTAGTTTGCCACGTGTAGCAAAAAAAAAACATTATTAAAACATACTTCCAGCCCGCTCTTTTTTTATGCAAAAAAAAAAGAAACAACTCCAGATTCTTAGAATACTGACCGAGACAGTGTAGGAAGAGACGAGCGGTCGCGTGTAGGGTCGCCGGGTCGTGTAGAAGTCGCTCTCGTAAACCATGGTCGCTGCAAGCTGCTGGCCTTTCCGGTTTGCTCTTCAAGTACCGCTAATTCGAGTCGGTCGAAAAATCTCGCGAAATCGAATGCGCTAACAGGGTTCGTTTTCTTCTGTTTTTTTCTTCGTGCGCGCGTGCGAAAGGGAAGGATACGCGACGATGCGGTCGCGATGGAGGTTCGTACGATTCTGCTTGCCCCAGCGTCGGTACCACTTCTTCTTCGTCCGAATCAGACTCTCCTCTCTTCGGCGTGTGTCCCTCTTCGCCGCGACCGCGTCCACCTCGACTACGCACGTATGACTCGCGGGTACGAAACGAGAATTGCGTCACTCCGAAGTCCCCGTGCCGCTTATTAAGCCGATGCATCCATGAAAAAAATAGAATCGTATTAAGGACTGCGTAACTATCCTCGTCAACATGTCTCTCACGGCGACGTCTGAACTTTAAGAGACGACATCACGTTGAACAATTCTTAAAAAGTAGATTTTTTACCGAGAGAAAAGCAGTAAAATACATCGAAGATAAAAATAGAAAAATAAGGCAATAAAAGAAAGAAACCGGAGGGTCATCATAATGTAGAGTCAAATTATTAAAAATTAAATCTATAAGAATAGAAAATTCTGGGCTAAAATAAAAATACACTTTTGATAATTGGAAATATAAACTTTAGTATAAAAGCGAAAAATAAAAGAACAATAAAAATTAAGCCGCAGGATTATCATAATATATTAGGTGTTGGAATTAATTCGTAGCGTTTTACAAGTGATGGGAAGTACTTTCATTAATGTATTTTTTAATGCTCATGTGAAATAAATAACATTCTTTCATTAAAAACGCTACGAATTAATTCCAACACCTAATAATTGAAAAAAATCTATGAAGTCAAGAAGGATAAAAAACTTGCCAAAGTTAAGATAAAGATACACTTTTTTAATAATTCGAAATCTAGCAACAGCGAAAAATAAAAGAACAAGATGAAAACTTCTAACGAAATCAGAAGACTTAGATAGTCAAACTAAAAACAAGATTTATAGTCATAAAAGATAGTTTTGAAAGCTAAAATAAAGATACAATTTTGCTGATTGGAAATTTAGTATTTGAAGTTATTTCTTTCTCTCGCATCAGGCCTTCAATTTTCTTCTTTGATCGATGCTCAATTTACATATGTTCTGTTTACAAACTGAAACTCTACTTTTTGAGGCTTGATTCACGGCCAAAAAAATGTATATTTTTAAGAACGGTATTCTTAGAATGAAATACAGCATGTATATTCTGGAACTGGACAATCGTGTCAAGGAAATCACCGAATATCCAGAATTCAAATACAGATCGCTACTTATTCCTACCTGTCCTCACGTCAATTACTTGCACTCCATTATTCATGTATAATATTTTATATACAATTTCGCTGACGCAAATAGCAAGTGCAAAAGATCTAAAATATCCATCAAAAATTGCAACAGTTCAAAAAATATACATATATTCAATCTTTCAATCTTTCACTCACTACATTATAAATATAACATATACTTTTATTTCTCAGATCCTAACAAAACGTGTTATTGGAGCAATTAAAAAAATAAGTTAGAAATTGTGGGAAATGAGAGTGAAAGATAAACGTGACAGACCGAGAATATTGTAATAACATTTCACAGAACAAAAGTGCGCAAAAGAGTATGTTTTATGAAGGAGTAAAAATATATAATGTTTTACCGTATGAATTAAAGTAGTGTGAGAAACTTGAATCATTTAAGAGAATATATAGTATTTAATGTTACTTAGATTTAGGATTATTTGTAAAAGATGTATTTTTGAAATAGTTGAGAAAGCTAATAAAGCATCATTCATTCTCCAAATACGTCGAGAAGATAACATTTCTTTCTTAGGATCAATTTTCTGTCTCATTCACGTCATTCTTTAACGACGAAACGAAAACTCGCGAGGAGTGACGATTCTCCCTTGTTTAATCGTGATCGTAACGTAGGTATAAAACAATAAATTCACGTTACAAGTATTACATTGGCAATTCTCCAGGATTTCGTACAATGGTCCACATTTAGATTCAGTGCCAAAGAATGCTCGCACTATATATGCGGATCGTCAAATTACCTCAAGGTGAAGAAAGCGCGATTTGCAAAAATAAAACCGAATCGCTAAATATACTGGAACATCTGAATACTGAAATATATTAGTTCACAGAATCGCATCGATCCTGTGAATCTTTCCATTATTCTCATTCATTGTCAAACGGTAAAATAACATGTCGAATTTTATCGGTGTTATCCCCGTATAATCTTGAAGGTACACACAGGATTGCAGAATGCAATCCGCGATGAAACATTTGGGCCGAGAATAACGCAAGCCAAATTCCGAGACGCAATAAACGTGAGATATGAGCGCGAACGACTGCAATTGTAACAAATTCACAAAGTATAATTCATAGCGTTAAAATAAATCGCTCGTACATACGCAGCTATTAAATAATATAACAATGTTTGTCACTCGAAAAAGATTTATTCGTCCGATCGGTAGACGAGCGATAAATCGATCAGATATTTTTTTGCGACATTCCGACAGTCCAGTATCATAAATCTTGCGAAACGGGGACAAAAACTTCACGTTATCCGAGACAACAAACATTTCCGCAACGAATGATTAAAGAAATGATATATTTCTTCATGTTACTATGATTCTATTGTTTGTAGAAAGGGAGATGACATTGGAATTTAAAAATATTTTCGAAATTTCTCAAGAGATTTTAAATATCTTACATCTGAAATTTAAGTTTTGCAAAATGATTATCTTATCATACCCAACTGACATAATTAAAAACAAGAAAAAATATTATATACATAATAATGAATTGTAAAAAATATTATATTGAATTTACTTATTTAACAAAATAATACAACTAAAATCAATATAAATTTCATTTAAATTTTATCCTATTGATCGTTAAACAATTTATCCAAATTATTCTGCCTTGGACTCTCTTAATAGTCTTAATAATTATTTCTTATTACCTTATTACATAAATTTACGAAAGTGCGCACAATTATATAGGGCGTCCACTTGACGCTCGCAATGCTCTAAGAATCACTTCATTTTTTTTGTTCTTAAAGTGTTAAATAAAAACAAATAATGCTCACGAGCGTTGCGGGCTTTAAATGGAATGTAGCCATATTAGCGTGTCATATATCGGCCGCATATGTGTATACTTTCATAACAGTATTATTAATCTTTTGTACATCAGTCTATACAAAATGCTGCATAAAACGCTTCTTTCTCGTCGGCTTACACAATAGACAGGTATCGATAAATATGTGGTAAACAGAATATGAAAATTTTAATAACAAAAAAATAAACTACTGTCATGCAGTTAATCCTCGTTGGGTCAGTGAACCTTCGGTTTTGCCGATTTCGCTTTCTTCAGTTTCTTCAGCCCGCTTATATTCGTCTTCAAGAGATTCCAATACGCCTGTTGGAATTTGTTCACATCCTTGGAATGAATCTGAAAGATGAAAAACATATCTCAGAGAGATGCAAGTAGCATTGCCATCCGTAGCTGAAAGATATATACAATAGTGGTGATTTTTTTATTACGAAGCGATGCTCGAACTAAGCAAAGATACTCTGTAGGAGTCGGTAAAGGAGGTCTGCCTTTCCTAGGCACCGGTTTATTGTGTCCATTAACTGAAACAAAAAGCTCTTTAATAAAAATACAAAAAAAAAAGAAAAAGAAATGAATTACAAAAGTTTATATCATGAGTATACAAGTTTATATTTTTAAATTCTATTTTTCTTATATAATTCATAAAGCCTGCTAGTGGAAGTTTACAAGTAGTTTAATTAACCTTCTGTCTGCAATCGTATTTTTAATCTCTCTGGGTATAATTAAAGACTATGCTCCATAAAATATATGATGCTTCTGATATATCATTTTATCCTTGTTATTTAAATATTAAACAAGAATAAAACAATACATTATATCATATGTTTTACAGAACCAGGAAAATATCTCACTGCAAATGTTTTTGATTGATCAGAAGAAGGAATTGATCAATCAAAGGATGGTCATGTCCAGCAGAATGTTTACTTTTATAACTGTTAACAGTTTTTTTCACTGAGACAAGACTTCTTAGATTTTAAAAATAAAATCAATTCAGTGCAAAAAACTTACAATAGTTGCAAAATAAACATTCTGCTGAACATGGTTAATGCTTATATATCCAGCAAATTTTTTTATTGGATCTTAAAAAAATATAGAAAAATTAAGGACTACTTTTCAACATCTCTACTATATTATCAAATAGATTTTTAATTCAAATGTTAAACCTTCAAATTGAATTTTGAGCAAAAATGAGAAAGAAATTTGAGAGTAAAATTTCGTTTGTGTTAAAAAAAACCCAGATTGCAAATGGAAGATTAATAATCTTCGGAGAATTGTCATTTTTACTTTCGGTCTTTAGCAACGTGTATTTTGAATGAAAAAAACAACGAAGGATACTCACATCTTTTAATAGTGAGCGATACCGCGCCCGAAAGCCGCGACTTGTCAAAGAGTTTGGTTAACTCCGCTAAGAACTGCAATGAAAATTCGTCTGTTAGTCGTTTATACGTGAGAGAACAATTTCGATGTTGAGTTACCGCGTCATTCTCCAACAGGACCATTCTGATGATAGTAGCATATGTCAAACGCCAGAGCACGTCGAATGTAATCGCCTGCTGAAACTGTTGAAAGGTTAGACGAGGTAAGAGGTTAGTAAATGCAGCCGTAAATTCTTGCTTGTGACAGAATCATAGACTATGCGAAACATTTAGAAGGTCAATCACATATCTAATATTTATAATCAATTTTTTACAATTACAAATTAATTATATTAAAGAAATTATTTATATTAAATTAATTATTTTAAAGAAATCGAAAAATTGCTAAACTTTCAGAAATTTTTAAAAGTCACCGAATTTTTTAAATCCAGTTTATTAATGTAAGATTAACTTTAATATTGATTTAACATATTATTTATTTTATTTCTTGGAATACCGTTAATTTTTTTTTAGAATTAGACAAAAAAGTAAATGAAACCGAGATTAAAGAAAAAAGAATTTTTATAATTTTTTAAAAGTTAACAGATGATTTTGGAAATTATGTACAAAATTTGAAAACTGAAAAAAATCATTAAATTTTGGAGATCGAATTATTTAAAAATTATTAAGCTCCAAACATAAGATTTTGAAAATTATCAAACTTTAAAATCCTATTAGATCTCATTTAATTTAAAAAAATTAATAAATTCTATTTATAGAATAATTTGAAGGTTGCTTAAATTCTAAACTCCTAAGTTGCGTTCAGCAGAACATTTATTTTGCAATTGGAAGTTGGAAGTTCTTTCGCGCTGATTGGATTATACTTTTGGATCTAGAAGAATGGTCCTATCTCAACAAGCAATTATAAAACAGCAAAGTTGCAAAATTGTTGTGTTCTGCTGAACGCAGCCTACCTTTCTAATCGGATCGCGTTTATAATTTTTCATTTTAATTTCGTCGATTTATAAGCTTAAATCTCCTCGGCAAAGTCATCTTCCTTTCTGACTTATACTTATTTAATGGCCAATGTGGCTGCCACCTCATCGTGAATGTCGTGATGCTGTGGATGTTATGTGAGCGTGGTTTTTTGGTGACACGAAACAACATCTCTTTTCAGAGTGATTGTTGAGCCAAATGAGTAAAATGATTCAGGCTCACGTGAAGGCCTTCCTGGCGATTCTCCTAATCGCTCAGGTTCATGGCATCATGTTCTTCCTGGAACCCAATAGTCACAAGTGTCTAAAGGAGGAGGTCCATGCAAATGTACTCGTCACAGGCGAGTATGAGGTATCCGAGGCGATGGGTCAGAAGGCGAATTATGTGGTAAGTAGTTTAACAATTTTTTATTCATCCTTTGCCGAAATATTTCTGCAAGAGTGTGAAACTTAACGTTACTTAATGTTTTGCGGTTTGGAAACAGCTGTGCAATTTGATAACAGCTATGATAACAGAATTCATTGTTTGCAATGATTTTTTCTGCTTACAGATTCAGGACTCCAAAGGACATATATTGTCTCAAAAGGAGGACATTCCCCATGGGAAGTTGTTGAAATTTTCTTTTGTAACAGAAACTTATGACACTTTTGAGATATGCTTCATTTCACGCGTTCCAAATCGTATGTATACTCCATTTTTAACTTTATAATTTGTTTTCATATATAATTTAATTGAATTGTTACAAGAAAGACATATATTTAAAGAATTATCTAAAGGAAGAATTATTATATAAAATGTAAGAAATTGTTTTAGCTACATTTGATACGAAAATTATTTCAGATCAGCGTGGTATCAGGCAAGAAGTTACGCTGATTACAAAACGCGGCATTGAAGCAAAGAGTTACGAAGGCGTAAGTTCGCATCGTTACAAATATCTATTCCTTTACAAAAAAAAAGAATTATTTAATGTATAATGCGGAGATCGAGAGAAACCATCTGACATTACTTTGTTTACTTTCTTTTTATATGTGGCTTGTTTCCGCGGCGCAGTTGGTAAAGTAGAGTTTTTTCGATATTGTGTTCTCGTTGGCATGTGTTTTATCACAAATCACATACTTGTGCATTGGCAGCCTTAGAACTGAGTTATTAGAGCGCAACGCAGTTATATTAATTTGTGCATGCTTTTATTCGCGGATGTTCCGTTAACGGGGAAGAATTTTTGAAATTTATTTCATTCACGCGAACGCATTAATTATATTTGGTTGTAAAATTGACTATATATTTTTTTTACTTGAATTTATATTACGATAAAAATTATTTATTTGGACATTTTTTCAATATAAAGCATTTTGTATTGTTAAATTTCTTAAAAATATGTTAATGGTACATCCACATAATAGCAGCATAATAATTGACACATTTTAATACCTATAAACTATATAGAATGTTTCAATTCTATATAGTTTCAGTTCTTCTTCAATAATAAATACTCAATAAAACATGAAATATTAATTAAGTCATATAACATTAAATGCTTTTTCCTGCTATAGCTGAGATCTCTTTATTTATCTCTTTATTTTTCTAAAAGGTTTTGAGAAAATGTGAGTCGAAATATTCGGTATTATTACTTAAATATTTTTGAGCGAAAATTGTGATTTTTTTAAGACAAGTGTTTAAGACAAGATTTTTAAAAATAAAGGAGTTTATGGTAAAAAGTATTTAATGTGATTAGTTAATTTCATCACTTAAAAATTAAAACTACTGCAATCAGATATTATATATCACATTATCTAATATCTTTTTTTGCTCTGTGTAAAATACGTACATGCAAAGAAATTATCCGTTATTTGGCTTTTATTTTAGTAGTTGCGTTTTTTGTAATTCATTTGTATCAATTGTAATACGCAATACTAACGAATCGCTGAGGTTTCCGTCGAGGATGTCGTCGCTTTCCGGTAAAAATTATCTTCTTCGACAGATCGGTGAAGCAGCCAAGTTGAAACCAGTAGAAGTGGAATTGAAACGGTTGGAAGACTTATCCGAGGCGATAGTGCAAGACTTCGCCAGAATGCGCAAGAACGAAGAAGAAATGAGAGACACAAATGGTAAAAAAAAATTTTTTTTGTAAATAATGAAAGAAAATAACTTTATATAGAAAATGATAATTTTGAATATTATATGATCAAATTACAAATTATAAATAATAATCTAAATTATAGATCAGATTAGATAATCTAAATTAATATATATAAATAAATCTAAATTATCAATTAATAATGAAATGTCATAATTAAATTGATAATTAACTTGTAAACAGTTTAATCTCAAATGATCCTTTTTTTTGTTTCAGAAGCCACAAACACTCGAGTATTATACTTTAGTTTATTCTCGATATGTATTCTCTTCGGTTTGTCCACCTGGCAACTTTTTTACTTCCGGCGCTTCTTTAGGATGAAGAAACTCATTGAATAAATATTAAATACGTTTGTAACAAATAATACAAATGTAAAAAATATACTTATTTTTGTTTGGATTTTTTATCTTTGTTATTCGTAATTTCGTACTTTTGAGTGGAACACTTTTTACATTCGTCACGTTTGAAAAGTACTATTTAAATAAATATGCAAACACGCGTTCAATCATATTACCTCATTCAAATCAATGTAATATATGATAAGACTTCATCTTGTACACATCGCGCATACATTATGTTACGGAGAACACAATATTTAAACAATTGTAAGAGATAGAAACTTTCTTAAATAAAAGTATACCTCAATGGTGACATAATAAGTCTTCAACATCTCATTACCTGAAAATGATATAAAAAAATTATAAGAAATCATTCGTCTTAAGATTAAGATATCTAATATATATATTTTATATATGTATTTATAAAGGTTGATATTTCATATCTTGCGATACAGTTTAATGATTATATGGTATAATGCGTTATATTGTTGTTTTAACATTTTATTTATAAAATAGAACAACTTTGTGGGAACACACAATAAATGGTCTAAGAAAATATAATGAAGAAACATCACATTGGAAGACGATTTATTTGTCTGATTCGAAAGCGGCAGCCTTCAGGATTGTGTCTTCGTGGTTTAAATAGTTATTTGCTCATAGCTATACGGTCTTAAAAAGCATATTTAACATTGCATAATGTAAATACTTTTACGCTTTCACTTTTAAAATTTGATCAAATTAATAATATACGCGAGATGAACACAGAAATTTTAGAGCGTGATTTTACGTTTTCTTAATGCTACGGTAACTTCATTTTTAAAATCTAATATTTATATATGAATATCTACATAAATGAACGCTATGGCTAACTGAGGTTTTTATAAATAGCTGTACACATCCTAATAAAATGTTCATCTTTTGAAAAAAATATACATTATTATATGTATTATTCGAAACAGGAAAATAATATAAATATGATATATATATATTAAATAATTTTTTATCACAAGGTGAACAATCAAGCATTTAAAAATAAAGTTTCACGTGAATGACAATGGTTCAAACACATAGGCACATTGTAGATATAGTATACAAGGAACGATAAATTTGCGGTAATAAAATCACATGTCGCAATATTACGATTGCCTTCTAAAAATTATTAATATCGTGATAATAGAGATGGAATTATTAGTTCATCATTGAAACAGTTGTTTCTATTTATTACGTATTAATATAACATTCATTTATTACCGCAATATAAAGCTATAACTTGAACAATCACTGTCATTACACTTATCACTTTTAATTACTACATCTCTTGTCTATCACGGTAGTATCTACCCGATAACATTTTGTATGGATTCATGAGTACGTATATTAAATAGCTATTATTCAACAATGAATTTGCTTCAATATATTTTAATATATTCAGGACTAAGAAATTTATGTACATATATTTCTTAATTATGATTCGTTGAAGGCATATTACAAAATATAGGAATTTAACCTTTTGGTGCCACACCTAGTGCATATGCTTTTTTTTTTATTTTGCTTCGCTATAGCTTTGTTATTAATAAAGATACAATGTATAGTAAATGCGTAACAAAACGATATAGAGTGGTACTGAAGGTTTAAGAAAATGGAAAATGATAAAAGTTCGTAGTTATTGTCAATAGTTCGCACAGACGACGAAATTAATTTCATAATATTTTTATAATTACACTGTTCAACAAAAAATTATTTTTTTCTCTCCGAAGTGCACATTTCTCCATCATCGTGTTCAGTGCAAAAAATCTTTGGAAAATATATTATCGGAGAGAATTTAGCTGTTGAACAGTGTTATTATTTAGTGATAATTTATCCTCAATTCGCTGGTTTTCAGAGTTAATTCATTGCTATATAATACCGTTTAAATACTACCGCTTACCTGAGATTAAATTCAACTAACAGGAGAATTTTCCGACGATTTTTACTTTTCTTCGTCGTTTGTACATATATTTGTTAGACCACTTTATTTCTAAATCTAATAACAATGACGACAAAAAATATAGTATATCTCTACACATGTATATTGTATATATATATATATATATATAGCTTTCTTGTCATCTCTTAAAGCAAATTGTACCATCTTTTTACTATGATTTTTTTCTAAAAATTCAGTTATTAATTTTTCCATAAAAATATTGGTCTATTTCTTTACATCTTTCTACAAACTCTCAACATTAGGCATTTTGGCATTTAGGCGCACTAAATATTAAATCTCTCTCTATTACAATAAAAATTTAGAAGTCCTACGAGGTAAACGCCTATTATACTATGTGATTATTCTTTCAGGACCTCTATTAATTCATTTAATTTCGAAAAAGGTATATCTTTTTCGGATGAATACATATGTGGCTCAGAGAAACAGGAATTCTGGCGCACAGTATATATTCGGGAATAAGTTAAGACCCAATTGAATTAGAATAATAGGTTTATGGAAAGTATTGTCGAGACAAAAACTACTCCTTCGAACTACAGAAACTTTTCGAAGACTGTAGCTCATTACTGATTAGGTGACTGTTCAAACTGTCAAGCTTTCGCTTTTTGACGTCTCAGATCGTTCGGTATCAAAGTTGTAAGCAAAACGCCAACTGCAAGAATGCAGCACAGCGCGACATTTGCCCAAAAATCTTCCCAAATGTTAAGCAGGTAGCGATAGAGCGGAGTGAAGGCAATACCGAACAGTTGAACGACTGCGTTCAATAGACCTGTGGATGTTCCTTCGGGCTCCGGGAACGTAAGTTCTGCAGCGAGTTCGAAGCCGACCGGCAGATATCCGGTCATAAAAAAGCTATAAAAATATTTATATGATATAATATAAATAATATAACGCATAAATAATATAAAATTTCGAACAGTCTGAAGTCAAAACCGCTCAATTATTCGACATGCTTTCAGAAATTTTGTGAATTTTTAAAAAAGAGAAATGAAACAATTTTAACAAGATTTTCAACGAAATTCAGTCAAAGAGCAAAGCGTTTAATAACAAATCAAATTAGACATTTAATGGCATAACACGCGAGTCAATAAATTAAAATATTCTTAAATTATAAATAATCATATGATGAAAATAATTGCTGGACTTTACCCTAGAATGCCAGCTGTGATGTAGACAACATATATCTTCACGTCCAATGTGAAAGTAAAGATTATCATACCCACCAAAGAACAAACATACACTCCTACCGTGGTCAACCTGTAAATTAGTATTGTCTTTCACATTTTTTCGATTGTACATATTTGCTCTATCATCAAATAAATCGAGATAAGTTTGCTCTGATCTAATATAATTTGATAAGACATCAAGTAAATGAAATATTTTTCTCTTAGCTTTACGTAATGTTTATAATAATTATTATAAATCAGTTCGATTTGCTGATAGAAAAAGTTGAATTACTTCTGCCAATATTGGAGTGAAATTCCACGATTCTGTAAAATAATGTCTGATTGCTCACCAGAATTTATGTGTTTTGTCTAATAGAATACCGCAGACAATAGAGCCAACCATTCCGGCACAAACTATTGTTAAGCCGATTCGACCAGCATCCTCTTCACTGTCCTAAACAAGAGATAACCACTACCTGTTAGTATTTCTCATTAAACAGAGATATAATCAAGAAACTTATTTGAAAATAGCATTTCATAATCTTGTTCAGAGCCTGTAATCTCCACAGAAAAAAATACAAACTTTTGTAAGAAGACATATATGTACATTGATAATTACGATAATATAGAATTCATAATAGAATTCATATTGCAGAAAAATGCGAGATTTGAATAGAAAAAAGAGTAAAATACTTATAGTTATCGAATAAAATACTTACTGGATATTCTCTGGTGACAAGTCGATTTAGAAGAGTGCTTATAGCATAAAAGATACCGACGTTAATGCCGTAACTGATTAAAAGCAACAGATAACCACGATTCGAACACAATCTTGCGAGAGAATTAAAAAAATTCTTCACGTCCTTATTGCTTTCGGATTTTTCTCTTTGCACAACTTGAGCGGAGCTAGGTGGTAAAGGCGGTGCCGACTTGAAGACTATAAATTACCAATTTCTATTAAGAGTGAAAGAATGGAAGAATATACGCCGCTTGGCGATAAAATCGAAGGATTAAATAAATCTCGACTAGTAGAATCAATTCCTGTTTGTAAGAAAATATAATATAATGTATAAAATGTAATATAAATATATTTTCTTTGATACTAACAGTAATCAAACTATTATTATTATTATTACTAATAATAATGATACATAAAATAATAATAGTAAGCAAAATAATTATATAAAATACACGAAGTAATTTTTTAAAATAAAATTTTGCAAAAATTATTCCTATTCAATAATTTTTCTTTACTTTTAGTCTCCAATTTTACAATTTTTTAATGAAAAATATTTGGAATCAAATATCAATTATCTTGATTTATACGTCACATATTATGTTTTTTAAACTTCGGGATTTTATTGCCAAATTGCAAAACCGATGAATGAAAATTATATACACATACAAATTAATATGAGGATTAGTACGACCGACGTGATAGCCGCGACGATATAGAACATACGTTGAAGCCCCCTTTCGATTTCACAGGTATCCTTGTTCGGCACTAACATCGGTGGAAATAAGAAACCGATAGCTATACCCAGCTGCAACAGAAATTCGTGTGACGAACGTCCTAAGAAATTGTCATTGAGCCCTAGGAAAAGAACAAAAAGAAATGTTTGCCGTGTAAATTCGTAGATCTTATTCCAATAACGCATTTACTTATGGGCTTCTGGAGCGTCTAAGATATTGAATCGTCAGGGGCGTCACAGTTTTAAAAAAATGAATAAGTTATACTGTTACATTCAAATATCAATTATATCCAATTCGAATTTTTTTAAATTGTTTCTACAAATCACCATTGCTTCTATTTAATTTCGTTGATTTAAACAATATTACGCAACTAAAACAAAGGAGTTAAATAATTTAACTAAAAAAATAAAAATTTGACTCAAATTTAGTTCATTATTCATCATCGATGAAGTATTGTTAACAGTATTTCGATATTTGTAAAGTTAATAAATGTAAAAAAAAAGTTGTATTTATTGAGAGAAAATGGGAAGCTACATTGGAGTACTCGAAGATCACAAGTCCCTAAGCACAAATTTTATAAACGTGGCCCTATCTTATTTACGCAGTTACGATATACATGACAATATCTGCCTTGAAAATAGAACTTGTATGCTTACTGAAGAAGTTAAATAAATAACGTTCGTATGTATCTTTACAAATCGTTACCAAAGTGAAATATTTTCCTTGTCAGCTGTTGAAACATGCAATTTCCGTATATGAAGCAACGCACTTCAAAAGGCTAATATTATTTATTTATAAAAGAAAATAAATGCACGTTTGTTATATTCATCGTTCCAATAATTGCAAATAAACGCATCTTAGAAGTATATTAGAAGTTAACCCTCCGGAATTGACGGTGAATCTATTGCATTTTTAATTATATTCTTTATGTTCCATTCTGCAAATCTGAAAGTTATTAAAGTAAACTTAGGCTGCATTCAATTTACACGCTCATGCTGTAAGCTTTATTCCTTTTGTATGTATAAGCGATAACAACAGAATGAAACTTAAAGCACATGTGCTTTCAAACAGAACACAGCGTTAGTGTTTGTATACCTACAGAAAAGATTTCCGGATCCAATGCTATTATTCTTCGATCTATCATAAAACAAGATCAATGTAGAAACAATCATATTTGTTGTTAACAGAGGAATATTTTATTCCTCTGGAAATGGAAAATTTTTTAAATAAATAATCTTGAATATCTAATTTTATGTCAAATACTATACAGCGCTAATATTATAAATTATAGCATCGAATAAAGATTTATTCTAAACGTAAGAATATATAGACTTAAATTTATATGTGTTACTTTTGTCTCAAGATAAGGTTAATCTTATTTAATTCGAGGATGGGGAATAGGAATTGATCTCTAAATCTTAATATCGTTTTATTTTACTGTATAAAATTCTAATGAGATTAGTATATCAAGAATATTTTGTGTCTTAGAAGAGAGGATATATTCTTTTTTATATGACTCTATTTTGATTACTTGAACTTCATTTTGATTTCTTGAAATTAATTAGTGTCTTTTAGTTAACATAAATAAATCAAATAAGAGAAAACATCTTATTTTCGATCGAAGCAGCTTGATGATTAATAATATCCACACATACATAAATAAATTTGTAAATATATTTTTTAATACTATATATTGCGCGCTGATTCTGTTCATTGGACTTGAAACGTAATCATAACATGAAGCTGGAAATAACATCACAAATTACATTGATCGTCAATTGTAATAATTGTCATTTGCGATGTTATTTCCAGGTTCAATTTGTGATTACGTTTCAAGTTTAACAAACCGAATCGGCGCATAATTTGTAGAACTAAAATATATATTTGTCAATTTGCGTATAAATATTATTAAGCACCAAGATCCGTTTCGATCAAAAATAAGATTCTTTCTCTTATTGATTTATTCTTATCGATCTAATTTCCACTTATAATAAATTAAATAAGTTTCACAGATCCAGCGTAAGTAATTGTATTACAGACTTTGAAGTCTGTAGCTCCGGAAGATTAAAGGTAAAAGAGACAGAAGAAACGAGGTCAAGCCATCTTTTCTCTTGTCTGAATTCTAGAGTCAACTAAGATTTTTCTCAAACCTGCGATTATGACACGCAGTCGTGGTTGTAAAATGCATCAGATTGTCCTTCCGTTTCATCATATTACGAAATCAGTGCAATTAAAGCGCGATAGATTCTTCGATAAGTGCGACCGCGATGACTGATAAAATGATAGCGGCAGTCTACAGCACCTTGGAGTAATTGAATCCCTCGCGACGTAGAGTGGGCCCCTCCCCCCTGACACCCCTTCCTGCCATCAGCCGCTCCTCTCTATGCACGACATGGTCGTTCGTCTGTCGAGGTAGCGAAATTAAACGTGGGTGCCCACTTTGACTCGGTTTCCCACCTAATCACGTCGCAATTTAAATCTCTCGAGGCACCCTATTCATCTATCAGTGAGTACTCCAGACTGTCACTTCCGTTGTTCCGTATGCGAGATCTATTCTCATTGTCCGCACGCATATGACACGTATTGGCGATGACAATGTCAAGTGCTTCCTCTTATGTTTTTTAAATAACAAGTGCCATTACATATCGACATTTGATGTCATGAAAAATTGGGCCTTATATAATAATAGCGGATATTCAACTCAAGAGACTAGTTTGCATAAATCTTTCTGAGGATCAAAAAATTTCAAGACGTTGACATATTTCTATTGGAAGTATATAGAATTAGATTAAGGAGGAGTCACCTGTTTCACTTTGTTATGAGATATACTTTGTATTGATTTCAGAAATAAAATTCAGAATTAAAATTCCATTTCTTTGAAATGGAATTGACATGACCAGAACCAAATGGACATGCTGTACATTTGGTTCTGGTCTATTTTATGCGAAAACAGGAAAAATTAAAAAAGATTACAATTAAACGGCTTTAATGTAATATAATAGTGCCTAATAATTTTCAAATTTTTTATCAAATACATAATAATGATCTAGCTAGCTAAATTATCATGACTATGTACTTTACTGAATCTCGTGAATTCACTTTAAAAGTGAGATTATGAATCTGTATTGTCATGTAATAACCTTTTACCAAAGTAAGTCATGACGTCATTAATCTGAGTATGAAATACTCAGCTCACTTCGGTTTCATTCGTGTGTAAATGGAAAGCAACTATTGTTTGACTCTCTCGAGTCTCTCGTGACACATGATCGGATGACAAATGAATAGCTCAGCATTAGCGTAGTTATCCTAGAGATCTTAAGTTCGAGTCTCGTTGACATCCTGCTAGTATATGTGTTTTCAGGAAATTATATATATATATATATATATATATATATTATTATTATAATATCCAATGTATTATTGTAATTATAATAAGAAAGAATATATGTAAATAAGTTAATTGTATATATTATATTTTGAAAATAAAAAAAATTAAATAAAAATTATTTTTTGTTAAAGTATTCCCAGATTGACAAATATGCGTAAACTTTACAGCAACTTTATGTTTATTCAGTAATCATTCAATGTATAGATGAGCCGATTTGAAATATTGCAATCGTATTTATTAAAATTAAAAAACGAAATATCATGACGCAAATATGATATAAATATGAGAAACAAAGAATCAAATTTTTGTTTCTTTCTTATACTTACATCATATTTGCGTCATGGTATTTCGTTTTCTGATTTACTAAGTATCACTGTATTATTTGAATCATCATCGGCTCATCCATCTCACACATTTGACAATCCAATACTGAATACAACAACATTGCTGTTAAATTTATGTACATGTCACTGTATGTATATATATATATGCGTGTAATTGACGTAGTATGATATGTCGATGTCTCATAAATCATATGTTTGTATTATAAACGTAAATGTAAGTTGCATTTACTTAATCAGTAAAACAGAGATCTCATCGGAGTTTAGCTGCCACGCCAGCATTATAAGTTTAGTTATAATAACATCAATAAAAATTTAAATGGAAAAATAAGTTTTTTAATAAATTCTTAAACATTTACACTATGACCTTTTCATCAAAATTATATAAAATTAAATCATCAGATTGAATTATACATTCAATGGAAATGGAAATTGATGCACGCAGATATGTAATAAATTTGAATATTATAATAAGAGATAGGATTATTATATTATAATCTTATTTTATATAATAATGAATTATTAGTATTTCATATTCGCGCAATCGAGAAAAGAGATACAAAATAATTAATACCGTGGGTGTCAAATATTAAATTTGACTTGTTATCGAATTACGATATTACGTTATCTTGCGCTTTGATTCGGATAATTAAAGCGATTTTATTACGTGGATTAAATAATTCATGTGCATCATAAAGTTTAGCACGTTGCGAATGATTGATGTGTTACTGTTTGTTTCTTTCACATATTATCCTTATGAAAATATTTGCACGAAGATAACAGATAGTAAATTCAAAACGTACAGTGAGAGAAAAATGATTGCAATTTATAGTCTTTTTTCAGTGCCAATATATTTTTTGATAGAACTATAACTATGATTATTCAATTAAAATAAATAATTCTATTTTCAGACAAAACGGATTTTGATATTTAATAATATTTCTATATGCAAATTTTTGCAAATACAATTTTCATAAACTGCGCACCGATTAGATTTATTAAATTAAAAAATTCGAAAATAGGATCATTTTTCTTAATCAATTCATTTTCATCGATCTAATTCCTATTATAACACATTATTATTAGTTATTACACCAATATTATAACAGAAACTTTATAACAAATTTTGACTACGAACAATTTTGTCAAAATCCTACGAGAGAGAAATATATATTTCTTCCCTATATACATATTATTTCATTTTTAACTTATACTATCTCAATTTATAATTTAATTAAGATTACAAAATAAGATAGTATAAATTAAAGTGAGATACATAGTATATATAAAGAGAAAGAACACACCTTTAAGTTTTCTCATAGGATTTTGATAAAATCGCTCATGCCTGAACTTTATTATTAGGGTCTTTATACTATAAGTAATAATTATAAAATTGGAGTTTCTAACTATAATTATTTTATCATGCAATTATATAATCACAATCAAATATTTTTCCCTCAATGTATACCGGTGCAAAATTAAATTCTTACACTACTCAAAAAAATAAAAAATATAATTAATAATAATTAACATATAATATATAATTATCATGTTTCACGGTGCTTACATTACGATTTGATTTATTCGAGAAATGTCTAACAAAACAACTCAATTCGAGAATAAAACATCAAATCGAAAGTCTCCAGGTTTCTCTTAGAATATGAATATAAGTTCTATCCTAGATATAGTGTAATATAATAAGATTAATGATACACAAAGATATTTGATTACCTGGTTGCCGAAGACACCAATGCCACAAGCATGGACAAAATACAGGTTTGGCTAATTGCTACCACAGTTTGACCGCAAAATGTGATCCAAAAGCGATCGGGGGCTACGCTAAATACTTTTAACCAGGAACCTATGGCGGTCCCAAGAGCTCCAACGATCACCGTCCATCTGAGACCCTAAAATCCCATATATATTCTTCCATATATTCATCTATTTAATGAGCAGTAATATTACATATCCAGTCAACACAAAGTCTAAAATCGAATCATAAGACTTTTAGAAGATTTTCACAAAGATCTTCTTAATCTAAGAATAATATTTTTTTTTACCTTGGCAGCAAAAAATATAAATATTTTTTTATGAATATTGTTTAACATATTTTTTCTTTTTTACTAACTATTTCATTGAAAACACGCAATAAAAAAGCGCTATTAATTAAAATTTTTATTTTTTAGAAATATCGTTATAATGAACTATTTAACATATAGCTTACTTCGTAAAATATTTTTTTATTTCTACTTACTTTTTTCAGAAAATCGACATTAAATCCATAATGTTCTCAAATACTATCACTAATAATTTGCAAAACAATAAATAATATACAATATATTGTTAATAATAGTGATTTTAATTAAAATATATAAAATATCAGGTGATCGTTTCCGTAAAAATTAGATGATTACTTCGGTTCAAATAAATGTCTTATGTCCCGATTTTTGGGATTTTATGTCTAGGCAAATATTAAACAATAAATTGACGGTAAAAACTATTATCTATTATTATAATTAATAGGATGCATTATATCAGTGGCATAAGATGCTGTAACATTCTTAATATAAACCACGCGATCTTTAATTGTCATTGTGATTTACCACTCAAATCTACGAAAATTAAGAGATGCAATTTTTCCGAAGATGACTGCCGCTTTCTGGTACTCTCGAAAATTGAATATGAGAAAAAAATAATTAAGAATACATTCCAAAACATTCTTTCCAAGGAAGATTATATACTATAGTATGTTACGTATATTATATATTTCGAGTAAAGTTTTTCTTGGACTTTAAGAGAATATATGACAGGTTTTTCGGATTTTCCGTTACTTCATTCTATCCTATCGTTAACGCAATTATTACTTACGAAATTATCAAGCAAATAACTGGCAGGGAATATCAATGGTATATACGTTATCATGTATATCATGCTCGTCATGTCCACTACATAATCCGAGACATTATAATATTTTGCTACAATGTTCGTAATAATACTATATTCAATCCATTGCATAGCGTTGCTAGCGCTGTATATCACAAAGAGTGTGAGGATCAGCCATCGCTTCTTATAGACCTTGATCTCCTGCAATCAAGAATTTTCGATTTTTCAGCTTCTCGGCCACCAAATAATTAAGTATCGTATAATTTAAATGATCTTTAAATCTTGATCTCTTATTCTATATTTTATTGATTGAAAGAAGGAGTATTAAATTCTATATTACATATGTATATTGAAAGTGACACTAAATTATGTACATATTGAATTAATAAACGGTAAATTACGCACAGCATAGTGGATTAATATACGCTATTAGTGGTAAAAGTGACATCAAAGAGTTCTTTAATATAGTTTCACATAAAGTAGGAATCATATATTGACTTTAATTCTCTACTACTATAGTTCTCATGACATTATCTCTCTGGGATAAAAGTCCATTAACTTTTTAAAATGTCAATCCTAAAGGTAATATATAAGAGAGCTACATATAGTCATGCATCGTTACTTTAGCAATCTAGGATGTATCAGTGTGTATGGACTTTCTATAAAAAGTGATTGGAATTGGAAATTTATTTTTTTTAATTCCAGTCACTTTTTTCCGTATAAAAATTAATATTTTATATATATGTATATAAAATATTCATTTTTATACTTTATATATATATTATATATATATGTACATATTGAAATTCATATAATTCACACACATTAAATATTTATACTTAACTTACGATTTTATAATTTAAATAAAAATTGTCTTATTTTATCTTTATTATTTTAAATAATAATTTAATAATAATAACTTAAGGAAAGGAGATTCACGCGAAAATCAACTATCAGTCATTCAAATAAAATTAAAAAAATATATATTTTAAATGCTGAAAATATTATTTTCAAAAATATTATTTTCAGTACTGAATTAAATAATGTAGAAATGAATTATTAATAAAATTTGTTTTATTTTGAAAAATAAATTTTAGAAAATAATCGGATTGTAAAATCCGTATCTTTATTTATTGAATATCCCTTATATAGCATGTAGAAAATAAAATTAGTGGAAAGGATAAAATTTTATCGCAGTTATGTTTTCTTTGAAAAATAAATTTTCAATTTTTTTCTGTGTATTAGTGTTAAATATGCTTATATTTAACATAAGGTATTATATTTGTAATTTTTGACGAGAAATAGTTTCAGGATGCATATAAAAAGACACGAAATGAATATTGAGTGATTGTAATATTTTACTTTATTATTAAGAATTTCTTTCAAAAATTTGCTGCACTAGGTCTTCTTCTTGACATAAAGCTTGTTCTTTTTGTAAATGCAGTTCGTATTATTTTTCTCTATGTCGCATTTATTGTTAGAATCATTAAGAGACTTTGCTATTATTTCCTATATCTCTCATTGTATTCACAAACAGCTTTTGCGATCGCAGCTTCAACAAAATATTTCAATGGAAAAATATCTTGAAAACTGCAGGAAAATAAGCAAATTCTTTCAATGATTCTAGAATGACGCGAAAAAAAAAGATAATACAAACTGTAGTTACAAAATGAACAAGTTTTTGTGTTTAAACAAAGGTTTAAATAGTGTAGAATGTTTTTGAAAAACATTCCTAATAATAAAGTAAAATATTACAATCTCTCATTACTCTTTATTCTTTTTTATATACATTTTTATATCCTGAAGCTATTTCTTGTGAAAAGCATATTAAAAAAAATTTATTTTTCAATAAAAATTTTATAAAATTTTCAATTAATTTTTTTTGTACATGCTACGTGAAGGACATCCAACTAATAAATAGGGTATACTTTACGAACTGATAGTTTTTAAAATTTTTTTTCAAAATAATGCAAAAAAATTTTATTAATAATTTATTTTTACACCATTCAGTTCATTCAATACAATTTTTCAATATTTTTATATTATTCGATACACTATTCAACACGTATTTTAAAAATTTTGTCTCAAAAATTATTTGTAGTTGATTTTTGCGTAATTTTTAAATAAAAATTTTCTCAATTTAAAAAACGGACTTCTAATAATTCAACAAACAAAGCAATAATGGGCGTGCAGAAGTCAAGTGCGGAAATTGTTGCGCAGAAAATTGTTCGCTATCATTAAAAATTAATAAGATCTATTTACTAGTAATAAAATTATAGGGAATCATTTTCTGCGCAACAATTTCTGCGCTTGACTCCTATATGCTCATTGTTGTTTTTTTGTTCAAAAATTTTCTCATTTTTATTATTTTTTTTAAAAACGTGTCTATATTTCTTATTGAAATAACGTTCAGATTTTAAATCACCGCCAAACTATTTTCATAAATACAATATAGAAAAATCTGTAATTTTTTTTATAACTTTTTCATTTGATTAAAAAGATACATGTACATTCTTAAATGATAAAATCGCTAAAAATACCACGTCAATTCAAAGCGAAGATTATTTCCTCGATATCTGCTAGTCTGTTTTTTTTTTCGCAATCATTTGTGATTCTTGTTCATTCGACGATAAAATTATTCACCTGCGTCGGTTGCACGTTGCAATCACCGGAAGGCCCACTCATTTTAAGTAATAACGGTATCCTTTTACAATTTTCGTCAAATTTTCGTGCCGAGCTTCGATCATTAATATCGAGTAATATTAATTAAGAGTGATTAAATCTAGCAGAAGTATCATCGAGAGATAAACCAAGGCAATCCTTCCTTTGAAGCCGCTTTAGTTCCTAAAATTCAAACAAATGTCGATTTCACTTCTTTCATCTTCTACCTCTCGATGAAAAAAAAATTAAAGTGTCAAAATTAAAAGCATTTAAAATATCAAGCGCGAAATAATGTCGATATTTAGATCGAAGAGTATTGTAAACTGTATTACGTCTATTACTTTATATGAAAGCGTCGTTACGAAATTAATCAATTTGTCCATTTGCGTATTCCAATTGTGGACAAATGAAAACTTTGCCGTATATATCATAGATTACGGCGGATTGCAGTATTGATAATTAGGAATGAATAATTTGAAATAAACTATTTCGATGTCATAGTCATTTCACAGAAATGCGGCTGCGAGGTGTGGGCGTTTGTATGCGTGAGTCTTTGTATGTTAATTAGACGCGCATTTATAACATCGATATTCGAATGAGACAATCGAGACAATAATTATACTAAATATATCAACATTAAAAATCGAATTAAATCATTAAACATCTGTCTGGGCACTTTTGATTTCACACAAATTAATATTATTTTAAATTTTGATTTTATATCTCACGCTGATATTCCAAATAAGAATTACAGTATAAGATTAATAATTTTGCGAATATGTCGAGCAATCGCGACAAATTATACTCAAGTGTTATAATAAAAACTAGGAATTGAGGAAAAATATCTGCAATCAATTAGAATTGAAACACTTCGAAGATTGAGTTCGATTAGAGAATAACTTTTTTATTTGAAACCTAAATAATATTTATCTAAGTGTTATTTATAAATATTAAAATAAGTTTTATATATATATCTTCACATTAAAATAGCATTATAAAAAGATATAGTGTAATAATTTTAAAATATCTTCGTATATTTTCAGACATGCAGCAGCATAATTTAATACCTTCACTAATCTGAAAATATTAATATTTATCGCATAAAACATTAATTATATTAGATCACATAAAAATTATATCACATAAAAATATTAATTATATTAGATAATAATGCAATTAAATATTGAAATATTTTATTATACTATTATATTATATGTGTGAGTAAATATTAATTTCTCCTAATGATTATTATAATGAAATATTATTAAAAGATGATTAAAATCATAAAAAAGGGAACGAACAAGAAGAGCGAAATTAATTAGGCCGCAATCAGACTATATTGAAAATTGAGATTAAAAATTGAAATTTGACCAGTAAGAGAGAGAGGACAAAGGAATTTTAATTTCTACTGTTTTGATTTCAATCTTTCAATCCTCAATTTCAATCTTCAATGTCTGATTCTCTCCGGTCTTACACTAAAAAAAGTGTTGTATTAATTGGAATTGTTTTGTTGAAGTATTTAAAAGCTTAGTTACAGATCTAGCTAAGCTTTTAAATTAAAACAGAAAATAATTACGTAGAAATCTCAACTATGATGACACAAAAAATGTCGACCTTCTCGCAACCAGTTTGGTTATCCTACATAATTACTTTGATGTCCCAATAAAGTTTCAAACCTGTATAAAGCTAAAATATATTTAGATATCTCAATAAAATCGTTATTATCGTGATTTATTTCTCGTTTATTTTGAACTATCAAACATAAATCAAAGTCAAGTGATTTGATTACTTTACCAGAACAAATGATGGTCCCATCAACTCACGATCGTATCTTTATCGAACCGCACAACTTGAATTTCCCATGACGCATCCGACTTTGAATGAATGATTTTCCGTAAAGACGGTCAGATTACATCAATGCGTCACACCTCGTTGTTGCCGGTAACGCGTTGATCCCGATAGCGTGAATGATAAAATGCGGAGCGCTTTCGTGATACGCCGGACGTAGACTAAGTGTATCGCGGGAGTCGCGAGAGCATCTAACTGATTCTGGCCTTCCACAAACGTCCCTTGTCCATCGTCCCCCGCCGCCCACACCGTATAGTCACGCACGTGAAAATATTTGCGCGCACAGACGAGCTACACGCTGTCTGTTGCACGCGGGACATAACGCGCGCGCCTATCAATGACGGTATCAGTTGATGAATGCGCCGTCGCAATACTAGTCGTTCACGAGTATCCGACGGAATCACAGACGACGACGGTCGCCATCGCCATCAGATGTGGAGAAACGCTCGGCAAATATCTCTCGAGATCGCGCGAAGTGTGGCATCAAGCCAGAATTTTGCAATTTGATGCTATGTGTTGGTTTACTAGCAATGCAATTTTGAGAAGTAACGCTTTAGAATAACTGAAAGTTAGAATAATTAAGGTCGATGAAACCTTCGTCTTTTTCCTGTGTCTGATTTGTGAACGCTAAATCGTAAGTTTTCCTATATGGAAAGAACGATTTTGCTGAAATCTAAGAGTTTAGATAGATTTTAAAATAATTTTGTTTGTCAAAATAATTATGTAGGTTTAATAGGTTTAAAGGTTGCTAAAATGTCTTTTGCAGAATTACTCATAATGAGACATCTACGTAATTATTTTAATAGTGCAACAAAGTTATTTATAGATCTGTATCTACAAGGAAAGAATTGTTTTTCTAAAGAATCTAAAAATTTTGCTAGACATACATTCGAAAATTTCTTTGGACTATCAAAATAATTATGTAGGACATCCAAAAATTGAATATCTACAATTTTTGCAGAATTGCTCATAATGTTCGAGATATGTACGTAATTATTTCAATTGTCCAACAAAGTTATTTTTAGTTATGTATCTACACGAAAAAAATGCATGATTTTTGCCGAAGTATCTAAAAATTTATAAATCTGAAAACAATTTTATTGGATCATTAAAATATTTATGTAGGATCAAACTAGTTGCTAAAATGTCAAAATTTTTTGAATAATATATTATTATAATGCTTAAGATATCTACATTATTATTTTAATGGTCCAATAAAGTTATTTTCAAATCTATGCCTATGGAAAAAATGATTTTACAAAAGTTTTAAAAAATTTAGCTAGATGCAGATTTGCAAAATAATTTTGTTGGACCATCAAAATAATGACGTTCAAACTAGTTGCTATTTTGCTAAAATGTCAAAACTTTTTGTAGAATTGCTCGAAATGCTTGAAAGACATAACGATTTACGTAATTATTTGAATAGTTTAACAAAATTATTTTCAGATTTTTAACTATATAAATTTTTAGATAGTTCAAAATCGTTCTTTCCATGCTATATTAACATTTATGGAAATTATTCATACGTTTAATGGTTTTGTTTTTATATAAGTTGAACAGACACACACACATAACACAAACACAATTTGTACAAAGCAGAGGTTTATCTGAAAAGATAATAAATACTTTGTATTAATCATTGCGTGGCAATGAACTTTTTATGCATGCCGCAGCTGTATTTGCATAATCCTATTGTATATAATGTCTAACGAATCATTGAATACAATAATAGCGTATTTTTATTGTCGATACAATACAGTGAATAGACTCAAAATAAACTTTATAATATAAAAATTTTCATTGCAAAATTTTCTATCGAAAAAGACAATCTGATACAATTACTACCGCGTATTTAGGTAAGGAAAATTCCATGGACGAGAATAAAATTTATACACACATAAGCAACGAAAAGGATGTCCACAGAAATGCGCATATAAATTCCTAATCTCTCACCAGTTATCTTCTGATGACTTGATTTCTTTTCAATACGTATGGAGTTCTATGCTTACTAACGATGTTTCGAAGTCGACTAACCTTAACAGACTGCGTCAAAAAAACTTCTTGTTGACTTACTTAACAAACTGAAGCGTAATTAAATAATTGCAGAAAATAAATGTAATGAAGCAAATAAAAAGCGAGGTTGCAATTGATAACCCGAAATGCAGATTAATTTCAATATTAATATTTAATTATTATAATTAAACTTTATGTTGAAGTTATGTTAGTTTATTAAAATTGATTTAATTAACAAATGTATATTAATCAAAATATTTAAATGAAATTTGCAACTGGTTGTTTATATTATATTTTATTTATATATCGTAAATATTAAATGATTGCATAATTAATATGACAAAATTTTTTGTTTTAAATAACTGCGATATCCAACAATTGTTGCTCACGTACAGATAAGAAAATTCGGCATTTATTCACATTTTTTGGAATACCAGTAAAATACCGATAGCTATAATAGTAACCAAAAGACACTGTGAGTAAACCGTTGTCTTATCAGTTGCACGGAATTGTACGAGATAACATACGTATGTATTTGATATGACTCACTTCAAGTTTCACGGTCTAAAGAGAAGCCTTGTTTTATAACAATACTTGGAATTTTATTCACGAATATACCATTATATATGAATGCAGAAAGACAAGCACTTTTTATTGCTGGAAGTGAAATCGATATAATTGTGTTCCTGGGGTGAGTTCTACATGAAATTAATTATTTCAGTTCTCTTATATCCATCATCTGGCGCGATTTTATTTAATGTGTTCCACGTCGCATTATGATTTTAATTGTATCTCTTCTAATAAATTAGAAAGTAGAACATGGCACAATTGGGGGATTTAGTTTACTGTATTATCAGACACTAAACTCAGCATCAAGCTACATCAGTTTTATCTAAATTTTAATTTTACCTTCGGAAGAAAACCGATCAGGGAGGATGGGTCGTCGCCGCCATTGAAGCTTGATTCTGTTGCTCTTTTAACTTTCATTATCACAAGCACTCGAAAATTCACTCAAAACGCAAGTTTTTAATTAGGAAGATAAAAACACAGTCGTCAATTGGAAAAGCGTCAAATAAACTAATTCCTCTGCCAATTCCGATGAGCGATAATCCGATAATCAGACGTTCATTAACCTTCGAGTATCGTTCTTCTCGATCAGCAAAAATAATTCGATATACAAGCGAAAAATAATCGCCACGAATGAATAAAGAAGGCGATTTTCTCTCTCTTCGTTTCGACGTATCACGCACAATAAGATCGGCGAGGCAGAGTCACGTTCCAGCGTTAAACGCAGAATACTAAATGAAGCTCTTCAGACGATAACTAAATAAACTCATGGTGTAATAAGATAAGAGGTCTGTTCACGTTGCTTGCACTTTTTACACTCAGCATCTTTGCTTTCTCTCTTTTCAACACCCAAATGTATACACTGAGAAAAAAAAATGCTGTTGATTCAATTAAAGCCTATATTACGGGCTGTCACTGACATAAGTAATTAATTCATGTATATTTTTATTGACAAAAAGGCCTTGATTATTGAAATAATAATTTATGCCTTTGTGTTAATAAAAATATACATGAATTAATCACTTATGTTAATGACAGCCCGTAATATAGACTTTAATTGAATCAATAGCCCGTAATATAGACTTTAATTGAATCAACAGCATTTTTTTCTCAGTATATCTATCTTATTTTAATTCAAATATTTTGAGGGATTTCTCTCTCAAGCAACGCAAGTAGACCTAAGGTGAAACGTTACCGCGGATGCGCGAATTTAGGAGATCGAATTTGGACTAAAATTTGATTGGCTGTTCAATGCTGCTGCTATTATACGCAGAAAAGTACATTTGGATCCAAATTTGATTGATTGTTTCCAGTGCTATCGCCATTATGCGCCTTTCACCTTATCTTATTAAACCATAGATAAACCAATAAAGCCGGCAATTAGGGATATCGTTTCACATGAGGATGGTAAGGTCACATGATAATTTATTATTGCAAAATAATAATAAAACATCATGCAACATTCGAAGACTTTTATTTTTAAAAAATCAAACATGCAAAGCGAATGCCTAACAAGATGTATTTATCTGTTTCTCCCATTTCTATTTTTTCTATAAAGGATCTATTTGTAAAACTGCAGTGTTAAGATGCTTTTCTGTTGATTCTAATAAGTGATTAGAAACTAATAATGAACGCGAACCGTCTGCGACACGTAAATTTTATTTATAATTGTGTAATTGTTACAATTCATTTATTAACAAACTCTTTCAAGATTAAAATATATGTTTTTACTGCACGTGTAAAGATTCACATAATTAATTATTTAAAAAGGAGGAAAAATATTATGATTATTAATTACTTAGATAGAAAAGTACATATGTATATAAATTACATGAAAGTAATATTAATTACGAGCAAAATAAAAAATTATTTACGAAGAAGCGATTGTATCAAGAAACATTGCATGTGGTATAAACAATATGGTATTAGCAATACGTGTATCAAATTATCAACTTAAGATAACATGCTATTATCACGTGAATTTGTATCTTGTTACACGAACGCTAATATGATGATATTTTCATGATATAATATAGCGTCATCAAAAATATTATTTTATATTTCAGCAACTCAATCTGCAGTATAAATATCGCGTATACACAAATAGAGAGAAAAATAAAGAATGATATATATTGTGGCAATAATCTATCATTAGCAAATGAATCTATACATTCGCATGCATTTACTTTCACAGATACGGCATAATTACTTTATCTTTTAACAATATTAGATAACATTTAGATATATTAAAGATATAATTTTAACGATAATAATTTTAGAAGTCAAGAAGAAATTCCTTACTCTATATCTATAATTACTTTAAATTAACAATACACCATTAGTTTAGTAAGAAAATGACATCAACATTATCTTAAAAATATTACGTCTCTTAGCAAAAAGAATTAAAAATTTGATAAAGAAAAATAATTTTTTAACAAAGTAACGTTTTGATAAATATTTTCTTGAAAGTCATATCTTTTTCAGTTAAGCATATGTAGATAACTGTAAATATTATTAAAAGTTTTTTAAGAATTTACGTTTACTTAAAGTATAATAAAGCGTATTGAAGTATCTTCTAAAAAAACAAAAGTATCTTCAATATGCTCAATTTATTTATATTTATTTATATAAATAAATTTATTAAATAAATTTAATTTATTAATTTAATTTATTAATGAGTTCCATAGTTTATATACACGGAAAGAATGATTTTGTTGAAGTATCTGAAAATTTAGCTATAGATACAGATTTGAAAATAATTTTGTTCAACTATCAAAATAATTATGTAGAACGCTCAAATTAGTTGCTAGACTGTCAATGTTTTTGCAACATTGCTTGAGTTTCCTGCATAATTATTTAATATTTTCTCACGATTCAAAAAATTATTTTTAAGCCTGTATCTAAATACTTAAAATTTAAATACTTCAGCAAAATCATTTTTTTCGTAGATATTCAACATTCCACTGAGTCTAGTAATAAGAATTTGACATATTTCACATGCACTAATGTTAACAGTCAAGACATTATTCTAAATACATTAGAAATTTTAAATACATTAGAAATTCTAAATACATTGAAATAATAAAATATTGAAAATATAATCTACTTTTATAATCTCTTATACTCTTCCTTCTTATTATCTTATACGAGAAAACATATACATGAGTTTTTGCCTGCAACGAACTGAAAATCACAACGTCAACAAAAATGATATGTTTAAGATCCCGAAATATGACGACAAATGGAAACGCGTCAGTGAAACTCACGTGCTTCCCGCGTCACGAGGAAGCAATTGTTAACAATTGTCGCGCATTGTGCGAGTCGAGAAAAACGAGTTCTCCCAACTCATGGTGAGACTATTCGCGGAACTGTAAGAAACTTGGTTTCAGTTGTGCCTTATCGCGAGCACGGAACAGATACGACCGATCCGCGAATGCAACTCTTATGAAATTTTTCGTGTGGAGAAGAGAGCGGTTGCGGCTTTCGTGTGTGTCTCTGAAATAGAGAACGCTCTTGCGTTTGCTTCGTGGGAGAGATAAATCGCGCGTGAAAGAACAAGTAGATAAAGTGGAGGTGCGAAATACGACGTAAATTGGGAGATACGAAATTTCAAAAACAAAAAAAGAAACGAGATTATAAGTTTATGTTGTATGTAAAATCGAATGAATATCTATTTTTCAAGAATGATTTTATTAGATTCTTCTTCATGACGGAATAAGAATACTAAATGTTATTAGGTTAAAAAACGCTACGAATTAATTCCAACACCTAATAATTCTACAATACATTTTACATGTGCATACATGAAAAACATGACTACACTTTTAACTTTTGATATAAAAAAGTAATTTAAAAAATATCAAATTTTATTACATAGTTTTGCTGAAGTATCTAAAAATTTATATATATATAAAGTTTTGACATTTTAATCAGTTTGTGTGAGCAGCCTATATAATTACTACTTGGTGATCCAAATTATTTTTAAATGCTTATATGCAAACAAAATTAATTTTCAGATGTATATCCTGCTAAATTTATAAATATTTCAAAATCATTCTTTCTATGCACAATTATAATAAAATAAGAATATAATATAGTTATAATTTAGAAGATTTTATTGATTTCTTTGTTAAAGTATGAAGTATTCATAATTGTCAAAATTTATAGAATATTTATACAAATATCGAATAATTCGAATAAATTATGAAAATTGAGCTTTAAAATTTATAAAATATTTTAATTTTATAATTTTTCATCAATCACTATGGGAATTCGGCTAATATTGATATCGAAAGGGAATATTTTAACGATATTCAGTATCAAAGGTCACGGGAAATCAATAAAAACTAAACATATATGTGACTAATATCATTAAAAATAGGCGTATACACTTAATTATCGAGAATAGAAATATTTTCTGCATTTAGTTCTATCCGTGTATGCGATGCTTTTACTATTCAAAAAATATCTACGCGTTTTAAAAATTAAATATATAATTTAAGAATAATCTAGATTTATTAAATTTAAATATTTTTACATATAAATTCTACGGAACATATAGCTGTAATTTCAAAGAATTTCTAACTTTCTAATTTTACGGAATAAATATCCATATTAAATATAATACGGATTAAGAATATTTATAATTAAATATAATATTTTAACATATTTTTTGTGAATTATTTAAAAAAAAGACAAAAAATCATATGCATTTTAATTAAATATTAATTAAAAGATTTCACATGAATATATGAATGAAATTATATAATACGATCATTCATAGATTGTTACAATCTAAAGATAAAAGCGATATCATTACTCTCACTCCAAACTAATTGAAAATTAAATTAGATTAATTATTTGCGGTTCTAATTATTTCTTGCAAATAAAGATCAAATATCCTCAAATATCCAATATAAGCGCCGAATTTTGATTATTTGAAGAAATTTATGAAGATTTTAAAGAAAGATAAAGCTTGCTAATTATAATTGTGCACTGATTCGAATATTTAGAAAAATATCTTTACTGGGAAATAAATGAATGTTTACTGGAAAGCCGTTGTATCAAATTCAGTTTAAGACAGGAAAAAATTAAATTAAATACAAGAGTTACATGTTTGACAGAAATTGCGAACATTACAAAGCGTATTTCTAGAGAACACTTCCGCATAATAAATTTCAATTCAGGTAAAATAACAATATCCTCCTGGACATGCTCTTGTTTGTGTGACAATGCTAATCGCTTTGGAATGATTCTATGATACCCCACGCTATGTCAGATGATTGGTATCGATTATATATCGACATACGTAATATCATATCATATCACAAAAAGCGCGAGTAACAGTCGATTAAAGTGCGTATTTCCAGTCGCATCAAAATACAATACTTCGTCGTTAAAAGGATCATCATTCTTGCGCGAAGAGAGAAACTCGTCCGAGGAAAAAGTTTTTTTGTTGCGTTTTTATTGAAGATCACTTTCTCGTCTTTCGAGCTGTTGAACGAAAATTATTCAACGAAAGAAATGATGGTCTCGTCTAGTATGAGTTTACTGGCGGTCGGAATAGCTTCTGGAATTTTTCTTTATATCAACCTTCGATCAAGGTAAGTGTTAAAAATATTTTAAAGATTGATTCCCTCCTTCTTGAAAAATATTGTGTTCTATATTAAATACTTCCTGAAATTTTTTCATAATGATATTGCATTTATTTGATATTGCATTTAATATTTTCTCGAGAGAAAGAGTTATTAAAACAAGTTGACACACGAAGAAATATATTTTTAAATCCTCTAATTTTTCGAATTATATACAGTTGAATTTAGAAATTATTAAAGATGTATTACATGTATTTTTTAATAAAATGAAAAAATTATGAAAAAATTACAGATTTTTCTATATTGTATTTGAAAGTAATACAAAAAATTTGGTATTTAGCTATTTAGAACTTAGATTGAAAATTATTTCAATAAGACATTGACATGTTTTAAAAAAATAATTAAGATAAAATGAGAAAACTTTATTTAAATTATAAAATTGTATTGTGAAATATAAATTTATTGATATGATGTTGAAATATAAATGTTTCATATACGTATATAACATTCAATTTTATACGGAAAGTATTATATAAATTTCAAATTCCAATCACTTTTGTAGAAAAAAAAGTATACACCTGTAATACATTCTTAAACTTTTAGATTATTAATTTCTGAATTATATTATTCTGAAGATTCTTGATTTTTCTAAAACTCAAACATTCATATTATGTAAATTGAAACCGAAAATTATAAATATTGAATATGCAAATGAATTTTGAAAATCTTTGAATTTTTATCAATATTATGAAATCTATTATTTTACATTCTGAAATGTCAAGAAGTTAAACATCTATTTAATTTTCGACATTTTAAGAAAATTTAGAATTTTTCTATAAATCAAAAATAATTTTTTTAGTGCAATCATATAGTTTTTTCGTATATTAATTATTTTTATACTAAGCATTTTTGAACAGTGATGTAATCAGTGGCAATAATGTAATCTAAAAATTCCAGGATTATCAATAATAGAATTTATATTTATCGTGATCGCATCAATACCTAAGTTACTTTTTATGATCCCCTAGAAAAACCTATATACTATTGCAATAATCTCGCCGATGTTATTATATATCTGATTATCGCACCAAACAATTGCACAATTGTGTTCACGCTTATTTTTTATATCTATTTATGAATTGTGTTTTCTGCATTTAAAACATAGAAAAACAAATATTATTCTGTTTGAAACAGCAGATTTTCAAACATAATCTATATTTTAACCTCAGTGAATGGTTTTATCAGTAAATCGCATATCAATAAAGATAAACGTTGAAGTTTGACAATACCTGACTACCGCTTCGAAACTTGGAATTGTTCGTGGCGCAACAAAAGCAAAAATGATTTGTTGTTTCGCCGATTTAAAATCGTGGCAGATTTATTAATTCACAAAGTAGATCGATACCTATCACTTGCTGGTTCTAATAATAAGATAACGAGATAGCATTGTGTCGCCTATGACCCGAATTAAAAATTGATTTCACCTTTCAGTATCAATGCTTATAATAGAAGCAATACTGTAAAATCATGTAAAGATTCGTAGATTGTATTATATATATATATATATACAAACTATTTTCGTAGCTTGTCAGATTTGTCGATATTCTTTTATATCTGGAAGAATCTTCTTATTTCGGAAAGTGTATAAATTATTTTTTCATGAGCTCTCTCTCAAAAGTTCAAAAACACACGTGTACTCAACCGAAATAAATCGCGCTTACCGGACAAGTTATTTTTCTATGCTGCATAAAATAAGATTGCGCTTCTCTTGAATTATTCTCAATAAAGGAAAAAGAAATGCATAATTAAGATTTTATTCTGAATAATTAAGATCACGCGAGTGATAATGAAGATCATCGAAATGGAACAAGATAATTTCTCATAGATAAAAAAAATATCGCTGTAATATCATCAAAAAAAAATTATATATTGTCGAATTAAGATCATAATTGTCAATGATATTCCTAGCAATTAATTTCGTCATCAAAAAATTATCCCAATGATTATTTCATTTTTGCTGTGCACACAAATCTATCACTTAATATTTCAACTAATAAGCGGAAAGAACAATTTTGCTGAAGTATCTAAAAATTAATTAGACATAGATTTAAATAAAAAAACAATAAAAATCAAAGCGAATGAGAGTGCAGCGCGGCTAGCAATGCGCAAAGAATAATATAAAAACTTTTACTGATTTATTTTTAGCAAAATCATTCTTCCTGTGTATAAAATTTTTCATTAATAATGACTTAATGAAAAATATGTTATCAAAAGTATCTTTGATATATTCAATATTATTCTATTACCACTATCATGACATTGAGTGATAAAAAGTGATAAAAGTGAAATAATAAAAAGTTTAAAATCATTAAAAACTTGTATTAAAACTTATATCAGATTAATGATGGTCTGCCATAAATTCGATGTGAATACAATAAAATATCGAGAGTGTGTGAGAAGTCAACATTGACAAGAATATAAGTATATAAAAATATAATTAAATGAAAAAAAAAGTAAATAAGATAAATTTAAAACATAAAAACATCATTCCTCCGTGATTAATATAATATATTAATCATCACGGAGGAATGATGTCATAATATAACGAATTCTATCAATCGATCATTTGTAAATTCAATGCATGGATTTGTTTTTTAATAAAAATCACTTCTGAAATTAATCTTTCAAAACTTTTTCTCTCGTCAAGAATCAAGAAGTTGTTGCAATAAAAATCATGATTATGCTGAATTCTATGTTCCGTAATAACTGAATGTTATGTAGTGTTCTTTTCGTCTCTATCAGATATTTTCAGTTATTTAATAAAATCATTTTTTCCGCGTAAATTTTAGATTGCTTTTAAATAACGCTTCGCCATCAATGATTTATCTTTCTTATATTCTTAATTTCGCATTTATACCCTACGCGCGGACTTTTCCTTCCGCGACTCAAATCCGGCATACACGATTACGCCGGTAAGAATATTCCGTGCAATGCTCTCGAACGGATCGCGTGAATAATAGTCGGCGTGGTCTCGCGACCTCACAGACGAGCCGGTTTAGGATCGCGGTATCACCGGAAGCGCCCACGACGCGGTGATGCGTGCGATGAGACGTATATCGACGACATATCGTCATTAAGAATGCACGTGGCGGGCCACGGGGCGTGGAGTACGTCAATGGTAAAACGTCGGGCGTTGCACAATGTACATATCGAGCTGTGTTGAACAATAGACGCAACGGCGCGTAGGGGAACCGGAAGCACGTACAGGAACGCCATCTCTTCATTGTCGGGATATTCGCTGTCGCGGATAGTCGGTCTCGCCCGGTGCGAAACGCTCGCTCGAACGCGAAGCGATATCTCCGAAGGTGTCGAGGATGTCCTCGGGCGATTCTCGTCCGTGCAGAAATTGATCGCACTTTCCGATGTGCATTGATTGCCAAAGTTTTCCAATTACTCGAAATTGATTTTCCAAGGAATCATATGGCTGTTGCATTGTGGTCTACCGCAACGATGAAAGCGTAAATCATTGGAGTGTTTCTGGCGTTACATCGCTTTTTGAGATCTCCTGCTCTACATACTTCGAAGCAATTCTCCGTAAAGTCCGCTTTGTCTGTTATAAGAGCGGTAACGTAAGGAACAGAGACTTGAATGCACATTTGACGTCACTAGACGAGGAGGCTGATGAAGTTGCTATTCAATGGTGGAAATTAATTTTCTGCATTAAAGCTGAAAGTCTGAACTATTTTCTATTTCAAGAGCGATAATTTTCAATTAAAATGAAAGATTCATTATGCGATAGAATCGCTAACATAATGAAAAATAAATTTACAAATTAGAAAAAATCAATAGTTTAACGCAACAAACATCTTTTCTTGATATATTGGTGTTGCTATAAAGAAAACAGCACGAAAGTGTAAAAAAAATAATATTAAACGATCTAAAAAAAAAATAAAGTTTATATGAAAAGTAAGATGTAACGTTCATAAAATATAAAATAGAACGAAGTCAAGAAAGAAATAAATTATTCGACGATAAATTATTCGACAGTTTCAATTGAAAAAGAAGAAAGATCAAGCAGATCATCTCTTGCCATCCTTATTTTTATTCAATGAGAATAACGCGAGGCGTTCGCGTTGATATTCATTACGAGACCGGGCTGAAGCTGAACGACCGATGAAACATTTCTTTCTAAGGATCTTCTGCGGGAGAAAGCGAGAGAAACGGTAAGTGCGAACAGTGACTCTGCGCGGCTCAATAATTACTGCATACTTGCAAAACTACTCTAATGAGGTGATGTTAGATTCTTATTCAATTATACTAGATCGCGTAAACGGAGGCTTTCTTACAAAGATAGCTCATGGATAAATTGCTACTTCCCATCGTACACCTCATGTCCCATTTACAACGCATTTTCTCACGGAAAAAAAAATTTTCGTCTATTTCTTTGGAAAAGAAAAAACATGATAGGCACTAATTAAATTAACATAATTGAACAGCGTTTAATTAAAAGAAACCAAAATCTAGAAAATATATAATAAAACGCAGTTTTATATTTTCAGAATATAATCTTTTATGTTTCAAAATAATTGACATCAGACTTACATATCTAATAAAATTTATATTATATACAGTTAAGATGACATTTTATTTATGTATTTATAAGTTGCAAATATAATTTTCCTTCACGATTTCTTTTTTCCTTACACGGCTTATTTAAGACGTTTAACACTGGCAACTTTATTTTTAACTATCCTTAAAAATTGAATATTATATCATTATACAAAACATCAAGGGAGAGTCGATTAATAGATGTAGGATTCGTTGAGCAATGAATACAGTGATGCTCGCTCAAACGGAAAAGGCATTTATTATATAATAAGAAACGATTATAGAAGCGAGAGGAATTACACGATAGATGATGTAATCATATTACAACAGCGCGCGTCAGATTTATGCATCGTCTATCTTTTATGTGCAAATAAATAAATGTTCAAAGCGAAAGACTATTATTTTTGTTAGTCATTAAAATTGATGAATTCTATAAAAATAATCAACTCCATTAATCGAGAGAGAAAGAAAAAGAGGGAGGGAAGAAAGAAAAGAGTTAGTTATAATTGATTCTCTAAAATTATTTAGAAATTCAAAAGATTAAAAAAATTTTTAGTTTAGTAGCATATTATTATCCAAATTTAAGTTATAACGCATATATAAAAATAAGAAAAAATTTTAGAAATATCTATCTCGAATAATATAAATTTTTACATCCATAAAAGAATGAATCAGTGTTCTATTCACTTTCATTAATTGTAATTTTTATATTTTGGTACAATCCATTCAATGAATAATTTGTCACTTATTATCACCATGTTTTTAAACAGAAAAAGAATTCTGTTCTCTTTAATATTTAATGACAAAAACATTTTAAACATATGAAATGGAACAAATATAAATCTCATAAAAAAATAGCGAACTACAATAATATGACTATCTAAAATACGGCTATTACTAATTATTAATCATCTCGAGATTATACAAATTGGCATTATACAAATTAAATAAATATTCGTGTCATAATTCCATATTATATCATCGTATTCTTATTAAAATTGATGAGTTAATATTTGCATGAGAAAAAAAATCAGTACTTGCAATTCCTAGTATCAATGAACATTTTAACGATCGCCAAAATTCAGTGAAAGTTTCGATCAATCACAACAACTCTTGGGTCACCAACTAAAGAAAAAAAGAAAGAGAAAGAGAGATAGAGAGAGAAAGAGAAAGGAATACATCGTCACGAGAATGTAACGAAGACGGAGGCTCCTACCATCGCACATAACAGCGTGATACTGAGTTTCCCCGGCTACCAACGATTCACTGTCACTTTCGAACCGACAGTCCGGTACGAGGATACGATCGCGCCGGTTCTGCAGCGTGAATGATCCATGGAAATGTCATGCCGAGTGAATTAATACATTGCGGTTTGACCGCGGGCCAAATTCATATTGTCATCAAAGACGTGAGTTAAATTAAAACTCTGTCAAAATTGAGATTAGAGCCTTCTTGCCTTCTCCATTACTAGAAAAGAGCTCTTCATGCTGTCCAATCTAAATTACTGAAACAGTCCAATCAAACAGCGAACCAGAATATAAGCAGCATCGGAAGAAAATTTAAGAAAAGAGAGAGGAAGACAAAGGAAAAGAGAAGCAGAAAAGCCACTTGGCGAAGATTATCTGGAGGAATGTAGACAGTAAGAATAGTTTATACAGTGAAAGGAAAGACATAACAAAGGATCCGAGTACAGGAATTATTTAAAGAAATTGAAGACGCAGCGTTAAAACTTTCACAGAAAACATAGTAATTCTAACTGTATGTTAAAGATAAAAAAAGGATGGATTGAGCCAAAAGGAAGAAGATCGTAGAGATCGAATTGTCCAAACCTGAATAACAAGATAATATTTTGTGAGAACGTTAAAAAAAGCAATAGAAGAAAGAAGAAGCTAATCAAGAGGTTCTGAAAAAGAAGAAGAAGCATAAGGAATAAGAAGAAGAAGAAAAAGAAAAGCTCGAACAAGTTTTAAGTATAGAAATTTGGATGATCTGAGCACATAAAGACAGAATTAACTGAAAAGAAAGAGATTAGAAGTTTAAGTGACAAGAAATTACTTACAAGAAACAATTGACCAGAGAGAATTTAATTCATCGGAAATACATTTCCTTGAGATTAATTGCACCAGTTAAACAGAACAGAATCTACAGTGAAAAGTAGAACGAAATCCAGAAAAAAGCGAAAAGAAAGAAGAGGTAAAAAGAGTCTAATTGAAAATATTTCCTAAAGAAATCAAAGTGTGCAATTACGCGAACATGTTCAATTGCGCGTGAATACGTGAGGCAGAAGAAAGAAAAAGAAATAGCAATTCAGCGTAATAAACTGAGGGAAAAAAAACAGAAAATTATTACTAAGCTCTTGGCGCAAACAGATTCAAGATCTTGAAACATAAACAAATTTCTCAAATCAAAAATTAGTTTCGTATGTAATTTTTACGCAGATTCATTACCTTCTTACGTAAAATTAAGTACACAATCTTTCTCATAAAGTGTACACATACTACACATAAAAAGTGAAGCTCGATTGTGATAGCGTGATGTGTGCAACGTTACATAAAACTACGTAACTGCCGTCGATCGTGCAGTGGAAAGCCGCGATCGCGTAACCGGCGTTTAGATTGGAGCGCGTTCAGCACGAAATACAATCATCGTCGCACGAGATCGAGATAACGGATATGAAGTTGCAGGAGAATGCCGGAACGTAGAATGGATGAACCAAGGAAGTCGACAGGGAAATCGAAGATTATCGTAGCCAGATGCGGAATCGCCGAATCACCGTGTCCAACGTCGTAAATAAGAGATTAGGGACGAAGGAACTTTCGCGTATTAAATTAATTTGCGAAGTTTATGCATCGTGGTATCTGGGTGGTCCTAATTTTCTCGGAAATTTTCCAGAGAATCAGCGGAAGTCGATCGAACGCCAGTTAGAAATATTCGACTGAAATAATTGGCAATTAACTATAATATTTTTCTTTCGGATTGATTTAATTAATATCCTATGATTAAAAAATAAAAGGAGAAATATTTAGAGGAAGATTAACGTTGATTTGGATTAATCGTGATTAACTGTAAATTTTTTTCATCTAATTGATAGTGCTATGCAATTTAAAAAGCGACAATAATTATCTATTCAAAAGTCAGAGTGGAGTGTGTATGTGCGAACGAACAATTGACTTAATTATATAATTTCACGATCTCTTTTCCATGATTCACATTGTGCCAAGTATTGCAGTCCTTTTCTAGAAAACTAGAAAAAAAAAGACATAATTTTTAATTAGAAGACAAAGCGTCATCTTCATTCTTTTATAAAGAGAACTTCCTTGTGTTGTCCACTCAGCAACATGTTGATCTACGTCTCTCTGATCTCGGCACTCTTAATTGAGAGTGATAAAGTTGTGCTCGGTCAGGAAAGGTATAATATGGCAACTTTTATGGTCCTGTTCTTGCTAATTACCATCGAAGTTGTGGTGGTGAAGGTGGTTACCTCCGACATGGAACGGGATGAAGATAGTCACTCAATAAGCGCGGCCGCGGTGTTCTTCGATCACGAAGATTAGACACGCACGGTTATCAGCCAAATTAGGAATATCTGATATTTCAATTATTTCAATTATTTCAATTATTTTTTATTCGGAAAGTGGCACAAGCCATTGAAACAATTTCGTTAACGCTAACGTTTTCATGACATAAAAAGATACGTTCTTTAGAAACCACATATATTTATATAAAACTTCCGCATATTTATATGAAAAATTACTTAACCATTTTAAAAACACAATTATAGAAAAAAAAAAGAGAAAGTAAAGTCGCATGTTTCAGACAATTAAATCGCAATGATGTTAGGCAGATCCCACTTAACTTCTTGACTGGGATAACCAATATTGCGTGTTACAAGTGGAAAGAAATAACAGCATCGATTTATGACATGCGTGTTTGACTTCTGCCACTTTCCAAATAAATATAAACTGTTAATTAAGTGCGCGCAATGACCGAGAAAAAATAACTAGAAATGCGCGCTATTGTAGCATAAAACCGTATCCATGTTATACCTATTTATAAATACTTTCTATTACATTCTCTTTCGTATCTACTATTGGCTCGCACCAATTACAGGTTTCGATAATGTGGGATCTCATGTAGTAATATCGATATACGGAATGCCTTACAAATGTCACGGACTTCTTCTCAATATACGACTAAATCCTTCTTAAATAAAACAAAATTTTTTTCGCTGCTAAACTAAAATTTTTATTACTGAAGTTGTAATTAATAAACAAAAAATTATATCTTTTGATTATAATTCAAACTTTATCTCTGAAATTATTTAGTTTTAATTTAGAACGCAATTCCAAATTATTCAATGCTGAAAAGTATGTGAATAAAATAATATGCTATGCAATTTTAAAAGAACTTTTAATTCAAGCAAAAATTAAAAAGATTTTTATACAATCTAATTAATAATTATATTATTATGTATTAGGTGTTGGAATTAATTCGTAGCGTTTTTTAATGAAAGAATGTTATTTATTTCACATGAGCATTAAAAAATACATTAATGAAAGTACTTCCCATCACTTGTAAAACGCTACGAATTAATTCCAACACCTAATATTATAACAGATTATTTAAATACCAAATAATATTCGATTTGATTAAAAAAATAACTAAAAGCGTTCCAGTCAAACGGGAAATTTAAAAATTTTAAAAATTATTAATTTTTGCAAGGCAATTATAGTCTCGAAAAAAAACTTTCGTCTCTTATTCGTTTTTGCGGAACTTCGTACATTAAATATGCATTGTGTTAATAGTCAGTGCATGAATATACAGTAAGTGCAGTTATTTGGTCCCGTTACTTCGTTATAAATATGTAACAACTGTGTCCCAGAATACATGGTTTCAGTCGATCGTTGCGGCTTCGTAATATAATAAATTCGGACAGTTTTATCAGACATTTATATACGCTTATTCTTTGATTATTATTTTATTATATTGAATACGAACGTGAATTTAAATATCATTTTTTATAAATACTCACACGAAATGTTCGTATCAGCGTTCGTAAATAAATTTAAGTGCAGATTTGCAGAACTGATCATTGCTAAAAATATCTATATTATTGTCATTTCGAAAAACATTATATATTATTCCGCAACGTATAAATAAGGAAAATGTTTTGGCTGTAATTTATACTATAAATAATTTATGCAAATAAATGTATTGTTCATTTTATATATTCCTTGTTTTGAATTAAATCCTTAAAAAAAATTTATCTTTTTTTTTATCTTATTTTATAATTGGGATATATTTTATAAAGCGAAATATTAAAATATATTGATCAATATATTAATATAATATTGCTGTATTTTATTTAAGGAAAATATCAATTTATTTCAAAAAGCAAATTTATTTCAAAAATACATCTCTCAATATATATGCTTCAGTTTCGATGCATAAAACAAAAGTTATTTTAATTTAAAATGCTCTTTACGAATTACACATTTACTTTTCAGCATAGAAATATAAAATTAACTTGAAAAATATTGGTTCAATTTGGAAAAACAGAATTATTCATTTTTACGTAAGTTTATTCTTTCATTATTATTTTATTATATTGAATGTGAACGTGAATTTTAAATATCTTCTATAAATACTTGCATGAAATATATTCGTATCAGCATAAATGCGTTTATAAACATTTCATCAGTGATTCACAAAAACTGATCAGGATTTGCCGAATCGTCATTTCGAAAGATATCTATATTCTTCTGCAGTGTATAAATAAGAAAGATATTTTGGCTGTAACTTACGCATAAATATGCAAATGTTTTTGATCCTCCAATTAACATAACAATACTTAATAATATTTATTAATATCGAAAAATTAATCGCAGATCTAAAATTAGTAATTAATACAATTAATAACGTGTGTCAGCGATCACATATACGCACATATACGCGTAATTACATAGTAATTACCAATCATCATTATTTGCGCGACCCCCTCGATATTTGCATCCTGATTTATGAAGGAAAAAATTTAGGAAGAATTCGAAGGTGAAAGAAAGGAAACGAGTGGTCCTCGACAGACGTTGCGCCTGTTGCTTGGCATCGTTTCTTATCGACCGTGGCGTGCGCTGCAGCGATTGCGGCGCCCGATCCTGTAGGAAGGCCTGTTCGCGTTGGGACACATCCGACAATGCCTGGCACTGCATATTCTGCCATCAACAAAGGTTTTTGCAATAATACGTATTCATATTCCTCATCATATTATTTATTTTCGAATTGCATCCTTCATTCGTTCGATGAACGAACTATATAATTTTTCTCGAGGCCTCTTTAGAGTCTCTATCATTAAGCTTAACGTTAAGTCTAGCATATAGCATTAAGAAATTTTCCAAGTCAATTATCGTAAATAATGTTTCCGTTATCAATAAAAGTTTTTTATTAATAAAATTGTTTTAAACAAAAGTTGCATTTGAAAGGAATGACTTATTGTAATTTTACAGATCGTGGCTAAAGAGGAATGATAACTGGTTCGACAATTTCGGTGGCATGGCGAATGAGGAGGAGGAACTGCGTAGCGTCTTTGGCACCGCCAAATCGCATCTTTATGTTGCAGGTAATGTGTGTAGAAATAACGTAGCGAAATTTTTGTAGCGTTGCATCGAGTCAAATATTTCTAAGTCTTGCGACAAGGCAACGGTATAATGGGAGGCATATCACAAGTGTTCCGGAACGTCTGGCGTATGCTTTCTTTTTCTTCGCGATTTTGCATAAGCATTCTATACCCGATCGGCGGACGTCCGTCCTTGTTCCGAGGTATTATAGAAAAGTCGCGTAACGGAGGGAGACCTGAACAGTAAGAACGGTTCGAAAAATCTCTCACGGTGATGCTCATTGTTCGGTGCGCGCTGCGTGATCCACGTGAATTGTATCAACGCGCTCGATCGACGAAGAGCGCGAGCGATCTAACGGAGTGATGTACGGTCCAGGATTTAGAAAGCGACTTTTCTTCGTCCCGCGACGGACAGGTTGTACGATTTGAGACGACGCGATGACGGTGACAACGCAAAGTTTCAAGTGGTTCCGCAATGCAGAGGAATGAGTTCATTCAAATTAAACGCGGAAGAAACGTGATTCTATAACTGTGTGACGGTTCGTGATCACAATCTTGAAAATTTGTATACTTAGCATTATCGCAAATCGAAGTATACGTATAGGTATACAATCGGTAAGATCATTCCTTTAAAATATTTATTGAGATATTCATTCTCTTGATTTTAATTTTTAATAAGAAAATGACGAATAGCATGGAATATAATTTGAAGAGAGTTTTAGCTTCGAGTATCAAAGTATATTTTTACACGGAAAAAACGATTGCCCTGAAGCATCTAAAAATTTAGCTAAATATAATACAATCTGAAAATAATTTTATCGAACTATCACAATAATTGTGGAAGACAAGTTGATTGTTAGAATGTCAAAATTTGTTGCTGTATTGTTTGTTATATTTGAGTGATATATAATTATTTTGATGGTTCAACCAAATTATTTTTAGATTTTTAGCTAAATTTTTAGATATTTCAGTAAAATCTTTCTTTTCAAGTATAAAGGATGCTTTAAAATTTGTTTTCTAGGAAATGCAGCTGCGATTTCAAACGTGGAACAGATTCAGGAGGATCGGGAAGAGAGACGCATGGTGTACGCAATCCAAAATTTTGTCGAGAAGATAGTCGACGGTCTCGTTGAGAACATAGACGATACGCCAATCGATCGACTCTACGAGGACCTCGAATGTAAGTGAATTATTGCATGTAATTGCAACACATATCGCTGCGGCGTAATAATATTAACGCCGAAACACTACCATGTCTCCTAAAATTGTAATCGAAATTTTAATTAACATTCTTTATTCCAGACGACAGATTTCTAGAGGAACATCGTCCACCATTGATCGCCGCTCTCATTCGATTGACTACCTGTTTGAAAGCGTCCCTTACGAGTAAGTATAGTATTTGCAACTTAATTCTATTCAATTTAATCAATATTCCTTTGTAGCGTTTTCGACTGCAGCAAGTTTAGATCGATTAATCTGGAAGTGCCATGAACTCAAATCAGAAACTAGAACTAGTTATTTGCTTCGAAAGTTTCGACATTCAAACCTTCGATATTTCTTCGATACTGATCTTCAAATCTTCGAAGAATCAAAATTATTAATCTAATAAAGTTAATGGTAACGAATATATTTTCATAAAAATATGTTATGAATATATTTTTCTTTTTTTTTTTCTATTTGCACAAGTATACTTTTCGAAGCTTTGAAGCAGGGATATCATTCCACAAATGCTTATGATGCGCTACATCGATACAACACACTAAGGCTCATGTCACATTACGCATTAGAAATCAAGGATTACGAATTGAAAATTACAATTCCGAACGAAATGGATTAAAATTAAAATTATCTGACTGCTCGAATTGAAATTTCCAATTGTGGATTTGTATCTAGCTAAAATTTTACATATTTTAGTAAAACTGTTCTTTCCGTATACATAAATAGAAAACAAATTTAACAAAATAACAATATTAGAACTACAGACTACAATTTTTTCAATAGTTAATATTTAAATATCATTAAACGTGTTAAAAATAATTTTTAATACGATATTTTTTAAATAAAAAAGTGTACTTATTGAGTGAATTGTTATATACACAAATATTAATCTTATATTTATTATAGGAATTTCTAAAAAAATATAACTTTGTAAAATATTATTAATAGATAAAAGAAAAATAGATTAGATAATAACGTTGCGTCACATCGTCAACTCGATAATAAAAATTCAAAATTGCTTAAGAATTTGGAGATCTAATTGCTTCAAAAAAGAGACAGAGTTCTTCTATTTCATTTTCAGCATCCGAAGCTGATCGAAGTGTACGGACATAGGCTTATATCTTAGGACAGGTCCATCAATATAAGATTAACTTTAATCTCGGTTTAACTTTCTGTTTTTATATTTTTTTAATTCTTAGCAAGATTAATTTACATTGTTGGAACTGGATCTTATCTATCTCTGGAGTTTGTATTGCATAACATACCGGCACTTGCAAACCAATCTTTTGTACATGATATAGCATACCGTGTTTGCAAAATGACATCCCTGCTTCGAAGGCACCTTAAACTTTAATAGTTGAAAGTTGATTTTGAAGATTCATCTTTCTTTCAAATTTTCAAAGTTGTTAAATGTAATAACTTTATGTGAAATCCAAAGTACGTAGAACATCATTTAATTGACCAATGTTGAGACTCAAACCCTCTGCAGTTGAAAATACTATTAATTATTCATCTTAATGCTAAAACTTGACAACTTTAAGATTTTGTTCTCTTATTTCTTTTTATTTTATGACTCGTAAGACGGACTAGTCTTCTTAAATCCACTCTTGCATTATTATTACGAAAAAAATATATTTAATTTCACATAATATCGAGATCTTGCAAAACCTGTAAATGTAAATTCATTTCTATGCATATTTATATTTCGACCTCGCCAATATAAATTATTTATGTATTTCAATGTTTCATATTGCAAAATAATTTGGACGGGTCTCACAAAATTTATAAATAAAGAGTAAATTTATGTAGGATGTTTTTTTTGGAATGTCACCAAGATTTTGTAATTAGATAATAATTGCTGCATTATCGTAAATACAAAATGTCTATAAAGTCTGATCTAGACTCTATATCTCGGAAACGATTGTAAATTGTGATGGAAAAATGTTTTGTATCAAAATCGTAGGATATACGATGAAAATATGGACTTGATCTAGAATAATCTCTAGGCTAGGTCAATGTGATTGATGTTTTCTTAAGTGGAATTTCCCATTTTTTATTGCATATTCTTATAGCTTATCTCGAGAGCTTTTCAAAACACTACAATAAAGCTTTTTTTAATTAGTACTTTTCGAGTTACAAGTTGAACATTATAATATCACTGGCGTTAGCGTTACCTAACATGTCTGATGACTAAAAAGTCTCTTGTTCATGACCTGGATATCATTTGTCAAGATTGGAGGTTGTCTCTCTTATTTTCATTTTGATCAAATGAACTTTTACCGTAAAAAGTGAACTTCCAATTGATCTTGACAAATGTTATTCAGGTCATGAACCTGAATAACATTTAAAATGCTTTAGTCGTCGATCGGACACCTTGGATAACTAACGTCGATCATATTGTAACGTTCAAACCTTATAACTCAAAAAGTGCTGATTATAAAAAAGCTTTATTATAGTATTTTGAAAAGCTCTCGAAATAAACTACAAGAATATACAATAAAAAAATGAGGAGTTCCATTTAAGAAAACATCGGTCACATGACTTAGCCTTGAAAAGATTACTTAAAGTCAAATCCACATTTTCATTATATGTCTCTTTTAATATCCTACAACTTTCGTATAAAACATTTTTTCATATCTACAGCCATTTCCGAGATATAAGACCTAGATCAAACTTTATAGATACCCTGTATTTAAATGATATAAATAAATTTATCGTACTGTCTGAAGAAATCAGAGAGGCACACTATTGTTTGTAGATATAGGCTGATTTTTGCAGACTGCAAAATTTTACTTTTAATGCCTTCATGATTTTTCAATAACAAAAAATGCAAAACAAGTGATTAATTAAATAATTTGAAATTCGCGATTAATTACTGAATGATTTACATTTAATGAAAATCAATTTGATTTTCAAATTGATCCACATTTAAGGAAAAACTAGTATAGTGACGTATAGCGATTATATAAATAATTATACAAGTTTTATGTAGAATCAACGTACATAGTTGAATAAAGAGTGTTTTATAATTGCAACAACTATAAAATACAGTTTATTCTATACGTATATGTATATATTATACATTACTTCTATATAAAACTATATAAAACTTGTATAGTTCACTCACTTATATATAACTGTTGCTACAACTATCTTTTTCTCTGAGTGCAATAATTAACAACTATTAGACCTTAATATTAGACATAGCAATATTAAAATGATATATTAAAATGACTAGACAAATAAATAGTAATGAAAATAAAAAAAAGTGATGAAAAAATAAATATTTCATCAATATAAAAAACATTATTAATACTTGAGTGAAAAACGCCCATTCGGTCAAGGTGCGTAATAATAATTTCTTATGAATTTATACAATTTCCAGTTCAAGTGTGCCAATTATTTGTTGCTCTTGAAATACAATCCTAAACTAAAGCTGGAGTAATCAAATCATGAATTAAAAGCAATTTAATATTGCTGCAAATTAGTATCTTAGAAAGCTGTTAACGATTTGATGCTAACATCTTAAAAATTGTAAATAATTTATTACGAAAAATATTACCCTAGCCAGGATTCGAATCCGGATCTCCATGCAGGCGTCTTCTCACATAATTATTAAAAAGTTAAAAAATTTCAGACCATCTATTATACAAGAAATATAATATTAATCTAAAAATAATTTTAAAAAAGTATATAAAAAACAATATATATTTTAATAATTATTAAAAATTAATTAAAAAATAGGAACCATCAATATGATATTTCTTAAGTGTTGGTATCTTAAGTGTTACTGCGATAAGAATGAAATGCCAATTCGCGGAATCTTGAGATCGAACACCCGGTGTATCTTGCCACGGTGACGTATACCGGTTATTAACTGCCGCCTGCGATAATGCCTTCCCACCGAAGACAATGTGCACCGCTCCGCTCCACTGGTCGTCGTTCTCCAGGCACTTTTATCATTATACCCACGTTCGCGACATCTTGACGGCGCGTGATTACGTAAAAGACACTACCGGCGCTCGTAATTATCGTAGTGTCCTCACTTAAGTCGACCCGAGCAATTTTACCTTCCCACGACGATTCTGTTAAAATGCGAAAACGGAAACAGCTGTCCGATGCAATGAAAGTGGGTTACGAATTCATTATCGACGATAGCGTCCAAAAATTGGAAGACAATCTTGACGCAAATAGAAAAATGTTCACTAAATATATATAAAGTTCTCTCATCTTTTTATATCCATTAAACAAATTTTTACTTGAAAATTCCCCGATTTTATTAATTCAATATGTTACATGTGTTTTAAATGTAATGAAAGTATACAATCAAATTCATTTTGTTCATACATATGACAGTAAGGAATATGTAACACTTGAATGTATCAGACTATATTTAACAAGATTGGCGATTTGCGGAAGTTTCTTGCATAATGCAGCCAAATGTCACAGTAATTGAGAAAATAATATTTCCTTCCAGTTACTACTAGCATGATATTTATAAACTGCTAGCATGATATCTTGATATTTTTTTCTTGCAATATTTAAAAACAATCGATGTGATATTGCATATCTTACATTGTTGAGAAAAAGATTTTATCTCTTAGTTTAAAAAAATTTAAGAGCTACGATATACACGTGCACGTAGTTCAGTGAGAACTCGATAGATTGTGCATGTGTACTGCGACGTGATGTTCTCGTTAAAGCCTGTATCTAAGCTTCACAATCTCGCAAGCAATATTATATATATTTTAATGCAATATTTTTATAAATATCAATAAGAAAATATAATTCTTTCATGTATAATATATTGTTTGATACAATTAATTTTGTAAAAATAGGTTAAACATACAATTTTTTATTTTATAACGGAATAAATTTTTTTAATAAATATCTGGCCGACATAATTTTATAATTTTGTCAGAAAAGTTTTATATAGAGATATAAATATTTAATTATATACTAGCTACTAAAAACATTGTTCCACTGCTTTCACGAACCTTCATTCCGGTTTGAAAGGCTTCATATAGTACGTGACTTCGCGAGAAAGACTTCTTCAAAAGTCTACTTTATCGTAAATCGTAAATATATTCCGATCATTAGCTCTCACAACCAGTCGCAATGTTTATGTTATTATGGAACTGAAGAACAGAAGAGTTGCGAATGACTAAAAAATTAGATCAAGGAATTATTCATTATTTAACAACAAATTCTTGAATAAAAGTTGAAATTTCAATCTTGATTTTAGTTTCGACTTGGACAAAAAATTCTTTATTTCCTTAAAAATAAATTTTGTTATATAATACTATAAGAATTTAATATCAATTGGTTATTGTTAAAAATTATTAAATTATTATTAAAAATTAACATGTTATAGATATTTTCTATCTAAGTCTTCGAATCTTCGACAGGAAGTTTAGATGATCTCCTTTAAAGTTCCAAGTTAAATGACCTAAGTCGTTTCAACTTTCGCCATTAAGAATTTGTTGTTAAAAGGCAATCAGCAACTTTCAAATCTACTTTTTGAGTTGTTTGACTCTTCCTTTCTTTATACTAACGTGTCATTACCAGTAATCTGTTGGTCGCGAAAGCAATCACTAATCAAAATCTATTTATGACTTACAAGATGCCTAAATAGTCATTCTAAATACATATGCCTAAATAGACTTTCAAAGAAAAATTTTTTTTACCGTATTTCAAGATAATATTTGAAGATAAAGAAATTTGTGTCGCAAGTAGTATATTTATATAGTAATGACATTATATATTTTAAATCCAAACAAAATTCTCTGAAGGCAACGAAATTGAATTTTTAAGTTAGGCATAATCTAAATGCTCTTACAAAAAACTTTTTTGCTGCAAGATTACATTGATAAGAAATATCTTGATATTTATTAATGCCATAAAAATATAGTTTTTATTTGTAAGTTGATTTATAATTTTATATAGATACACACACGCACAACACATATATGTCGCACTTTATTCATCCTAAATGTTTGTACTATAACATAAAACACATGACTGTACTATTACAAAATGAAATATCAGTAAGTGATATTGGATATAACATCTAAAAAAAGTGTATTATACTTGTAATTATAATTGAAACTGAAAATGTTTAATCCGAGGAAAGTTTTAAGATTGATAAAAAATATGCAAATAATTAAAAAAGGAATAAGTACTTGTTCCGAAAAGGAATAAATATCATGCTAGATCCGAATTTAATAAATTATAAAACAAGAAAGATATCCTGTTAATTTTTTAAAATAACTTGTAATAAAAAAGATTTGATCATTGATTGCATAATAAATGATAGTGTGCAAATTAAAATGCAAACGAATCACAGTAAATTTTGCAATGTAACGTTTTTCTTTGACGTATGAATCATTATAATTTCTTATTCGAAGGATAGATTTTTGATTAGCCGATTCGCTAGTCGAAGGAAGCCATGAAGGAGAGGACGAATAATTATAATATTCTTCGAATGATAATCGTCATAAGTTAACGTACTGACTCATCTAACTTGTTTGAAGAACATATAAATAGCATACTAATAAAGTTGATTACACACTACTTATTCACAAAAATGTTTTAATAATTTGAAGAATTATATATAGCACGCTGATAAAATTGTTTACACATCCCTTATTATTCACGATTGTCATAAAATGTTTTAGCAATTTTATAAAAAATTCCTCGTATTTTTACAATAGTAATTACCTAAAAACTTTATCGTATATCTTTTTATTAAAACAGGAATTTCCAATCAGTTATTATATGTGCAGGTGGTATATATTATATATTACTGTATTTTATAACACGATTTTATTATAATTTTATTCGTTGCATCTGGAGCACTGAAGTAAATTCGATAGATAAATCGGCAGGAAAGTTCAGGTGGACAAAGTAAAAGTACCCAGGCGAGCGTTCGCGAATAAAGGAAACGAGTTCGTTTCTTCCGCAAATCGAAGTGACATTTATACAAGTTACGACTAATCGTATCGGCGACATGGAATTTATGGAATTAAAATTCGCTAATTTTTTTCGACTGTCGTAACAAAACTTGTAGCGACTCTAACTTGCTCCACGGAGTTGAAGTGATACGAGATTGAACGTAATATCAATCTCGCGTAACTTGAGCGACTTTTGCATTTTGTCACGCAGTCTTCTGATTCCACCTAAAAGAAAGTTGAAAAAGACACCGTTCGTATGACTGAACTGCGTATGTACGCGATAACGTGCGTTAGAAAAGGTACATAACGGTGACGAACGCGAACGAATGGCGATATCTCTTTAACACGTCGCTCCAATTCTCAGGGTAAGTCGTGTGGCTTCGCAAACTTAAGCTCGTGCGATATATCGTTAGTAATAATTGCACACTTTCATCTTTAAAGCTCCTTTGAGGAAATTAAAATGTGAATGATCAACATCTTAAATAAAATAGGTATTAAAATTCTACATTTTTCAGAATGACATATAACAAGCATATTAAAAAAAGCATTTTTAAAAAAAAGAATTCATTAATGATTTTTATACATAAATTCTTAATATGTAAAATACTATTCAAATACTGCTAATTTAAAAATTAAATTAAAAGGCAGACAAAGAAACAAGTAAAGTGTTTCTTCATCCGCTTTTTATATGATATTTTATTAAATATTTAACAAGAAAATGAGTTCCTTTTTTTTCAATTTATTGACACTGATTTGTAAATTAACATGTCCAACTAGACATATTAATTTATGTTAATTTAATAAATTATCTACCTATCAGTAATTGGCATACTTTGCATTGATTTTACACAACATTATATAGAGATATATGGTAACTTTGTCGAATATTCTTATCTTAAAAAAATTTTATTGGAAATATATTTTAATGTAAAAAGTTTATTAAAATTATAGTATATAAAAAATAATAATGTGGTGTCAGAGGATCGATTACAAAAATCTATGTAGCAGTTAAAATGTTAAATATAATCGCGCGCATTAGAAAAAATTTGATTCTGTCTGAATCTTGTTTCTATTGTTAAAAAAAAAATAAAAGCCATAATATTCCTCGGACAAATGTTTTCTTCACTCTCCTTCTGCAGTATTCCGGGGATAATAACAACGTGTCGAATTAGATTTGAACCGCGGAAGGATTACAAATTACCACAGGCCTAATTTCGAGGCTTAAGCGACCGCGATTAAGCGTTAAACGCGCGCGCCGCGCGCGCAGAATGCGGGCCGCCGTGGTCTCACAAAGCGGGATCCAATCCGGCGGCGTACGATTATCGTGATAGATGCGCATTCTCTCGCAAAAGCAACCAGACTCCCCACTATGAGGAAGCCATAGGTCGTACACATCGTGCACAGGTGGACGAGGACGAGCGACGACGACGACGGCGACGGCGACGGCGACGGTGAGACGTGCGTGTCTCAGTCGTGAACGAGCGAGCGAGCGAGCGAGTGCTCGCGTGTGAAATTCCGCGCGGCGCGCGATTAAAGGACGAAATAAGAGGTAGACCGAGTAAACGTGACGATAGAAAAAAATAAGAATACGCGAAACGTGAGGAACGCATGAAACAACGTGAGAAAGGAATGACAAGACGTGTTTAACGGACGCATGACAGGAGATCTTTAACCTCGGATGATTATACGGTCGTTCGGCTTTGCTCACGGATCGATATAAATATTGGTGACGGATTGACGAAAGCGTTGGCACGAGCCCTAGGAAATAAGTGAATTGACAGAGATTGACAGGAGTCTACATTGTGAAATTGAATTTCTAATCTGGGGGAAGAGGGAAAGCACTTTGGCATCCTTTCCATTCCTTGTAACTTCTTCGTAGAAAAAGAGAGACAGAGAAAATAGAGAAAACAGAGAGAAAGAAACAAACCTACATATTTAATAGTGTCAAGTTAAAATTTCAATGTGTATAAGTTTTTATAATTCTTATCAGTCGATTGCAGAAGTAATAAGATTTGAAAAGTTTTGAAGTATCAAACAACAATTTTCTGATTCATTCGAAAATCTAATCTAATTAAAATATTTATGTGTATATAGTTTTAATTAGTTTAATTTTATTTAAAAATATTTACAAATTTATCCTTAAAGGTCTCATTAAACATATAATTTTACAGAATGGATTCCTGTTACTTCATATTCGTGTCATCACTTATTTATTCAAAATGAAAATAAAAAAACAGAAAATAAATAACAATAGAAAAATGAAAATCGCACGATGTCTTAATACTTAGCGATCAGATAATTGTATCGCATTATGCAAAAAAACAAGGCAGATAAAATTGATTTATTGATCTCTTTAGTAATTTGTGATCAATCGAAAAACACGCTCGTGCGACGAGCTTTCTCGTTATACTAAAATATCAAGGCCGATGCTAATTACGGTGACGCGATAAGAGGTGATATCGGCCGAAGAAGTGAGACGGCTTAAATCTTCTCATATTCGAGAAATCGATTTAAAGGCCTTGGAGTCTGGACCGACACTTCTGATCTCGCACGCAATTATGCTTATAAATGACTTGGTTTTTGCATCACAAGTGCAAAAAAATTCTGTACATCGAAATCAAGTTAAAATAAGAGTATACAAATTACTCTATTTATACAAGCCGTTTTCACTCCCGATTATTTTTTTTGGGCAATCGAGTCTTGTATATAATAATTAAAGCAAATATATTTTTAATATCTACTTTAAAAAGTCTGATTGCTCGAGTGATAAAATTATTTTTTCGATTTCTGTCTTTTAATATAGAATCCATAGTATTTGGGAAATACAAATTCTATTTATTATTTCAAGGATTCGTGCAAAACACATTACTAATTGAGCGATAAATCGGCACGAATCATTGTTTTTTTATTTCGGTTATTATATATATATTTTCTTTTAATCATTTGTCATCAGCATTTTCAATTCTTTTATTGTCGAAAAGAACACTATCAAAGGAATTCTTCTCTCAGCAATTTTTGTTTGCAATTACAGACTACGTTTTTCTAAAAGACTTTTCTATTTAATATGTCATTGACTCATTTAATTAATACACTTTTACAAGTCAAATATTTTTCTTTTGTTCTTTATACATAACGAAATCTAGTTTCTAATAATAATAAATGCTATCATATAGAAAAAAAGAATTCTTGCGTGTAAAGAAAAAAGATAGATAAACCATTTATTGGCATTCTAGAACAAGTCTTCTATGAAAACAGAATATGTAGCTAATAAAGCAAAAAAGAGGAGTCTTATTGAGTTCTCTCGTTATCGTCACGCGTCTTTTATCAACTGCATGACACAACTGAACAAACGAGATACCTTTAAGCCGAGAAATCGTGGCAACCTTCGACCAAGCGTATTTAATGTAGTCCGTCAAAATAATCTTTATACAAACTATGTAAAAATGTCAAAATGAAATAGCCAATTTATATTCCACTCGTGACATTTTTGAAAGATGCGACGATGTTCCACCCAATCGATTCGTGTTCTATGCACGCCTGTATTGCAAAATATTTTATAGATGCTTATTATTTTTTCAATCACTTAGAGCATTTATTTCAAGAGCCGAAATCCCTGAAATATGTAATGCTGGAAGTAAAAACAATTCGCATTCTATTTCATGTAAAATTTTTTACCTCTTCATCGAGAAATCTAAGATTAATAGTTAACTAGACATGCGATAAATGCGCAGTAGATAAATATCTACTTTCTAAGTAATTGCAATATTCTTTTATTGAGTAAAACTCACGTGTTTTATTTCAAATATCACATAAAAATACAAGTATCTGATTGATATTGGCAGTAAAATAAACTGAGTAATCTAAAAAAAAAAGTGGAATAAAGTTATTACATAATACTTTCGTGTTAGATGCGTCTTCTTGATATATGAAATAAAATCATGCACGTTGGGAACATCGGAAAACGTAATATACTCGATCATGATGATTGTCATATTTTAACCGCGTCAGCTTTACAAAAAGAAACATACTAGAAAAGTATCTTAAAGTTCTACAAATGTTGACATCACGTTTTATTACTTCAACATTTGCTATGCAAATGAGAACTTAAAAATTGCACTAATGGAAAAAAAACGGAAAAAAACTGACGTCATTACGCGCGTATAACAATATTCATGAAAGTCGTGCTACGTAAAAACAAAATTAAATCACGATTAACCTTTCGACAGTAATTTTGCTCCGATGTCTTCGATACAATGAATAATACGCGTCACTGAGATACAGAATTAATTATTATAGTATAGATAAACGCGGAAGATATTTTACGACCTTCGAAATATGATAGTATTTTTTAAACTAGCCATAGAAATAAAAAAAAAATACGTATCTCAATTACAGAGATAATAAATGATAAATGTTTCTCTGTGATATCGCATGGAATGGGTGGAATATTCCTTTAGTATTTGGACTTCTATTTTCATTAGTCCTCAGAGGGAACATCGTCATATTTTTCAAGAGATTAAGGCAAAGCAATTTACATTCTTCGAAATAATTCTATAAATTGCGAGTGACTCAGTAAGATGAGTCTAGTTATTCTTATCAAAGATATACTCGCGAACTGATGCCTAACATAAACGTCAACTTCGTTGATAAACATATATATATGCCTACGTACTAAATGTGTCTGACTCAGTTCTAAAATTCAGCGAGAAATTGCCGCGGACAAAAAGGTTTAGAAAAGAATAGGAGGGACAGAGAAACCGCATTAGCTGATAATACAATGTGAAAGGTGCAGTTAATACAACTGCAGTCGGCTGAAGAGATGTTGACGTTGATCGGTGGCCTCATCGTTGCTTATTTCGTCTACATTCTGATTTCAAGGAAAAATGGTAAATATCTGTACTAAATTTCAATGTTTATTTTTTTAAAATATACTCGGTATATTCTACTAAATTCTACAAGTTTCTATAATTTTTATCATATATGTTTTAACCAAATTTTAATTCTATCCTGTCTTATGTTTTATGAATATAGGTTTAAAAATATATATATAAAATTAAAAATATTAAAAATAATCGAAATAAAATTAAATGAAATCAATTATAATTTTTCATGAATGTAAAAAAGTAACAACTAACTCCATTGAATTATTCAACACCAAAAATAATTATTCACATTATATATGTACATATTTAGTCAATCTTTGCTATCGTAACATATTGTTTTATCAATTTTGCAATGAAAATGCGTCATATTAGTGTACTATTATCTTTCCGCCGCAAATAGTTCCGATTTCTTATCTTCTTATCTCTAAGCAATCGCACGTAGAGAAACGATTAACAGCAATGGTTATCACTGGTTTGCAATATAAAGAAAACATTAACCTGACAATTACCGCATGTAGTATATCAATTATATTACTATTTTTAGAGCGAAAAATTAAATATGTACATATATATTATAAAATAATATATTAGTGTAATAAAGGAATATACCTATATTAATTTTTTATCGTCTAAACGTAAAGCGATTTAATATTAACTATTTAGGAAAATACATGATTTCTCATTTTCATAAATACAGAAACATCGTATTTATTCTACACATTTAATTATCTGTATCTTTATTTTTTGCAATAAATAGCAAATGATGAAAATTGTAGGAGAAAGAGATATTTAATATTTATTATTATTATTCCACACTTTTCACTTCTCCCATACATATACATATATGTGTACATATTCTATTTAATATTATATTCCACTTTCTTTTTTCAAACTGTATTATTCCCACTGAGACACTTCCAAACGAATTTTTATTTTTCAATTATTGTATATTAGTAATCCTAAATTTTCGTATGAAAACGCGTCGTTCGCACGACTTGCAATCCTCTCGCGAGATATCGTTCTCTCCACGTAGAGAACTGGTCCAGTAACCTCATCTTGAGATCGTCAAGTGCGATCGACCATTTATAACATAGCAATCGACAGAAAACGAAAAAGAGGAAATGTCTTGGCGCAACGGTTTTACTACTTCCGTTATCCGGATTTTTTACGCGAAAGATTCTCGCGCACTGTATTAAGGTGTCACATTGAATGAACGTTGGATTTCTCCGGCAGAGTTTCCCACATAAAGCACACTCGTTATCGCATCAGATGCGGTTTTAACTACCGAATTATTCGCATATAAATGAGAAAACCTCTATCTGTAAACCAAATTTGTGTTGTATAGAGCATTATTCTAATAGCATTAATAATTGACGCTGCGTCGTGAGAAAGCAGTCCTTAATTTTCTTAAATTCAAAGCTCGTAAAATAAAACAATAAACTTTGTTTGCTATTTTACGATTACTCCTAGTCGAAGTTAAATCTATTATAACACGAGGAAAGTTGCACAGAGAGAATTAATTTAGCCCGCAGCAAGCCAGTAAAATAATGTGTCGGATAGAGAATTTATGCAGATCCTCAAGCTATTCGCAAGACTCGATCCGTTCACGTGATTATAATTTAACGTACAATTTATATGGAAAAAAGATGTCAACGTAACCTTCAAGATCACTGACACATAATAAATCAAAATTGTTAACATAGAATTCTTAGATATTTTCTTCCATTTAATCGATCATAGTAGGAAGACTTGATTATCACGGATTAATTATGCGCAATTATTATTGCTGTACGTCACGCTACCGCGACAGGTTGTTCCATATAATCGTACGAGGAAAGCAAAAGATCGATGAAAAGCTGGTAACGCTGTTACTGATTTATCGTCATTAATAGATGTCAAGAGAGAAGGCAATTTAACTTGCTGAAGAAACTTCTTCAACATGCCGGCTAATAATGCTAATGTTTTAAGGCGGTTGAATCGCGCGCAAAATACCTGCAGTCGGCCTTCACCTTCTACGACGTGAGATCAAGGCTGAATATGTCCTCGACAAGGTAGATCCTCGATTATGTATATGCAAGAAGTGACTGTGTGAAACATGAGCGTTATACCAAGAGAAAGAAAAAGAAAGAGGAGACGCGCACGCGATGTATTTATTTGCAAACAATCCAGTGTTGCTCGAGGATTATTTACCGTCTATACAAGATCTTGCGAGCAATGTATATCTTTCCAACAAAATATTCTTGATATTATATTGCAATGAATTTTTATAAATAAAAGATTATCTTACATTAAAACTTGAAAAGGTCACATTTCGAAAACAGAAAAATTACTATTTTTACATTTTATTGATAATGGAAATTTTCCATGTATTTTGATCAAAAATTTTTTCATGAATTTAACAATTTCTTAAAAATCATATGTAGTTACTCAAAAATTTCAGCAATTATTTTTGACATTCAAAATGATAAAAGCAGCTCTCTAAATTTTTTAGAGTGAAATCTTACTCCAAAAGAATTGAAATACTGTCACTATTGAAAAAGAATGAAATGAATTTTCACTCTTGAGTAAGTGTGACAGATTTTCATTCTTTTGAAATGGGATTTCACTCCAAGAAATTTAGAGGAAAAAAAAGATTTCTTTTGAATTGATTTTTTTTTTAACGGATGAAAAGTTCCTAAGTTTCCACGAGATAAAATCTTTTTGGAATATATGGCATTAAGAAAACATTTATCTTTCAATTCAAATTTTCAAAATTTAGGAAAACATTTTCTAAATATTCTGCTTTTAAAGATCAACTATTAAAATTAAAATTCACTTAACATTTTCATTCAAATTAATTAAGATAATACGAAAAGTATGCAGAATTTTGAATTAAGACATTACTTAAATGATTTAAAACCCTATAGAATTGAGACCACCGTTGACGTCCAGAATGTCAGGTGAAAATCAGACGAAGTAAAAATTACGGACCTCGAGTTTCCCGCGGAAAGAGTTCAGGAGGTCGGTAAATTTCACCTGACGGCCGCGATCCACGTCGGACAAGATACGTAAAAGATGAAGAGAGAGAAAGAGAAGGAGCGGAGAGACGGGATGAAGTCGCGAGAGTCGTCGACGAGAGGAGTGGCCGTAAGGATGCATCATCGGCAGCAAGGTCGCGTCGGAGAAATTACCGCGGAGAAGTGACCGGCTGTATCGCCGTTATCTCTTGCCGTGACTCGATCATCGCCAAAGAAAGTGCGGTGCAACTCGCGTTTATACTATACCCCGTTTTACTATAACCGTTCGCAAGGTGCGCTGGATCGTTCACGATAGAGTGTCCGACAGTCACTCCGCGGATACCATGATCGAGCCATGCAATTGCCAATCCATCGCGGATCGATAACACTCGGGGACCAGTGAGAGAACACGATGTAAAATAGTTCTAAAAGAAGATTATAGAAATTGCGATTTCTTAATCAGATGAAAATTTTGTGTTCTCAAATAGAAGTGGTCTTACATTCTTATGGACGTCTTATATCAATAATGAAATGTGAATATATATGTATATGTATAGCTTATAAGGATAAAACACATTGAGGAAAACATGATCTATATTGCCTCATGGCCTTTGGTTAATTCATCGAAATCAGTACGCGTTTAAGCGTCTAATAATTAAAAAGCTCTTATGTTCCATTAATATAAATTAACTTCAATCGCAGTTTGCTTACTCTTCATTTTTTTTAGTTCTAAAAATTAGAAAAATATGAATAAATTGTAAATATGAATAAATTGAATCGAGATTGAATGTAGATTGAAGTTAATCTGCATTGTTAAAAGTAAACATTAAGATTTTAGTTTATTATAATCATAAAGGAGTTGGTGAACGCGAGGATAGTAATGTTAAGTATAATATTTGAATTTAACGGTACAACTGACTCGTAGAAGTACTTCTACATCACACGCAATAATTGCAGATGCTACGATCAACAGAATATATTCTCATCATCGATCATTGCAATGGCAACGTTGATATCGACAATTTTCCAACTTAATGTTTCAGATAAACCGTCTACGGATCCGCCAACTATGGCGCATGCGGCGCTCAGAGAGATCGTCGAGAAAGCCGTCGAGGAAGCTCGGAAGTTGCCAGGATTAAATGCATCCGAGGACACAAAGCAACTTCAAGAAGAACGCGCCGTCACGGATGCTAGTTATGAGGATCTCCTCGCTACCGCGATACTCAATAAGGTTGTTTGAATTTAAGAAAGATTTCCTCAATTAATTATGAAACAATATTGTCGAAGCATTTTAAATTAATGAAAATGAAATTTAAAAAAAAATGTTATATTAAATTATTTAAAATATATTTTACAAAAAATATATTTTAAAATTAATTATAAAGAAAAGAACTTCTTTCTATATTCTCTACATGAAATATAAATTCATACTCGAATGTATAATTAAAAATTAAAATGTGCGTTATATTTCTATAATTTATAATTTGTTACTAATTAAAAATTCACCAATGAAGCACTGTACTTAAATTAAACAAATCTTTAATTAAATCGAATTTATTATGCGCATTTTAGGTCATCGAAAAATATCAAAGAGAACGAGTTGACGGTAACAGCAACGTTCTACACGACACAAATTCGCCTAAAGCAAAATATACCGCAAGTACGTACAATTTACTTAACGTATTATCGCGCATGAAGCATCGAGAAGTCGTATTTACGAAGATGATGCTCCTTTTTCAGATGACAGCAAGCATGGCCTTGAGGAAGATGTGGCGAGTTACGCATCCGACCATCTTGAGTGCAACGGTGATCATAGTGCATCGATCAGGCGGAATGAAGATCATCATAAACCGGTGTCCTTTACGGTACGGATGCCGATTACAATCGCATTTATATATTCTCGCATATCACAGTACAGAATCAATGAAGTGCAATGAAAGATGAAAAAAAATTTGCATATCAAATTTAAATTCTTCAACACAGCATAATCAATATAATAAAACATAAATTGTATATTATATGCTCTCTAAGGGAGGGAATTGAATCCTGTTACAGATGGAAGAAAGAATCGAAGAAGTAACCACGATCACGTCGGACGATGATGAACTTCGAGACAACGGCACCTTGGAATTCGGTTGCAGTCGACGCGTACCGTTTCCAGAATATGGGATGGACATCATTGACCGTGAGTATCTCGACTTTCACTTTGAATGTCATTTACATATTTAAAAAGTACGCAGAATTATGTCTAGAAGTAAAATATTCTGTTGAATTATGCAATAATATGTCAAAATTAATTAACTAAAATCTCGTTGACTCACAATCGTTCTTAATTTAAAAATATATTTCAATATTCAGACAATTATCTAATCTTCTTCAATATTTTTTTCTCTTTTAAAAAAATGTAAAAAATAAAATATTTCATGTGATTGTTTCCGACGATAAAGCAAACAACTTTGTAACATCGCACGTTACATAATTAATTATCTAAGTCTTTTATAATAGCTCCGCGAGAATTACCCTCGCCATCGCCATCATCATCGTCAGATTCTTCAGATTTAAATCGCAACGAATATCCGCCAGTCAGAACGAAACGTCACGCTGGTCACACGATAGATATAGTCTCGCCAATCGAGTCTTGGGAGGATAATTGGCTATTCCAGAAGAAGAGGAACTCCCGATCGCAGCCAGACGCGGTTGCTATGTTAGTACCGAGCTCTAACGCATATTACAAAGCTCTGATTGGCGATCGGAATGCTGAGGATACGTCCGATTTATCTGAATGTTCCTCTACGAAATCTGACGAAGAGATCGAAAAGGAACTGATGGAGGCGATCAGCAACGTGATTCCGAGAACTCCTAGGATCTCCGAAAGCGATGTGATAAATGATCAGATAGAAAATCATCAAGAAGGAACAAGCAAGATGCAATTCGAAAAAGACAAGGTCGATATCTGTCAAGTGATAAAGAAAACTGAAAAGAACGCAACTGTTTGCGAGAGTTATGATGAGAAAAATGATGAGGAACACTTGAAGACTTCAGAAAAGAAAACAGCCAAACGTGAAGATGATAAAGAAAAACGAAATGAAAATTTATTTATGTTGATAACAGTAGCAAAGGGAAATGACGAAGCCAAAGAGAAGCCTAAGGATACAGTCGAAAGCAGCAAAAAGATAACCGCAACCGCGATGGAAAGTTCTGTGCAAAAGGAAGTAAAGATGAAATCTGAGAAATCGAGTGAGAGGAGCGATCGAGGGGAAAACGTCGCGGACGAAAATGAAGAGCAACGAGAGAGCGAATATACCGAACATTACGACACCGCGATCCAGAGACATTTGGACAGTTTAACGAAGATTGAAGTTTACTCTGGAGAGAACGAGACAATCGATGGAATGAGAAAAATGACAGACGAACAGCTTAGAAAATCAGAGACCAATTCGATCGAACAACCAAAAAGGTAGGAGTCTCGAAATATCTCTCTCTTTTCTTCTAATAAATAAAGTAAAAGAATAAAATTACAGTTTATGTTTTAAATTTATTTTAACTAACAATTACAAGATTCACATAAAAATATTATTAGGCACACTAACATCTACTTTGAATATGGTCTTCTTTGCTTACTTGTGTTGAATATTTCTCGATTGATTTTCACTTACTATTGTTAAATAAATACATATGTATGTGTGTATATATATATGTATATGCGCGCGCGCGAATTTATATATACGTATATATATCGTGAAAGGTATTATTTAAATTTATATTCACCTGATTTCTATTCTTTAAATTTTTTTTTTAATTCTTGTATGTTTGCAAGAATAGATAATAAATATAGCGTTAATCAAATATATTAAATACTTATATTTTTTTCATTTATCTTAAATTTATTATCTACATTGTTACCTATTATTATAAGTTGAGTTCTTAAAACAAAGGATAATTGACAGCAAATACCATAAATCAATTTTTTGAGTTAAAACTTAAATAATAGTTAATAAAGTGCGTAATATTTTTGGCCAAGATTGTATAAATGAAAGTTTCGATAATATAAATGAAGGTTTCAAAAGAAACACGTAATAAGTATAATAATAATTCCAGTTTCGTACGCAACTTGGTATTGCATGGCGAGTTTCATATCCTGAGTTTCATACAATTCTTTTCGTAGTTTCGCGGCGTAGTGGCACGGTGTGTCTCTTTCATAATTCTTTTCCGATTTTATGCAGTGAACATTCAGAAGCCGAAGTCCACCAATTGTTTTACGCAACAATCGACAAGAATCACGTCAACATGATAAGTGAAAATGATCCATTAAGCACCCCTCCACGACCAGGTAACTTTACTATTTGCGATGAACCTATACGCACCATATGTAATAATTTCTTACATTCTTGAATTTATAAAAAAGAACAAAACAGAAATTTTATTTTAGCTTTCTGATGTATAAAATAATTTATTAATATAAATTTTAAATATAAATTTTATATTATTAGGTGTTGGAATTAATTCGTAGCGTTTTTAATGAAAGAATGTTATTTATTTCACATGAGCATTAAAAAATACATTAATGAAAGTACTTCCCATCACTTGTAAAACGCTACGAATTAATTCCAACACCTAATAAGAAAATGATAAACACATATCTGAAGAAATTATTACATAACATGTAATCGAATATGCGAGATTCTGAGAAAAAATTTTATGCTTCAAAGAATTATGTTATATAAAGTAGAGGATAACGATAGCGTTTAAATCTCTATTTCTTTGAAATATAAAAAACAAAATCTTAATAAACTCTTAAAAAAATTTTTAATACATTAAAACGCGAGAAGATTCATGAATATATAATGAAATACTCATGCACATCATGATGAGCACATTGTCAATATGACGGTGAATAAATATCGGACAGGCACAATAGCGGAACGCGAGCACAAAAAATGGGAAAATGCTCCACCGATCGAAAACAATCCCTACAGCGAGGAGAGCATACGAAAGCGATGTTTGGAAAGGCAATATTCGAGAAATTCGGATATTTCAGGGTAAGAGAAATTATGTAAAAAATTTTGCGAATATCACTGTAGACAGAAGCTCTCAGCTCGATTTTTCACTTTGTTCAGAGCCCATTACGAGTTAACAAAACTGAATGAAGTAAGTCTGGAGACACTGACACCTGGTCGACCGGACATCAAACGGTAACTTTTGTTAATCTTTCCGAAAGCTATAAGAGAAATAATTAAACGCTATATCAAAAAATCAAGCGAATTTATTTCTTTTATTAGCATTTTTGCATTAAAGTTTTTGCTAAAGTTTATTTGAAATATCAATTTACTACGAAAAACAGAAGTAAAAAAAAATTACAGCGTCATGGAGAGAAATAAATTTGTTAGAGCAAAAAATGACTTATTATGTGATAATTTGGTGGGAAAACAGATTAAAATAAGTTACTGTTGTGAATCATTTTTCATTATTCATCGATGTAGCAAACAGTACAGCGATACAAATCACAAGTATATTTATTGTAGGTATAAAATATAAATATACTGCTAGTATAACTTATAATGTCAGTAACAACAAATATAACGACTAGCATTAGTCTTCATGATAGAAGAATTATCTAACAACAAATAAAAAATAATAAATCATTCATTTTGCCATACCAACACATTTGTTGTCACTATATTTATAAATCAAATTGTTACAGATACTGGTGGCTTATTAAATTAACAAAATTTTTTCTTTCTGTGCGATTTTTTCTTTCTGTATTTTCCATTATAGAGCTCCTTGATACTAATAATTCAATTTTTTTGTATAGATTCGGCAGGGATTACTATATCAACCAATCGAAGGTAGCCAGTGGAGAACGACAAGAACGGATCAAGTCGGCGATGTCCTCGATGTCGAGTAGACCGAGCAGCTCGCTGTCCCAGCAATCGAGCTGCGCCAGCGATGAACAACACGAACAACAGGTGAGTCATGACGAGCTCAAGCAATTTGAGGCTGCTTCGCTGCGCGGCAGTCTTCCTAGACGATGCTGCCGCGATCCCCTCGCCAGTCCACACTTCGCGATCAATCCTCTCTTACATCTGGAGTCCGCGAGCGATCAATTGCACCACGATGACGGTGAGCGAGCCGAGACTCTCGTAGGAAACGATGTTCGAATAATATGCTCCGAAGAAAAAGAAAGCAAGAAAGGAGACGTGAGGGATGATCAAGGATCTAAGAATTCCGTGGAGTTGAATATAGGAGCTATTTTTGAAGAGGACAGTTACGTCCTGACGGAGAGCCTAAAGGTCGACTCTCCGAAATCAATACCGATGGACTGGAATCGATTTTGGGACAATCACCAAGGAGAAGAGCCAATAGTACCGCGGTATGACATTCGTGCAGGATCGCCGGGCGATCGAGATGATCTAGGCGATCACGACTCCGGAATGTGCTCGATCGGTTCTCGCGACTCGGAGAACAGCGAACGCGATCGCTGGCGACAGTTGTTTCGCTTGGCGGATAATCTCAATGGTAATGGACAAATATCTTCGGTCGGCGGTAGAAGATTTTGGACTACCGGCGGATACAAATATCACACGTTCGGTGGCATCAGGATCCAACCGAAGAAAATGGAGAATCCCGACGATGACCTCGAAGATGAATCCATTTCGCCGGAGGATCCGTTTGAGGATTGCAGTACGGAATTTGCAAAATTGAAGTTTCAAACCTTTGGCGGAATTAAAAGAAGCAGGAAGATCGACAGTAGAAGAATTCCGAACTACAGGAGGATCCGATTGAGACCGATCCTGCCGGAAGCTGCGTCTGTCGTTCCCAGTCGCGATCTTGTTGAAAAGAAAGGATCGATGAATCTCAAATTGTACTCTAATGTCGACTCAGGAAATTGCAATCAGCCAACAAATTGGAATCGTTCCGTAAGTTTGGAAGGATTCGCTAGTTTTGAGCACTCAACATATTCCACTTTCGAGGAGAGCGACTGGCAGGATGAGAAAAATGATGTCACGAATAATCGGATATCCATTGGATATCCGCAAATTGGACGCAGTAAAAATCGAACAAGCACTTCCAGAACTAACTCCATGACGAAACGCAAGACTATGATTCGTAAGAAGAACATAAATTCGTCTTCTCTCTGTCCGAATGAGGACGATGAGTGGCAGGATGAGATCGATTGTGCTTCCGACGAAATTATAATGAACAAGTTCCTAAAGGATGTCTCGAGGAGGCGGAAAGCGAGCGTATTCAACAATGACAATATCGTAGCGCGAGGAAGAGAAAGATCTAGAAGGCATCGAGAAATTCTTGAAGATGATAACAGCGAAAAGTTAAAGAAATCGATAATCAGAAATACTGAAAGAGATCTAAAAAATTCAAAGGAATCTCAAAAAGAAGAGAATGATCATAAGAAATTGTATGTGAGAAGTTTGAGTGACATCACGATATGGTGATGATAAAGAGAAAAGTTGACTTGAAAATGAAATAAAAATCGATATGGAAGAATGTACACGATGTTAATAATTATGATGTTATTGTCATAAAGAAGTATCGCGAGAAGTATAGAGTTATATACTTCAACAGAAATAATCTTAAGATGTCTTTGCCATATTATATCTCAAAATAAATTTTTATTTTATTTTTATAAAATTTTCTTATCACGATTGATAAGAAAAGGTGGGAGCCAATATACTTCAAAATGAATTGGTTATTATGGAATCCATTATATTAAAACACTCAAAAATGAAGAACTTATGAGATTTTACTTTGAAACAACGCGAATCTTAGAAATTCAGAATGCGAGCTGCAGTGTGATAATTGGTGGATCCAGCTAACGATTGTAAAAAAATTATTAAGAATAATTTATTAATTGTTATAATATTATATGTGGTTGATGTATATTTTTTTTTCGATATTATAATGTACCTGAGAAAATGCGAATGCATTCTTGCCAATATCGTGGCTCTGTGGCCATATTCTTCGAGATAAAAGTATCACGGCGTAATGCGCTAATATATTATGTTATATACAGGTCGATTAAAAGTGCATATTTATAATAGCAAATGGCTAATAAATACGGGTATATAAAAATCTGAGCTTTCGTCACAATAATGCCGACCTTCCGCTCCTAAACAAATTTCTTAATTAGATGTCCATTTTTTATTATTATGTTTATAGATAGTTCTTAATTTAAAACGCTAAATTAATATAATTTCTAATTATTAACGCAAAACTAATATAAATTAATAATTAACTTAATAATCAGAATTAATATTTACATTACCCGTTCAGACATAAAAAATATTACACAAAATAATCTCATTAGAAGATATTTTCATGAAAATTATATTTGATAATTAAATAGATACAAAATTGTTGAAATCCTAGAAAATAATACATTTATCTAACACGGACAATTTTGTATATATATATCTCATATTGAACTGAAAATCTCAACTATTTAAGTAATTTAATTGAGCAGGTAAAAATTTATACCTTCGCATGTAACATACAGGTGATGGTTACTACTTGACATTAATAACATATAAGAATTATTGCGCAGTAATTCACAAATTGTGTGATTCTATTTTAGATTTCTTTAGTATCAAATATTAAAGAATATTTATATTATACATTATTTATAGTATATTATTACATATAATGTCTTTTAATTTTCTTTTCGTTTTTTCTGGCATATATTTAAAGATATAACGCGAGATTTAAATTATATTTTCATTTTTTTCAATGAAAAATCACAATTATCAAATGAATTATTTTAGAAAATTTTGTTATAGTAGAACCTACCAACTTCTTCATGATTGCTTCAGAAGTTGTAATGTAAATAATAATTACAATATTAATACCATACTTCTCGACATTATCAAACGAATAGATTATTATATGAAATAGATTTGCGTCTTCATATTCTGCATTGTATAGTTTTTATGCAATTGAAGACACATGCTAAAAAATGTTTCGAAAGAAGAAAATCGAATTTTGTTCGCATGCATTAACTATGACGCATATATAAATTTCATTTCTGTACATTTTTTAAGTGAAGATGTCAATCCAAGACATATCTTTAATCGACAATTCGAGTTATTTACTATTGGAAATGCACACATCACGCTTGCACAAATTGCACATAGAATGTGATCTAATTTGCATCTACACATTCTCGATATATCGCGTATACTACTCGATTCGCGTTAACACAATGGAATCGATTCCGCAATTACGAACTACGAAAGAGAATATTTTAATCGGTAAGTACTACCTATCTACAGCGTATGTGATGACTAACAAATAATTTATATATATATATATATATATATATATATATATATACGCTCGAAATGTAAATCCTAATATTTCTCGCAATTTTTTGTTGCCGTATCCTTCTAAACCCCAATAATCATATAGCAATTAATATGTACATTACTCATATTATTTGTAAAATTTATGTATTTAATAATTTCTTTAAATCCGTACTAAAATTAGAAGTACTAATCCGTAATTAATCCGTACTAACATGTTTTATACATTATTCATAAGTTTCACCATCTCATCAAAAATAATGCTTCACTGCAGTATTAATCATGATGAATGCTATTCATATATAATCATATTAATAAACAATATTGCATAATTAATTTGCAATGTATAAAGATTACATAATACATTAATAAAAAGGCTTTTTGAACATATTAATAGAAACAGCTTATTCTTAATTTGCAAAAGCGAATGCATAAGTGTGCTTAAAACATATTAGTCCGTGCTGCTATTCTTCCAAATTTTTTGTGTAAATAAGAAATGAAAAACTTCGATATTCTCTAATATAGCACGTAAATTGTTATACTCTTCTCTAACACTCAAGTTCGAAAATCTTTTCATCAAAATTTACATATTTGCGTAAAATTTATATATCCCGTATTAATATTGAGAATTTAAATTTGAACATCTTAAATACACAAAAAGAACATCTTAAATACACAAAAAATTTGAATCCGTTAATAAAATCGCGACTGATATGTATTGAGCAAAAAAGTGTCCATGATTAATAATTATTGTCTTTTCTTTCAAAATCGATAATATTATAGATCATCAAAAATTGTACTAACCAATATTAATATTAAAAAATTTTTTTATTTACAATATCACTATTAATATTATTACAGCGTTAAATATTAAATTTATATTAAGAATATTGTCATTTATATTAAAAATATTACATCAGACAATAATATTAATCGTATGACAGTTTCATGAGAGAAAAAAAGAAAGGTAAAAGGAAAAGGAACAGGAATTTTGTGACTCGCAGCATGCAAGAGAAAGTAAAAAAAAGAATAACATTCAACATACAACATAAATTACGCAGTTTTCGAATGAATCCTACATTAAATCGGTAACATCAGTCGATTCTTCATATGTTCCAGGAAGAACGACTACCTATGTCTAAAGAGACCAACGATAGTATTTCGATCCTGCAAGAAGATAAAGATACGAAGATGCCGGCCTCATGGCGCAAGAACAACGCCGAGATAATTAGTCTCGAAACGAATAATCACGCTATGAATTCGCGTGTTCCCGTCGATCGTCAGAAAGTCAAAAGCGAGAAAGACACGCCTGATGAAACGACGTGGAAGGACCAACAAACGGACGACATTCTGGAAAATCAAAGAAAAAACAACAAAAATGAGATTAATGCCAAGCTTAATAATCAGGAGCAAAGTATCGAGGCTGAACATAAGGACGACATGGAGCGAAAAGTTCGGAAGATCGACTTAAAAGCATACGGTTTCGAGAACGAGTTTTCGGATAAGAAGAAGCCTCAACAAATCCGCCAACAAAGAATGGTGAATAGACTGGATCTGAGCTCCTTCGGCTATCAAAATGGTCTGCGTCGCGCTCACTCCAACAACCAATTGGACCAACCATTACGGAAGAACGACAAATCAAATTTAACTAAACATGAATATAAAGAATATCTGATCGACGTGCCGAGATCATTCGGCTGTAAGGATTTCGAGAAGAGCTCAAGAGGATTCAAGCTGCGGGACGAAGTCGAGGAGATAAATTCGCGGCTAATATCCGTCAAATCGATGCCAAATGTCGCTGAAGACGTATGTTATCATGCGAATCCGGTTTACGTGAACGATGCGCAGGATGAACTGACCGCCATAAATCTATTGGATCTCGTGAAGGAACGCGATGTGATCATTGAGGATGACATTTCGCTGTTAAACGATTACGATGAAATCTCGTCCGACGTCGAAAGATCTTTCGAGGATATATATATTATGACCAAGGCTCAGTCTCGAGAGACGAATGAAGAACTGCGGGTGATGCCTTCAGTAAAAAGACTCGCGGAAGTGTTCGGCAGACGACAGACTTCTGAAAAGACTGCCGTGCCCGCGAAAGTGTACAGAGCTTCGGTAACTAACGAAATACCCATTTCATTTCAGTTAGATTTCAGTTTAGTCTTGGATTGATATCGAATTTCGATGCATTTGTTCGGAGCAAGAATAATATGCGTTCATAATTCATAAAAATAAAAGATATACATAGACAAATAACTAAATAGATGGATTTATTTAGAAACAAAAATAGTAGTAAATGTCTACAAGTAAAATATTTACCAGAATTTTCAAAATTTGAATGATTACAAATTCAGATGAAAAAGACCTATGAACTATAAAGCCTGCAGGCTTCTTGCTCTGAATATTTAATTTATTGCATAAATTTATCGGTCACAGTAATTAACTAAACTAAATTGTAATACAATCCCAAAAATTATGACATCATATATTTGACAGATTAATAATATTTATTTGAATAATTATTCATGATACAAATATTTATGAATATTTATATTTTTAGCCTCAGAAGCTTTAGAATTAATATAGCATTTTTTAAATAGGCATCATACAATTCATACATCAGTACAATTTGTATATTGGATCAAATCGATTTTCTATCTCTCGCAGGTGGCGAAAGTAGATGATGCCAAGGATAGATCGGCTACTCCTGAAGTACAGATAGTTGAAACGCCCAGGCAGATGCACAGTTTGACAGCCAGATCTCTTTCGAGGGAATTTCGGGAGGGTTTACGTCAAATACCCGGAAAACTGACATCGCTACCAGTCAGTCGATCGTTAATAGAAGAGCGACCTACAAATCGAGCAGAAATCGTGCGATCGAAACAAGAGAGCAATGACACCACCGTAATCTCACCTGGCAAGCTCAAATCGAACATAATATTTTGGGAGCAAATGCAGAAAAAAAGTTAAACAGTATTTTCCCATGAATTCTTAATAATCGTTGCAGTATTCTGGTATTTACAAGACAGAACGAAAAGTTACGGTCGCGAAATCAATTTTGTATATATGTATATGAAAAACAGAGATTGGAAATTGCGCGATCGCTAAGAAAACCATGGCTTAGTACGATAAAATCAAATCAAGAAGTTAACTCGAAGAAATATATAACTAAATAGTGTAAATATAATTATTGTGGGGTTTAATGGCAAATAACAGTTACTAAAATTACGGCGACAAATCGCTTTCAGTCAAAAGAGGATTTATTGCCAATTTCGCAATTCATTCAATTTTGTATATTTGTAAATGATTTTTGTACGTAGAATTTTGCTCAGTTTCGAACTGAGTGAAAATGTGGAACTATTCAAACTTCACGCAAAGTCAAGTCAAATGTGACATTTTAGAAACGGCATTTATAAGAAAAGATAATTGCTACTTAATTAAGAGTTAAGTAATTTGCATTCATAAAGTTGCCAACGTTGCTATCCTTGCGAGCGGCAAGGGTGTGTTAATGTCTGCATCAAAAGATAGTTCCTTAGGCCGGCCACACACGTTCAAATAAACTTACACAGGTATGCTTACGCGAATCACTTGTACAAGTTTACTTGAACGTGTGTGGCCGGCCTTAGCGTAAATTAATTTTGAGACATTGTAACATGATAGGATAATTTTTTCGCTGTAAAAGCGATAACAGGAAGATAGCTTTATATAGAAGTGTAATGAAATTCGTGCCAAATGGCATCGCGACATGATATGTTGATTGCCAAAGAAAGCATTCGAACATCGTGTTCGAGATGAGAGACCAGGTTAATCCTTTCTGTCCTGATTTATATTACAGGAGCGTTTTTAATTATAAAAAAATTATTCTTAAATTTAAAAAAAAATTGTTGAAAAAAATAAAAACGAATTTTCTAAAAATGTGTACATATTAACTTTTTTGTTGAAGAAAAAAATTGAAAGAAATGTAGTTATTACAATCACGTTGTGCTACAAAGAGCCAAAAAAGAGTTAACCCAACGCGTTGCCAATCGAGGGAAATAATTATTTCATAACGTAGATTTTAAGATTTTGCGAGCGTTTTGTATATTATTACAAATACGAAGATATATTCATGTAATTAAATAAATTATCAAGGAAGAAAGAATATTATTCTTGATTATTACCCGTAATTAATGTGACGAAAGTAACGATTTCAAATTGAATCGTTTTTTTAAATTTACTGATAAAATTTCGGCGATTTAATTCGCACGTGTATAAGTAATAAATAAAAACATTAATAAATTTATCAGCAAATAATAATTCATCAATTTCGTGTAATCAATCAAATATGAAATGTGTACTTACACTTCGTAGCGTGATTGATCAAACCTCGTGGCACGATTAATGATTGACACTACGTAATACACTCTCTTTACTAATATTAATCACACGATACACGCAACAAAAGAGGAAATACAGAAAAGATACGATTGCACGAAGTGATAATTTGCCCAGCATTTCTTACAAATTTATCTAATGGATGAAATTTAAATGAGAAGTTTTTAAATCACCAATGTATATAAAATATCAAATTTAAATTATCGGTTGATAAATATTAAAAAATATAATTAAGCACAGATGAGATTAATTGGAAATTAACTTATTAATTAAACAAAACGCGATGATATATACATGACCCAAGTTTTGCAATTTGCATTCGCCTGCGAACAACATCTCAAAGAAGAATAAGATACGCGAACTATGCGGAGCGACACGTCCCACGTACTACCGGTCCGTTTGATTGTAAATGATAACGCGTTGACCTTGCGTACAAGCAACAGACTATTAACCGAGCGTCGCACAGGCTGAGCCCCAATTCTAGGAAATGACGCGGTAATTTAAAAACAACGAAAACAGTCTATTCTCGTTACAACTTATTATTAACACGCATTTATATGGTGACAGTGGAACGCGTGTTTTCGAGCGCATTGCTTATTGTAACGATCATTTTCTGCAAATGTATGTATCTCATACTAATTTACATTTTTATTAATCACAATTAATTAATTCTCTCAATCCATAATTTTATCAGTCAAGCTAATTTATCAAATATTATGCGTAATTTGAAACAGAAATAAGTGCAATACAATATAACAGACAAAATTGGAATATTATAAATTAATTTCGATATACGCGAGTGATATAGTTTTTTTTTTGTGTTTGTCCCTTAAAATTAAATCCCTTCAAAGTGCGGGATAACATAAATCATAGAGTAAAGTAATAACGTTAATTAACACGCGCCTTTCCAAGATTGATTTACGCGTACAAAATTACGAGTGTATCATTTAATTTTCATTTTCAGGCAGTTTCAATTCCAATTAAATGTACACTATTTAATTAATCTCGTGATGTGAGATGAGTGTTTAATTGAAATGCATAATTAAAAGTTGTGAAAATTAATCTTCATATTTTTTGGTCGTTAGTTAAATGTTACCGATACCTACCGAATGAATTGTCATAGAGTTGCAACGCGTTTAATTAGAGAGTATAGTGATAATAATTAAAGAACTCTATTTTAATATGTATTTATTATTCGCAATAATTACTCATTTATCAACTGCGTAATATAAATTCGATAATTATTTATATTATAAAATTCAGAACAGAATTTTATTAATAATTTTATGTATCACGCATAATATTAGAAATATTTATAAAAAATTAGATTACATAAAATATATAAAATATATACATATATAATATATTAATATATTATTTTATATATATAATATATATATATATATATATATATATATATAATATATTAAAAAAATAAAGTTATTAATTAAGAATTGTTTTGAAATCTTATGTGAATTATAGATTATCTAACGGACTTAAAAGCATGAATTTTATGTAATACTGTTGATTTTCTTCCATCGTTTGTAACTCGAAAATAATCAAAACTTCGATATTTTCATAAGAAAATTTTCGATTTTAATTATAACACTCTTAGAAAATTGAAGATATTCTGTATATTAAAAATAAATCGTGACATTAAATCGTGATATTAAAAATAAAACATGCAAGGATCTACTAGAGATTGTAAGTCGAAAAAGAAATTAAAAAATGCATGTGAAAATATTTTAAGGGAGATAAAGAAATTTAATACATTAATAATATCGATATCAAAAGAAAATGTTATTTTATATGAATTAAATAATTATCGTTATGTCTATGTTAATTATGTCCATAAAATTCAATAAGATTGACGTCAGAAAAAAATAAAAGACATAAACATTTACAAATATTGCTTAAAATTAAAGTACTCACATTAATGGCCTTCTCAATAATAATATTCAATGCTTCGAATCCTAATTTTCCATTAGCTTCCTTTTGAATACCAAAGCGAAAAGTTCAACGTAGATAACATGAATATTCAATCCGCTTTGCGTAATATTTCTTGCGTCGTAATACGTATAATCTGGATGACGCATGGTAGTAAATCGCACGAACTTGTTTGAAATTTCGTAGACGATGCCATCCTCCTAATTCCATATTATACAACGTGTCATCTATATGAATCAATTAAATTGTCTAGTTTAGTATTTTCTTCGCAACGGAAGTTTTGGCGGAAATTTAAATTTTATTCGCATTAACATTCCTTATATCGCATTTGTAAATCACGAGAAAGCTAAAATTATTCACTATAAATTCACTATAAATATCGGATATCTAATATATATCAATTTTAGAATATTTCGCAATTAATAGTACAACTGTAAACGTAGTGATTAAGATTATAAATATCCAAGTAATGTAGTGTTTAATTTATCCAAAATAATTATTTGACACAGCATTGCAATCAATATGGTGGCAAAAATTTAATCCAGTCAGCAATCCAGTAGCAAAAATGAGCATTGTGCTGTCAGATTTTATACTCAAAAACGATTTTAATATTTTTATATAAAAAAGAGGATATTTTAGGTTAAATTGTAATACAAAATAAATTGTATATTTAAATACAAAAGTAAAAAAAAGAAATACATTAAAAAATCCTAAAAACATAAAAACATGTATTTAATATTAGCCAAAAACTAATCACTAGATCATTATTAATTTATTATGTATTTATGATAAAAAATTTGAAAATTATTATTATATTATATTTTAACAATGTGCGATAGGCTTAATAATTTCTCGTTTTTTTCGCCCTCTTTTTTTCTCTCTCAAAATGAGAATAAAAAATTAGTGTACTCTCCGGACACGCTAAAAATCCAGTCAAACATTCTCGGATGCTTTAAAAAAATAGTACATGCTCGGAAAAAACCGAACGTCTGAGTAGCGTGTAATTTTTTTCCCTAAGGCAGAAATATAAAAAGTGAAAATTTTTTGCAAATAATGTGTGTATGACTGTGTTTCAAAATTTACTGCCAGTACCAAAAGTCTATAGTTTACGATTACTACAGATATTACAGACTTCATTGTTTTGCCTTTCGCAAGAAGAAATAAAGTCCCGATATTCGAATATTCGAATCGACTTTCGATTCCGCCGCGCGTTTCACTTAACCTAACCGAATATGAACATATTTCTCCCCCGAAATTCGTGAGAATGTCGAAATGTCACGGATCATTCCGACATTTTTTAGAATAAAAATAGAGAGAACTCACATTCAACACCAATATTTTCACCGTCGTCTTCCTCAACGACCACTTCTCGCGCTTTGGCGATGTGCCGCGCCATCAGCCACTGCATTATGGGCACAGAATCCATCGTCATGACGTCAAGTTATGTTAGTCGTCGATCGTTCTGTATTGTTAACTGCTTCGACGAAACAATGATCTTCACGACCGTAGACACGAATGGAAGCAACATGATGTTTATTCTTCACCCACGTCGTTTATCCGTCCGAATCTGTCACAATCTACCATTCGCGCTTATCCAACACCGCCATAATAACATTCCACTGCACTGGACTGCATTTCCGCTCCCGACCTTCCAAGTTCCATTTCCGTACGTTCCGTCGAACGACGCTGCGCATCCCGCTCTTTTAAGGCCACAGCACAGACTATTGCATAACGCATAACGCATAATGCATAAGCGAATCAACTAATCAGAATCTTTCATTTCCTCTTATTCCAATGGAAAAGAAGAATTTCGATTGGTTGATTCCTTTATGCATTATGCATTATGTGTTATGCAAGAGTCTGTGCTGTGGCCTTAAAAGAGCGGGATGCGCAGCGACCATTAAAGGCTGTGTTTCAAATCACTGCAAGCGCTGAAAATCTATAGGCTGTGTTCAGCGAATTCAGTTGAGTGAGCGCTCGCTGTTATTGGTGTATTCTTTTAGATTATTCAGAATTTTAAATCTGGAAGAATACATCAATAGCAGCGAGCGCTGAATCAACTTTTGAATTCGCTTCGAAACCGCCAATGCTTCGAAGCGTTTAAAAATACACAAAATACATTTTATATTACAAAAATTGGCCTGTCAACGCTGGAAAGTTGGATAGAAACTTTAGCGTCCATAGGTAAAATTACATAGAGTGAATACGAACACTAAGAAAAGTAATAACTAAATTATATTCAAATTCAATGCAATGTGAGTTTTGTTGAATAAGCATCGATTTAAAAATACCAATTGAAATAAACTAATGTATAACTACATAATAACTATTTAAAAAATAGGTTAAACTTCTTATGCGTTACAAATAATACGTTGAACAATTTTATACTCCCCATCTCTAAATAAAAGACGTAGAAGATGCAAAAGAAGAAATAATAGGAAGTTAGGATAATACACAAATATAAAAAGAGGAATTATAAAGAATTAAATCCATTTTTTTTTCTATTGTGCAATCTCAGTCTTTTTAACTATCTATTTTTATATATTTTGTTATATTTCTTTCATAATATCCAAAAATAAAATAGTATAAAAAGTGAAATAAAAAAAAAATATATATATATACATATATATGCATATATATGCATGTACACACACATACACTAGTGTACATGTATATACATAGTGTATATGTATATACATATATACACACGCATTTCAAAATATAATTATGTAATTTTTTATATTTGTATTAAACAACAATTTTCATCCAAAATTGACAATCAAGTACATAATAATTACGTTTAGAACAATATTGTTCAAAACAAGTCGATAATTTGATATTGTATAGAATTATACAATATTTTATTTTATTTTTTTTTTTAATTTTTTTAATTTGAAATGCAGAAAAAATTATTAGAACAGAAAAATTATAACTTTTGATCAAATAATTATATTTTGAATAATTACAAAATGTTAAAGAAACTTTGTACTAAAAAGATCTTTAATAAAATTTTAAATGAAGAAATTTTTAGCAAAATCTTTTACTAAAAGAAATATTTTACTAAAAGAATTATTTGATAAGAATCAATTCTATCAATCTTTGAATTATTATAGTAAAATGATTCGTTAATTAAAAATAATTCATTAATGATTTTACAAAAATATACGAAGGACAATTTTTGCTCAATGAACACAAAGTTAACGTTACTATTAGTTATAATTTGCCACTCAACAATTGTAATATAACATATATAATATATTTCATTTTACAGTTATATTGTTGAGTGGAAAAATTACAACAGGTATGTTACACATAACTTGTGTTCATTGGGTGTCTTGCATGCATCAATCACTCGTGAACTCACGGTGATGTAATTGTTTTAATTATTCTAATTGTAATTGTTTTAATACATTGTAGTTCTAATATAGTGAAATGGTACTGTTTGCATCAAATAATCACTATTCTTCATTTGATAATGGAATATGAAATTATCAACTATTGTTGAAATATGAGACATCTGTATGTTTTGGACAGTCATGCATTCTTTGTATTCCGCGCACATTTCCCGTACTTTATCACACACCATTTGAACTGCATATATCAAGCAACATCGTATTTGCAATTCCTCTATATCGCCATGACATAACATACAATCTACGAGAAAATGAATAAGTTTTATTATAATACAAACCTTCCATAATAAAAATTAATTGGGACTAAAAAAAGTTTTCTCTACCCAAAAATTTAAATTTACACACAATATGTAAAATGTCAATAGCCAATATATTGATAAATTCATGTGAAATTATAAAATTCTAATAAATCTTCCTTCAGTAAATGTTAAGTAAATCATAAATAGGATAGATCATATAATGCTTGTTGTTAAAAAATTACTTTCTAAATACATACAATACTATATTGCATTGCGACAATTTTTTTGCATGTTCTACAAGTTAGAAAATTTTTTATATCCATTAGTCATGAAATTCTTTAAATGGAGCGAATTCCATTCTATTCCTAACAAATAGAATATTTATCATTTATAAAAAGTGATTTTAAAAAGTGATAAATATCTTACTTCTCAAAAGAAGCTGGAGATTCTCTGTATAGCGAATAGCTCCAAAATGTAAAAGAACTTGAACCGCACGGTAATCCTTTAATAATGTAGATGTCTTTATTGAACTTTTTGAACTAATAGGAAAGTAAGTTTGTAAATCACTTATTAATAATTTGGCCTTAGTATAGAGGCGAACTAAAAGAAAGTTGAATAAAATGAATTTATTAATACAATCTATGTAAAATATTATTTAAATAATTTTATTACAAAGGGATCATATCATTATATAGCAATTATTATTTCACAGGTATATTTGAAGTTTAATTCTTATTTTATGAACTTCAATTATTCTTAAGACAATTCAAATATGTCCAAAAACACAATAAATATTTTGTAATGCTTGCGTTCAAATATGTCCAAGCATAATAACTTCAAATATATTAGTTTAAATGTCATATTAAATTAAATATGAATGTATTGATATAAAAATTCTGTGAATCTATAATATCGCATATTGTTGAATAATATAATCTCTAAGCACAAGACGTTCTCAGGATGATCTTGAATACAGTGAGGACATATATAGGATATGTGTAGGACATTATGAAAAATACAAATTTTATTTAATTAAAAACTAATAAAAACACTTCTATAACATATTCTAAATACCTAAGAACGTTCTGTGGATTATCAAATAAGCGTCATTATATTCTATATACATCTACAGAACATTCAAATCCGAAGTTCTAAAATCTCTGTAATCCTTGGGATCTATTTTTGAATTTTTCTAATATTCTAGATCTGCAACTAGGTGGTGTCGTTTCATTTAAATTTAATCATAATCTTTATATATCCAAATTTATGTAAACTTAGACATGTTATAATTATTTGTATTGAGTTTTCGTACTTCGAGCGAGATATGATTGTATTTTTTGCTTCAACAAAGCAATGAATCTAGTAATATTTTGTAAAATATTTCAATCTTGCAAATTCAGCATACTTTATCCGAAAGATATCTTGCGATTGTCCTTAAGATATGTTTAGGATATCCCTTGGAGACCTATGCTATATGTGAAGTAATAGAATTGTCCCAAGGATCACAAAATGCACATATTTACGATTTTTAATTTGGATGTCCAAATAAATGTATATAAGACATAATGAGGCACTCATTCCATAGTTCAGAGGACGTTCTCAGGACGTCCTATGAATATCCCGTTTAGCTGGCAAGACATCTCTATGGTATTAGAGATAATATAACAATAATTACTTGGTTTTCCACGAAACATTATTTCATCTTGATAAGACTCAAATTTAAAGAGTATTTTCATCAATTTATCTGCATCATATTCAGATTCTCTTATGCAATTTATAAAAAGACCTGCAATATAACAAAATCTTTTAATTGGTTCACATATTACGTATTATATATACATACATTTATAATATCTATTATATATACGTATTAACTGTCCTGCAATTAATCTCTTTCCTTTGATAGTATCTATATTTTTGCAACGTTCTTAAAATTTTACTAATTTTTTCATTATTATTTTTACGTTTTAATATTTTATACGTACGACATTTATAAATACTAATTTTTGTATAATTATCAAAAATGTATAAATGCTAATGCATTTATGATCGTATAGTTTTTCTTTAGTACATTTTAAACAAGGAGTTGACTCTCTCTTGAATCAAGAGTCTTGACTTCTCAGTCAACTTATAGTCGACTTTCAGTCGATTTCATTGATTGGGAGCCAATTTACAGTGATGCCGACTTGGAAGACTAACAATCGACTATTTTCGAGAGAACATTTGCCGAGAGTCGACTATTAATCGAGCTGACTTCAAAGTCGACTCTTGACTTCTTCAACATGTAGTCGACTTTTAATTACTTCGTATTGTTTGGGATATTTTATCAATATAATAATATAATATTAACAGAGAATTTTTCCTTTCCTCGAAAAAGAAAGTCTTCAATTGTTTGCATAATAAACAAAATTATTATAAAATCGCACAAGAAATCAAGAAGTAAATCACGAAAGAAATCAAGAAGTAAACATCTTTTTTCGGATACAATATTTCTCTAATTATACATACCCCCATATTTCTTCTTTAAAATTTTTCCGACGCGATGCAAAATAATACGTCTTTCTTCTAAATACGGAAGGATAATTTCATCATCTCCTCGAAAAATGTATTTCATCTCCGTCGGTGTAATGGTCATGTAATAATTGGGATCCCAAATTAATTTATTATCCTATCTCAAAAATTATGTTACGTAATTAAGAAGTTGCTATATAGAAATATAGATTGTTTAAATAATTATAAAAAAACACAATGTGATATATTATACTG